>JAOVVH010000029.1:7460684-7475955 GCA_028566435.1 Scorpiodoras heckelii | reverse complement strand
ATATATTCACACACACACACACACACACACACACACACACACGGACTAGGACCACATACAACAGCGGCTCAGATCTGATTTGAAAAGATGAGATCTTTCTCATCTTTTGTCTCCATGTCACATTAAGGCATAAAATCAGATCACTTAGACCTGGTAATATGAACTTAGCCAGACAGACTGAAATGCGATCACTGTATTGCATTTTAACATGCAAATCGGCTTATTGGATTTGAACTAGTTACTTTCTGAATAAAAAATGGTTGCAGCATCAAAAATCATGATTCTTCATGATGTTTTTAATCCTGTCATGGAGAGAGTTTTGAAGGGATTTATACTTTGATTAAAATGTGTTTCAGACCACATCCTGAAGAGGTCTGGGAGATTTAAATATGTTTCAGATGTGTCTTTTCGTTTTGGATTAATCTCATCATCCAATTATAAATAGAGTCTTCTCCTAGCAGAACCTTTATATTCTTAGGTTTGATAACGTGGCTGGCTTTTTAAATGTAGTATTCGAATTTCCAATTGAATATAACATTTGTTAAGTGTCCTGGCAGCCATTTCTGTTTTGATTGGGATGTACGTTTTTCATTTTCTCGTTGAACGATTCCAAGAGTTAACCTTACGGCAGAGGCAACCAGGTAAAATATCTAAACAACAGTGTGCATGGCCAACAAGCCAGCAATGTACAGTATGATTCCAGTTCTAGGTCCAGTAAAGCTTGGCAAAGTTCCAGTACAGCATTTTGATCTACTTTGATTTGAAAAACTGTGTTAATCAATCCATTTTTCTCTTCCTGGCCCAGACCATAGAGTTTGATGAAGGAGCAGGGGCGGTGCTTCGTATCCAGCCGCTGCGAGCCCCGCGAGATGAGAATGTTTACGAATGTGTGGCCCGGAACAGTGAGGGTGAAATCACAGTCACCTCCAAGCTATCCATTATCAGAGGTAAAGGACAATTGTTCTTTTTTTTTTAACACGTCAACATGCTATATACTTTATCATACCTCCCGCATAGTGTTGTAATCATGTCATCATTTTGCTGCATTGGAAAATGTTAATTTGAATTAATTTATGGCAAGACTCTATGGGTGGATTTTATTTTTATTGCGCGTTAATCATGGTTTTAACTCACATTTTGATTTGCGTTGTACATGCAGGAAGGCATCGTAGGGCCACTGAAAGTGTTTAAAAATAGACAGTTTATCACTGGTCTATTTTATGAGAAATGACTATTGAATGTTGCCTCATTATTCACTTGACTTCATTTCATAAAAGTGAAATATTAAAGATGATTGATGTTTTTTTTATTTATTTTTTAATTTAAAGGGAACTGCACAGTGTGTAGGAAGCTAGGGAACATGGGTATATCACTTCACTTTGATTTTACCTCAGAGACGCTCTGCCAAAATGGAAGGGAAGGAGCTTGTGTATGTGTTATGCGGATCCGTCGCCTTTGTCATCTCCGTCGCTCATTAAACTGATGTAACATAAAAAAAGTAGCAACCCAAAATGAGCTACAACTTCTCCATTCTCCATTGTTCCTTTCAATGTTTAGCAATGTTTATGATAGCTAACGAGCTAGGAGATCCTAACTTTCAGCATAAGAGATCGGAGCACTGTGCACGAGAAGTGAAAAAACAACCATACATAAAAAAGTTCAAATACATCACCCACAGCTCACTGACATTTCATCACATTTATTTCAAAAGTGCCTACAGCGTACTAAATTAGTCTGAACAGTGTTGTTTGATTTATCATGCTAAATACAGCCGTGTGCTGTCTTGTAGAACACAACCAATGTAATCATTGATGCTGTTGCTGTCCGTTCTTGATGACATTGCAGGGCGTCCAAATAGAGCAGGTTTAGCGACCAAGTTCCCTATGAAGAGCAGAGTGTAGGGAGCAGGAATACAGATTAGGGACCCTTGCGACTGGAATGCAGACTTTGTGTTCACTGATGGCGCCGCTGGTTTACGTAATTTAACAAACTTTTTAATCTGCATTAAAAATTTTAGTGCCATTTATTTTTTATTAATGAGTTAATGCGTTTGTTAACACGTTAGTTTGACATCACTAATAATATATAACTGTAATCATAAAAATCATATGTATATAAAACTCAAAAAAATGTAAGACTTGTCATAAACCTGTCATGTCACATATCACTGAAAAGCTTGTTTCCTGATATATATGTCAATTTATGGGCCATTATAATATACTTGTCAATTTCCTTTATAAACCTTATAAACCACACTTGCTAGGATTTCAGCATATCGTCGCTGTCCAAAAAAACCCACTTATCTCCATTTTGGTCAATTTTCATTTTTCTTCCACATTCAAACACAGCAGCTGCCCTTAATGTTGTGTGAACATTTCATGATGAATGGACCAAGAGAAATGGTCCAAAATGGATTAAAATCAAATATTTTTTAATTCACTTGCATTAAAATTAAAGAACACTTTTGCTGTCTTCTGTAAAGCTGCAATTTTTTACATGCTTGTTTTTCTTTGGACAGTCACAATATGAAGTCACATTGAATTGAAAAACTGTTTAATTCAAAATCAGTTTCTTCTGTATTCATAAGAAAAAATGTACGTTTCGAGATGACCTGCATTCATGAGATTTTCATTCCTATCTCTATATATGAAGAAGTAATAGTGGAATTTCTGAAAAGAAACGTGAAAAGCAGGTTTCATGATTTAACAAGTTTCAAATTATGTTTGATAACATAAACATAAACATCTTGTTCCTGAAATCGTATTCTCATGGAATAAACATTTCAATTCTACCAACATAAAAATGTTTGGTTCACTTCAGTATGCAAATGTATGCAAATGTATTTAAAGAGTGCATTTGCATAAAGGAAGTTTTCCAGTACTAAAGAAGTCTTTATAGCATATATAACCAAAATGACCATGTTCACCTTTGGTGTCTCACCTTAAATCATGAATATAGTCAATTAGAAATGATACATTTCCTTAAGACATATTTTTATAAGGCACAAAGCAGAAAAAATAGCTTCACACGTAAAATGAAAGCTGCTGTCATTTATTTCTAGTGCCGTAGACTTCTTAGAGCTCCTCTTATAATGACAGGAAATTCAGTTATGAATCTAAGGCATGTAATATGCTCTAAAGAGCTGTCAGTTTTTTTTTTCCCTTTTAAAATGAAGGTTTGCACCTTTAGCATAGAAAACAGAAATTGCGGTTTGAATCCTGTGGAGTGTTATGAGCAAACGGTCCTGCTTTTCTCTTTGTTAACGGCCTCGAGGCGAAGGCAGGGATGGGGAGCGTCATGCAGAGCCGAGCAGGAGGACAGAGATGAAGGCAGTAATGAATTTGTTAGTCTGGTAATGAAGTGCGTCACATTGGCAGTCACAGTGTATTTAACCAGTGCGTATCGGCACTGTCTCGCTGTCTTTCAGCATTTCTCGGCAAACGATGAGTTCATTTATTTTCATGGGGGAAGAGAACAGAACTCTGTTTGATCTCGACAACTCCCTATGAGTGAATTAGTTCAAGATTATTAACGTAATAGATATGGTTATGTACAGGAAACATATCAGCTAGAGTACGAAACGTGGTGGGGGAAACAGACTCAAATGAGACCTAGATCGTCTGATACAGTCACCTGATTTTATTTAATCTATTCTGTATGATCATCATGAGAATATGAGAATTTATTGCTTGAGGCCATTGGGTGCTTCTATACAGTAGATAGGCAAACTGTAAGCAGGGAAAGTGCACAATTTGTTTTGTAAAACCTTGACAAATTTTAAGCTGTTGATTTTCTGTGCAAGTGACCAAAATTTTATGAGCTCAAATCACATGACTTAGAGACTCCACTGAAGTACCAGTTTTTCAGCCAACCTCAAACTTACGACAGCAGTGTGTCCGTAAAAAGACACTGGGAGAACGTGAACAGCGTCGCCTGGCAAGAATCGTTTCACGCGATAGGCATCAACACTACCTCAAGTAACATCAGAATTCATTGCTGGGGCCTCAACAGCCATCAGTCTGAGGACTGTGCAACATTCCCTCCAAGATCCTGTGGAGGACCTACCAAGTATTAACTAGTGTACTAGTTTTTCTGGTACTTCAGTGTATAGAGCCACTATCTACAGCATAGCTGTTCATCATGGCACATATTGGGATATCTGTGTGTCTGGTAGGTTGCACCTTTAGGACAAAATTTTAAAAAAGACGAAGAGACATTTAGGAAGTGATTTACTGAAGGATTTGTGTGTTTTCAAACCTGCATTTAAGGAGGATGATATTTTTTTTAAATGAATAAAAATAAAATGCTGTCTGCTTCCTGAGTCTGCCTGAATGAAGCTAAGGTTTTAGGCATTTCTATCAGAAATGATAAATTATTCTAAATTATGAATTATAAATGATGGTCATGAGAAAGTTTACCAAAATTAAGCTAGAAAGATTGACAGGGCAGAAAGGTTCAGAGAGTTTTCTGCAGGACATAGCAAAGTTGCTTGAGGTGGAGGTTTTTACTTTCATGTGGACAAGCAAATAACACATTCATTAACGTTAACATACAGCATTCATTCCTTCATCCTTAGTAACTGCCTGGGTAGTCAGTTTAAATTAGGCTGCTATTTTGTTTATATTTTGGGAAATAGACCCAAGAATACTGTTGGCAGTTGCAAAAAAAAACATGTTTGTGCTCACATATTATGCAAATTAGCTCAAAAGCTAAGTGGTCAGAGCTTTGGGTTTCTGGAGGCTTTTTGTATAGTGGAAGACTATTTTGTCTGTATGACGTGGTGTAGGAATTATGGACTTGAATGCATTTGGGTTTGCCGTAGTGCCCCCTATTGTCTGATCGGGCTGACGTCTTGTGCTTGAGTAGCGGGGGAGACTACTGCTATAGTTTCATGTCTGTAGAACATACGATTTGGTCTCCACGATTCGATTTAAGGCAAAAGAGGAATGAAAAAAATTAATAAAAAAATTGAAAACTATAATTATTATTATTAGCAACAAAAACAACAATAATAATAATAATCTGAACAATTACAATAGGGTTCCAACACCCCTGGTGCTTGGACCCCTAATAATAACTGTGCATATTTGGTTAAAAAATATCATGATGTAGCTGAGGTTGAGGAATTGTCAGAGCCAGAAATCACACACCGTGCTGACGATGCTTGCATTTCTGCATCTGTTTTCCCCCCAATATTTCTGTGAGAATAATGGTAGATATCATATTTGATTAAAAACTAACCCTTCCATTTGTCGTCCTATTTTGTGTTTAATCTGTATTCAGATACAGCTATTATTGGATATTTGGAGCACTAAACAGAAACAGATAGTGTCATTCTATTACACCATTAATTCACATATCCTTTATGCACATGCTCATGTTCCTGTACTTTAGGGTCATAATTCTTGAACATTCCCATTAACTGCCCATGCAGATATGTTATTTTGGATCTTAGTAAGTCAGGGCCTTAGTGTGTTAGATTTCACAGATGTTTCATTTTCAAAAAAAATAAAATAATAATAATAATAAAAAAATAATAAATAGTAATAACTGAACCCAATGCTGAAAAGTGGTTGAATTTCTTTTTATATCTGCTGAGATTTGAAATACATAATTCCAGCACTTGGGTACCTTAGTAACGAAAACAATAGGAATGAATTCTCACTCGAGCAGAAACTCATTCACACCTTGCTTATTGCTGGGTGTATGTCTGGAGAGAAGGTCAGAGCAGGAGCGAGGTAGAGACAGAAATAGAGAGTGATGGAGGACAGGAGAAGGATGGGGAGAGCGGAGAGAGAGAGAGAGAGAGAGAGAGTGATGGAGGGATTTGGCAGGTTTCAAACGCGACGTAAGGTGCAGAGCCTCAGGGAATTGCTTGGTCTGGTATTGCCATTACTGCAACTCACATATCTCACCCTCCCCCCAGGACTCCTTGCCCACCTGGGTAAATTTAAATCTAAGCTGCTTCGGTGAATATGTTGTTGGTTTCTTTGTGTGACTGGAGCTGTGTGTGTGCGTGTACGCCTGTGTGTGTGTGTGTTTTTTTCATTTGCCCTGAGATGAAGCTAATCTTGCAGACCGAGCTGTGTTTACACCTGCCGCATATGTGGCAGGAAAGATGTGGGGCTGAGGAACACATACCCTTGTGACACATCAGTCTCTGCACATCCTGCATGGCTGCTGCACACAGGAGAGCTAAAGTGGCCTAGTGGTGTCACAGCAGCATGGAGAACTTGTATCCATCCATCCAAGCGCTGCCAATTTAACAGAATGTTTTCACATTTAAAAAGCTGAAAAGTTACAGCGCACTTTTTATAGTTTTTTGTCATTTTCACTTTGGGGACAGCGACGTTTCACTGCTTGTACACATCCCCCGTAGCATCTTTGTTTCCTTTTGCACACACTGTGGTTGGATGTGGGCTTGAATCAGTGATAAACCAGATTTATGGAACTCGTTTCAGTTGGCACAATATGGATAAAGATAACACAGTGTGATTATATTGCTACACGTCGAGATGGTGATATACCTCGTATATACAGTATTAAAACAAACTGGTTAAGCTGTGATGTTTCGGCTCCCGAGTGGCGCAACAGCAAAGCATTCGCCCTGTCATTTGGAGATCACTAGTTCGAGTCCGAATGATGGCGTAGCTGCCCGTGGCCGGGAGCTGAGAGAGCAAAATAGGCCATGCTTTCTAGGATGGGTGGGGCAGCATACACTCAGTGACACTCCATGTCAATTTGAGCAACACTGGCCAATCATGGGCGCCTGTGAGCTCATGTATACAGAAGTGGGCGGGAGCACTTTCCTCCGAGTGTGTTACACCGCTCCCAGAAGTTGCATGAGCAGCAGTTTGAAAAGATGTAGCGGCTGAGCGTCACATGTCTCGGAGGAAACACGTGATAGCCTCGCCCTCCCTGATTGGTAGCCATCCTGTGACATGTGACAGATCCCAGTGGGTGGGAATTGGACATGACTAAATTAGGGGAGAAAATTGGGGGAAAACATATGAACAAATAGCTGTGATGTTACATAAAAACCTGCATAGCTACATGACATCAATTAATTTTTTTCTTTTTTAGCTCATGTTCATGCCACAATTGATCAAAGTCTGTCTAGACACTATGTTTGGTCAGAATGCTGACAAAACACAGTAACAAATTATGATCTGTTAGTACTTATTTACATACTCCAGGCTTCTACAGTATCAGAATTGCGAAGACTGTTATTAACAATTATTAAAGGGGTGGACGAATCATAAATTCATTAGCTAGCTCACCAGGAGAGTAAAAGCGCCAGTGTGCTTCTTTGTCCCATGACTTTGGCCTGGAAATGGACTAAGATTAAAAAAAAAAGTGGTAGCTAATAAAATGTAATTAAATGCAATGAGCCAGTGAGCTAGTTAAGTGCATTGATACAGAATAATGGAAAGGTGTCATGTTCTCCTCTCTGTGTGAAAGCGCAGTGGTAGAGCTGTTATTCTTATGTTGTGTTCTGAGTTCATGTTGTGGTTTTGTCCCGTGCCTTTGTTGTGATTCCACCCTTGGCCTGTCATTGGTTCATTTCCCAGTCATGTCACAGCTAGTTCAGTGCATGACGTAACACAGACTGAGACATGATTTTTATCTTCTTTAAACAAAGTTTCTAATGTAGCGCATGATCTTTGTGATGTCAGTAGTACAGTGGTCACCATAACTGCTGTGGGCTGTTATGTTCTTTCCTTACTTTGCATGCAAAAGATAAAGATAAACTATATACTAATGATTTGTTTAACTGCAGATGAGTGCATGCAATAAGCAGGATTGTTGTCTAATAGTTTTGATATGAACGTCTTGCACGACTTCACCAGCAGCTACACATACCTGCATGCTCCTGATTTTTAAAACAATCACTGGTCATTTGTGCATGCAGTCGAATCTGAATATAGCCCGATCTCATCACGACTGAGAGTATGGTGTAGTGCAGCAGGTGGAGGGACTCGGATTCAGTCAAAACATCGAGGTGTGTCGCAATATTCTGAACAATCAGAGAAAAACAGAGCTAGGAATGATGTCACACCTGAGTTAACTGTGATCTAGTACAAGAAGTTGGAATACCAGTTCTAGCCAGGTTAGCCGTTGTTAGCAGTACCAGTTGATAACAGCTCATTATACGGTATTTTGCGCATTCAAACGCCACACCAACATGCCCACAGATGGAAGTTGGACAGTACTAGTGTACGGCTGACTTAATGAGACAGAAGTGCTAAAAAACAGTATTTTACTATTGTTGATGTGCGAAGCAGCCATCTCGGATTTTTGAAGTCGGGTATGGTGAAGTTCTCTCGACTTTCTGAATCGGAAAATTGACTTAACGGAGCTTTCGAGTTAAAATTTCCGACGGGGACCATGTACATTCTGAATTCCCAGGTCAATTGGATCGTACAATTATTCATGAATAAACATAAGATTAAGATTAAGATTAAGATTAAGATTAAGATTAAGATTTAGAAACAGCATGTAGTGACGTTAGGACAAATGTTTAATTTAGTCCATGCAATTCAGAAAGAATTGTGAGGTATTGAAGGATTCCCATCCTTACAACCAATGGGAAAGCCAAGGACAGGATAATTAAAGAAATAAAAATAAAAACACAACGGAGTACTGAATAACAAGACGGAGTAAACATGCACTCACATTCTGTGGAATGGAGCCATTATGGGCTAATTGCTGATGTCGTGTGTTAGCAATTTGAAAACACATTGTGACTTAATGGGCATTTATTTTCGCCCTGCAAGGTGTATTGATTTCATTAATATTAAAATGCCATTCTTTGTGTATTTGCAAAAGAAAACACGAGGCCGGTGTGAACAGCTGCAGCTCTGCGTGTCCCGACTATGTGTTCCCAGTGGACCTCGGCATATGGAGCGAATCCTCCCCTGGCTCTCCCTCGAGGAGATACGTGGGTCACTCCGATTTTTATTGACGTGGCCAAACTCTATTAAACAAGCTTATTATGGAGCCCTAATCAGGGAGCAGCTGCTGCCCCGCTTGTAAAGAACACCCCGTGTTAGTCTGTCTGTGGTCCTTCAGCTGCGTCCGGAGGAGTTTAAAAAGCCATTGTTGTGTTCTGAGGAGGAGGAGGAGGAAGAGGAGGGGATGAGGAGGAGACACTGAGAAGTGCCATACTCAGGCACACTTGGCTTTTGGCACACTGAAATCGTAAGCACTCATCAACCATTTAGCTTCTTCTTCCCCAGAGTCTGTGTGGAACAGACACACCAAAGGATATGCAGAAAAGCGATACGTATGCTTTTTTAAAATTTCTCTCCGAACTAAGACACAGGAAGAGTTTTGTCGTTGCCATAGCGAGTGGCTCCTCTGTCGCGGGCATTCCTTCGGGCACATGGTTGTTTTTCGCACTTTTTTTTTTTTTTACAGAATGGAGACAATCCATCTGGCTAATGCTAATGCAAACACACTGTCCAGGCTTCCTACTCAGCAGGGCTCTTTCCTTTGTGATCGCAGAATTGCATAACATACAACCCACACTCTCAGAAAGTCTGGGACACTTGAGACCCATAATACTTTAACTTTTTTTAAGGTCAAGTGCACTCAAGCTCTTTTCCTCTCACAGACCAAGAGGTTTCTCTCACTCTCTTTCACTTTCTGGATGTCCGAAGGCCTTGGGGGCATGCAGCGCTGCATTCTGCGTCGAGTGGGACTGTTTATTCTGCTCAGCTGCTGAAGGTTACTGGCTGGAAGTGTACCAGCATGCACTGAAGCAGGCTGGAGAAGGCTGATATGCATCTGTAGTGTCTTTTATCTTTCTTTGAGTGTCCATGAGGGTCCATTTCTCTCCAAATATCCGTCTCTCTATCATCCCAGCAATAATCTCTCGGTCTGTCTTGTCTTTCCATCGTTCCATCTGTCTCCTTCGTGGAATGGAAGTTTTGCATGTGCGTCTGCTGTTTGAACAGTAAATAGGATGTTCGTCCTGCCGTTGTTGGCTCAACACACTGGCATCTGTACGACGTATAATTTTCCTTATGTAAACTGAAGCAGCCTCTTCAGACTGACCCCCCGAGGGGTCTCCTCCACCCTCCTGCTCAGTCCATCATGTTCTGCAGGCGCATCTGCCATTAGCTGCTTATCGATGCCTGAAATGATGCACATCTGTGCAGCACTTTCGGTTTCCTGATTGGAAATATTTGGACATTTGGCACGTTTATCTCTGTTTGGATGATGAACACGTTAAATTGCGTCTGCATGAAATAATCTCATTCAAACAACAGGCATTTTTTAAATAATTTTATCAGTATCTATAGACTTTACTAAGAGTTGTCCTGTCTCTCTGTCCCTGTCTCTGTCTGTCTCTTGCTTGGCTGCAAGACAAGATTTGACTTGGGGTGGAAAACACCTCCCCATCCTGTCATGGATCCACCCTCTCATCTCGTTCCTACATAATCTCTTGGTTAAACTGTGATCCAGAGGCAGCAGGGTTAGGCTGATATTAGCCTGGTTAACACAGTTCTTGTCTCCACGCAGAGCCATGTGTAAAAACACTGCTACTATTTTGTATTACTTATGATAGCAAAAAATTCATCACAAATGAAGGCTGCCACAAAGAACATTTTCTATTACAATTTGACAAGAATAAACTTGTAAAAAAGTGTAAACATCTGTTAGATTTTGAATTGTAATCTCCAGCTTATTAAATTGTAGTTTACTATTCAGTAGCTATCAAGAACATTGCTGATTCTCAGAGTATGAGGTCCAAAAGTGGAAATTTGCAATTTGCAAAACCAATTTACAATTTAAATGATTTTTCCCCAAAGAGAGAAATATGTTCAAGATATCAACATTCAAGATTCTGTACTATTTCTGCACTAAGTTACTATTTAAATATAAACATATTTAAGTTATCGACAATGTGCCTTTGTACAAATAAGATTTTCCTTGTTAGCTTGAAGTGAGTTTTTTCTGCTTTTTTCTGGTTTCCTCCTATCTACTGAAAAGCATGCCAGTGTTTGAATGATTGTCTGCATGGATTGGCATCCAATCTTGCACCTAGTGTTCCCGTGATAAGCTCCAGATCCACCATGACCCTGATGAGGATAAAGCAGTTAATGAAGATGAATGAATGTTTTAGTGTGTTCGTGTGTGTGTGTGTGTGTGTGTGTGTGTGTGTGTGTGTGTGTCTGAGGATGCAGCTGGTCTGTGTTTAGATGCAGCTACTGTCAAACCACGTTGATAGTAAAGTTATCTGTCAGCCAAATCAGGGATCCGCCTTCCTTAAACCTGGCCGGTTATTCAGTTATTTATCTTTAAATATATTATTCATTACCTACTATAAAAGTTACAGTAACTGTATATAGTTATATATAGTTATATATTTACATATAGGGGACAGTAAGTGTAAAACGTCATGCACGCACACACACGGCACAGCTCCGTGTCACAGCTCTCACTCCCCATGCTCTATAGCTCTCTGTCTTTAAGCTCTTCCGTTCACTACACACACAGATGGAGAAATCAGCGTTAATTAATACACTGCAGGTGTGAGGGCTTACCTCCTGATCACACCCTTCCTGCCACAGTAAGGAGAATAAATTTAGCCAACCAGAGAACAGATCTGAGTGTAAGCTGTGAGACACATCACCTACAGGTACATTATAGTATATTGTATATTATACACACTTTTATATTATACCACATTGCTTTTGTTTGATTGGTCAGAAAGTACCGATTAATTTTCTAGAACAGCAGCTTGGACAATAGTTTCACCTGCAAGAAAACTCACAGGGTTATAATAATTCCCTTATTTTAAGATGTTATCGTTTTATAGTAACTGATTCACAGGAATTTCTATGGCAGATACTCGATGTAATCTAACTCTAATAATAAACAGATTAAAAATCTTTGTTATTTAACAAAAAATAAATAAATAAGACATATGAAGTAACTTTCCGTAAGGAGATTTATTTTATTATGGTTAATTGATGAAAAGCGTCTTCAATGTCAGCTCTTTGTAATAGTCAGAGGATAGAGAACTTTGCATTTTGCAGTTTCTGGGTCACATGACAAGATGACAAGAATTTTTTATATTATTATCATCAAGAAAGAGAAAAGAGGCTGGTGAGCCTCTGACAGTTTACGGTTGTGTTATATGGAGGACGAGATAAGACTTACGTAGGAATAAATAAATGCACAAATAAAAAAGTTTATTATGTAAATAAATATGTTTTTGTCATGAAAAAAGGACATATGAAAATAAATGTCTTGAATTTATTTCTATATTTCTATACAACAACACCTATTTGGTCTATTTACGTCTTTCTATATTTATATATTTATAGCTACATTTATTTATTTCTCTGCTAAGTTGTTGACATTCATTCATTTTATGTAGTCCTGTATTACTGATGTCATTTTTTTTCCGAGCCATTGCTGATGATCATTGACGAATGATTTTGAGAATCCATTGAGTAGTTTGCTTGAGTCATGTATAGTTGTTAGGAATCGGTTATTTCTGTCTGGTTCAAAAAGCTGACCAATCATGATTTAGAGTGAGTTTAGGACCGCACACTCAATTAGCAAATGGATGCAGAAATATATAAATAAATAAATGTAGAAATGTGGAAATTCAGAAATAAGTAAGTGTAGAAAAATGGAAAATAAATAAATAAATAAATAAATAAATAAAATAGACATTGTTTTATGGAAATGTAAAAATAAATTCAAGAGATTTATTTTCATATGCCCTTTTTCATGACAAAAATGTATTTATTAATTAATTTATTTATACATTATACTATTTATTTGTGCATTTATTTATTTATACTTACGTCCATAGTGTTATGAATGTTTCACAATATTAAATGTAATTAGAAATGGATGGAAATTATGATGTCTCATTGATTAATAAAGAAAAGAAGATAAGAATTGTCATGGTAATGCATCACATCACCCTGTTTCATTCCAAAGATGGTTTCTATAAGTTTTCTATGAATTTATAGCACTGCTGGTTCTTCGCAAACACAGACACAGTTTGAACACTGACCCACATCCTTGTGTTTACTTAGACTTTTTTGTCTTCCGTGCCTTTTCAATTAAACCGAACAAATAATTATTAGCTTCTATGCGGCGCCCATCCTTCTTTCCCCGCTGTGCATTGTGTAATTGCCGTGGTCCTTGCTGAGGTGCGTTCATGCATAGTGATTATGTAGGTATATAATTACACACCATTCTTTTCCATTTAAGAACCAAAGCTTGTTGTTTCTCAGTTTCCCACTGATCATATTTTTTTGCGTTCTGAGTGGCTGACTGTTTTATGTATGCCGTGTGTTAATGAATTCTGCCTGCTGCAGGCTCGATGAGCAATAACCAGCGTGCTGGATGTGGGTGGTGTGTCCTTCTTCTCATCATTTCATGTTGCACAGAAACTTCATCATACACTGGAAGCAAATCTGCACCAAGTGTAGAAATAAATTGTAATGAGCACCTATCAAATGATCGAAATGCTCATTTGCAAAATGTCAGAATCAAAGCAGTGCATCTTGTTTCAGAGTTTCAGCTGGGGATTTTTTTTGCAAGCAAAATGTGGGAAGATGTCTGTTTTTTGAAGGCAGAGTGGACTTAAAATACCATGATATTGTTAAAATACCATTATATTTTATATATATAATTGTAACATTGTGTCAGCGGGCTTCTTTAGGCTGTATGTAATTATAGGCATGCTGAGGAAATGTGAAATCTGTACAACGAAGAAGTAAAAACCCTGTTTTAATAAGCCAGACGTTTGTGTACTGCTTGTGATCGGCTCATGGTTGCATTGTAAAATAGGTGTACGCTGAGATTGAAGTGGATATAGACAACTTTGTAGTGATCAGTTGTTCACTAGTGAACAACAGTTACCTTAAAATGACATGCGAAATACATTTGTACTTCAGCAACATGGCATCAAAAGCTCCCCGGAAATCCAGTGGTGGGGGAAGAATTCAGATCCTTTACTTAAGAAAAAGCAAAGTAAGAGAAAATACTTCATTACAGGTAAAAGTCCTGCATGAAAAATTTTACTTAAGTAAAATTACATAAGAATGAGCAGCAAAATGTAGTTAAAGTATTAATGTAAAAGTGCTGGTTTGGTCCCTCTGACTGATATATTATTAGGTTTTTATCATTACATTATTAATAGTTAAGCATCAGTGTGTAAGCAGCATGTTAGTGTTGTAGCTGCTGGAGGTGGAGCTAGTTTGAACTACTTTATATGCTGTTTATATACAGGGACACCGATAAGTCTGAGGGGTCGTGAGATGATTAATGGCAAAGGAAAGAAGTTCTGATGCACAAATCTGTTTGCAGCATTTGAACTTTTTCTCTGAGCTTTCTCAAATTTTTTGGTGAGATATTGGATCATTTGAACATTTATTGAAATTAAACCATGTGGGAAGTTTACATGGGGAAAAAAAACACTATTTGGTGGAGCTGTTAACAACTCAGACATCTGAAAAGTGATCCATCTGGTTTAGTCTTTAATCTGTGTTATATTTTAAAAGCGTGTTATATTTTCCATCTTCATCTTCGACGTAACTAGTAACTAAAGCTGTGAAATAAACATAGTGGCATAGAAAGTACAACATTTCTCCCTATAATGTAGTGGAATGGAAGTATAAAGTAGCATAAAATGGAAATACTGAAGTAAAGTAAAAGTACCTCAAAAGTGTACTTAAGTACAGTACTTGATTAAATGTACATAGTTATTTTCCACCACTGCTAAAATGTCTCACTGGTGTAGCAGTTGCATATTTTACATTCATCCTTTACAATCTTTCAAAAAGAAAAAAATACAACCAAGCACAGCTCAGAGGGTACAAGATGTATGATCAAATCAAATTTTCTGCAATTTCATGTTCGTGAAAGGCTCAGCGTTTAAGATGAATCATAGCCATGCTATGCAAATTTCTAAATTAGAACCTAGAGCCATACACATGATGAATGGATGATAAAAGGCCTTGATTTGGTCACGGGTAAACAAGTGATATTTTAAAGTCTGAGAGTGTCTGAGATAAAAGTATAGTAGTTTTGAGATCATGACACTGGAAAAAAATCTATTTCTGTAGTCTTATTAAGGCATAAAACATGACAGAGTGTGTTGTTTATAGGAAAATGATAATTAATTCTTATTAAACCATAGCACGTTACCAATTACATTACACATTGTAACTTACAGGGGTTAGACAATGAAACTGAAACACCTGGTTTTAGACCACAATAATTTATTAGTATGGTG
>JAOVVH010000029.1:7418371-7428719 GCA_028566435.1 Scorpiodoras heckelii | reverse complement strand
ACTAACAAAGTATGTAGAGAAACAGATGGACTACAGTCTGTAATTGTAGAACTACAAAGTGCAGCTAGATGGTAAGTGGACCTGAGAAAACTGACAATGAGTGTAGAGAAAAGGAGGTGGTCATAAGGTTATGCCTGATATACATAATTCAGTATAAGCATATTCAGTATGTTTCATAGTGGAGTTTTCCTTTAAAGAATGCCAATTTAACACTCATGCTCTGTTCCCTAGTTAGCAATAGATTGACCCAAATAATTTAGCACCGAAAATGATCAGATTTATTCTGAGATGTCTATTATAGCTTTTGGGGATTAATTAAATGGTTTCAAGTTGAAAGTTAAAAAGGGAAGATCCACTAAATCTCCAAAGACCCCTTGAGTAATGCTGTTTCTTTATCTTTATTATTAGTGACATAAACTGGATTTGTGGACACATAAAAACCCACTGTGTGGGAATTCTTTTGATGGCAGGTGTGTGTCTGTGTGTAAAAATAGAGGAAGATGGTGGGAAAGTGACGGAGACTAACATTCCTTTTTTTCTTTAAAAAATTATGAAACACATTTAGTTCAGCCATTACTCAAGTGTACCTGAAATAATGTAACTGTGATGTTTAAACTTTATTTTTATGATGTTCTTTAGAGAAATGAATCTAATTCAAGCATTTTTTTTTTACCTTTTAGTGTTGCTGCACTTATGCCACTTTTTAAGATCCACTGGAGCTCATCACAAGTGGTTTTGTAATTCAATATTTTTGATGTCATATTAATTTACCTGATTTATTTATAAACTCTGTTTTAGTCCCAGGCCAGCCAGGGAGGTTCCGGGTGGGCAAAGTGAGAGATACGAGCATCGAGCTGATGTGGGATCCGCCGTTGTCTAAAGAGCCCATCAAGAGCTACGAGCTCATTTACAGAGCTGCCAAACATGGCACACAGGTGAGACATCTGATTATTACAGTTATTACGGATGGGGGGAATACGGGCGCTTCAAAAGATTCCAACAGAAGTTGCATAATTGTATCTGTATATTTGTTTTAGTGTGCAAAACAGATTTAGTTCTTTACATCCAAAAATTTTTTTTCATGTTTATTCCTATTGTCAAAAATTATTCACATTTTTGTAATACTTCACATCTTAACTAACATTTTTCAACACTGCTGAATTCTCAAATCTGATTGGTCTGAAGGTTTCAGTAATGCTGCAATTGATTGTACTATTGAACAATTTGTAAAAGTACAACGAAACAGTCATTATATCTGGAAATTCTGCTTGGGGTTAGGGTTAGTGTTATAGGGGTTAGGGTGAGGGTTATAGGGGTTAGGATGAGGGTTATAGGGGTTAGGATGGTTAGGGTTGGGGTTAGAGTTAGCGTTTAGGGGGGTTATGGTTAGAGTTAGTGGTTAGGGTTTATGGGTTAGGGGTAGGGTTAGGTGGTTAGGGTTTTAGGGTTGGGGTGTTAGGAGTAGAGTTAGGGGTTAGAGTTAGGGGTTAGGGTTAGAGGGTTAGGGGGTTAGGGTTAGGTGGTTAGGGTTAGGGGGGTTAGGAGTAGAGTTAGGGGTTAGGGTTAGAGGGTTAGGGGGTTAGGGTTAGGTGGTTAGGTTTGGGTAAGGGTACAACAGTTCCCCCCATCACAATAGTCTGTTGCGTGGTTAGACAGGGAACCGAGGAAAGGTGCGCTGGCCGACGCCTATTAAGCAGTGCCATGACCTTGTAACAATTCCCTTCTTGGGGTTTGTTCTTTAAATAAAGCCCATCTGGTTAGGGTTAGAGGGTTAAGGTTAGGGAAAAGTGCAATGAAATAGTCATTATTCCAGAAATTCTGCTCGGGTTATGGTTGGGGGGGGTTAGTTTTATGGTTAGGGTTAGGGATCTCTGGCAGGGAAAGGTGATACTGCTCGGAAATCAAAGTCAGGAACTTCAGCAACATCCACCTTGCATGAGTTCTCTATCAAACACACCTGAAAATACAGTATGGCGACTATATGGTCATGCACCGTGACGGTAAACACATTACCCCTTTATTTATTACTACTATTACTAAAACTTGCATTTACTAAAACCACTTATTGCTGTGGTACAAGAAGAATAAATCACTTCAGCATGTGCTGTTATAAGAAAATAATCCCCTTCTGGATGGTAACAGTAACTCCTCTCTGGGCTGCATCACACCACCCAAACATCGATGATTTTCTGAACAGCACACCTCGTGACGTTTTTTTTTCACAGGTTTTTTCATTACGCATTATTTAGTGTTAGGTAGGTAATGTTAATCAGGATTTAAAGTTGCAGCCTTTTCTCTGTTTTATCTTCTATTACATATCTGTTTCTGAAAATGAATAAGCCAGTTATTTTGTCTCAACAGGAGAAGAAGGGTTTCGAGCCCAGGTCCTCGTATGTTGTCGAGGGTCTGCGAGCAAACACCGAGTACACCTTCTCTCTGGCAGCCATTTCCAGCAAAGGCATCGGCGCCTTCACCAATGAGATCCTCCAGCGCACTGCACAAGCTAGTATGTCCATGTCTCATGAGAACTTCTGTACCGTACTGCTCTGATCAACTGGAATGATCCCATGTTTTAGCATACTCATTTCTCCTTGTGTCCTATTTTGTACTAATTACAATTAGCTAGATATGTTGTCAGTAAGTTGTGCATGTGACCTCCAAAATGGCTATTTGATTATTTTGCATATTGACGACTTTCAAAAACCACTTTAGAGTGACAGAATTGAGACATGGGGTAGTGGATTGGTGAGCAATTTCTGAAGTGTGCTACAGATTTTTCCCCATTCATCCCAGTTTTGCGGCTCTGCTCAATCTGCATGTAATTGAAACATGGAGACACGTGCATGCCTCACTCCTCCACCAAACAACTGACAGAACTCGCCTGCGTCTTCAAGATATCACGTATTTGTCTGTCAACCATCTATCCATCCATCATCCTTCATCCACCATTATTCATTCAGCAGCTTCTCCATTCATACATGTCACATTTCTTTGCCATTTGAATGTTATGTAGCCTTTGTTATGTAGTGTGTGAATTCTTCTGGCATTTACCTGCAATCCAAAAAAAAGCCACAAACAGACTGGATGGGATTTGTGTTTGTTTATTTCACTCTCTCCTTAATCCCCTTATATTTCTTTTCATCTCTATTCTTATTCCCCTACTTTTCTTTCATCATTAGCTCTAAGACAACACAACATGGTTTACCAAATGGCTTGAAATCATTTAATCTTTTGTTTCTATTTTGATGGTATGTGATCACATGGCAAACATACACCAGTATAAACCACCAAGTCCATTTAAGTAGAAAACAACATCTGAAGGGCCAGTTAATGGTAAGTGAGATTCAGTCTGATGGGAACTGAGACCTCGATTGAAGATCTGCACTGGCATGGCACGACAATCCCACCACTCACGGTAAGCCTCTTTTTTTTATTTCTACTCAAGATGGATAGAAAGAACTAGGTGTGAACTAGCTGGACTTTATGTACTCAGCCTCTAAAGTTACCGTTTGTGCTTCATGCACAAGCACAACACTGGCACAGCCGTGTTCCCGGGACGACTGCTGTCAAGTGCTTGGGGAATAATGTATGTGACTGAACACTGGAATACTTTGACTGGCCTGCAGAAACCGTGATCCTAATAACCTAGACGTGTGACAACAGAACTGCTGATCTGCTATCAAAGCCATTATATCAGTTTGATAGGACTAGAACAGAGACACAGTTGTTCTGATTGAATGGTCCAATAACTTTGTAGAAGAAGCTGGTGCTTGTTTCGTCTGTAAGACAAACCTGGAGAAGAATATGGCAAGATATGATCAAGATAAGCATCTTATTTCACTCTCGTGAATGTACCTTTCACGGTTTTACTTGCGGACTCTGCTGTGACTTGAATCTGCTCTGCTGATGTTTTGTCCGAGAGTCTCAGACTGGAGAAAAACCCGGTCGTTTTTCAAACCTTTCGCTACGCTATTCAAAATTAGACTCCATGGTATATCGTTTGATCTTTTTTCGTTTTCACTTGTTTATTTTCCTCCTTTAAAATGTTGCCCTTGGCTAGGAACGTATCATGTTTTTCTAAGATGAGTCAGTACATACTGAACTACTGCAAACATCACCATGAGGTTCAGCGGAGCTAAATTTGAGACTATAGGGTTTTAAAAAGGAAATGTCATTATAAAGAATGAACTTGCCTTTCCTTTAAGGGTTGAGGAAGACATAATTATTATGTAGTCCACTGATAGCTACTATTTACATTCAGCGTGCAGAAGATGTGACCTTTTGTATGCTGGTTTAATTTTCACAGGTACATCCCAATATCCATATCATTACCCCATAAGTCACGTAGTCTCATAGTATGAGATTGAGCTTGCCTTTCATAAAGCCATTAAAAAAATTGCTCAGGTCAGCGCCAAAGGCCAAATTCTGTTGACACTCCCCTCATGGCGGCTGCCCTCGGAGTGTTGACCTGTAACATGTGGACAATTGAAGCCCAACTTAGCCCACTTTGTCTGTGTGGGTACTTTAGGCATTGCTCTGAGAACCATTTTGAAAGCAGTTACACATTGTCATTATTTAATTCCATATGTCGTCTCTGATACCGTAATTGTAATTATTTTGCCACGTTGTAATTATTGGGTTACATGACTGGGCATGCTGTCCATGCCACATCGCTGTGTCCTCGAGCTCAGGCAGCTCACAGGAAGAGCGTTATCAGTTTTATTGATTATTATGACGGCTCGGCGCGGATTCCATTATTTTTAATAACTCACACGGTTCTGGTCCTTCGTCTGTCAGCACAGCTTTCAGCTGTGGCGCTTTCACGCAATTACCCTCAATCACAGAGACCAAAGATCCAAATTAACCCTTCTGCCATTCACACTAATGCCATCTATTAGTGTCATTCTGTGTGGTGTGGCAGCACAGAGTTGGCGCACTGAAATGTTGAGATTTCGAGGAAGGGGTTTGTAATGTGTAAGGTGTATGGCCAAGAGTTTTTAAAAAGTCTAAAAAGTTTAATGTACGCTGAAGTACCAGAAAAACTGGTACTGGAGCCTAGGCAAAACACATAGCAGCGCCACCTTTGCATGTCACTGGTTGCATCCACCAGTGCTTAGACATCTGTGGAAGCTTCTCGAGTTGTTTCCACTGGGAGAATGTCAAGGTGTCATGATTTTGCAATGTTCAATGTGGTTTAATAGTTGGAGCTCCTGAGATGGGTCATTGCATTTTGGAGGTGGAAGCAAAGGTTGGATTTTCACATATGAGCATTTTTGAAGGGTGCACCATGACTACAAGAATTCCAGCAAAACCTCGAACTTATGACAGCAGACTCTGGGCTGGCAAGAATAGTTTCAATGCTGGTGCCTCAACAAACATCAGCGTGAGGACTGTGCAACGTTCCCTCCAAGATCCCGTTAGGTATGGACCAAGTATTAACTGGTATACCAGTTTTTCTGGTACTTCAGTGTCTGTGCTGAAATTTCTGAGTTAACGCGTGAGGGTATCATGCATGGGTGGTCACCTAATGTGTCCAGTAGAAGCAGAAATCTACATGAAAATATTGCATTTCCCTGCAGGAAAATGGAAGAGCAGTGTGGATCAGTACTGCTTACTTCTGGGTTCTGAATCATTGTGCTGTTACATATTAAAGTTGGACAGATAGGGGAATTTTTTTAGTTTTTAGTTTGGGATTTTTCAGATTTTCTTCCAACAGAGTTCCTTTAACAACCCAAAAATAAGAAACGCCAACCTCTACACCATACTACTCTTCGAAATGATCATTTGGTTTGTATCTGTGTTTTATCAGAACATTCTCTCCATGTTGGACATCCGCTCAATTTGAATTCATTATGCTCATTATAGTGCTGCATTGGAGCGAATCCGGGTATACTGTCCTATTAAAGTTTTACTGTATATTGGCTCTGTATATGTTACGCTGTAATCCTTGATGAAACCCGTGGAAGAGGTGTCACAGCCTTTTCCCAGTTATGCAACTCTCCACCTTATCACTGATTGCCTGAAGCCTGGTTGAAGCACAGTGCCCCAGATATACACAGCACACTGTCAGACGAGTTTGCATCTCCTTCAATGTGGATATTTTCTGGTAAATCATGTTTATACACACCTCATTACTACCACGCATTAACATTTATAATGAGAGTATGGTTGCTTTTGAATGGAATAGATTAACACAGTGATTTTTCTGTATCGCCTACTGTGTAGTTTTCCCTTAGGAACAGAAAAGTCAATTTTGCAGTCTACCATTTTAGCTTTCCATTTTGCAATTTTTTTAATTCCCATTTCGCACTTTACTGTCATGCTCAGACACGTCTGCCTGTCTGTCTGTCTGTCTGTCTGTCTATCTATCTATCTATCAGTCTACTGCCTGAGACACATCTAGCCCTCTAAGCCAACATTTCTGCAGCACAATGAGAAATGATATGCATTCTTGCTCTGTTCATTATCTAACTAAACAAGAAAGCTAATTAGAGTTGATTTGTGGCATATGCGCAGGAGGATCTCATAATCCTTCCAGAAAAATAAAGCACACCATCTTTTTAATAACCCTTGATGGATTGTAAATGAAATGACATGTCTTGGTCTCGGGCTGCGGCACTAGGCTTAGTTTCACTCACGGTAAACTGTTACCATATGGATGAGAAGCCTGATCTGTTTCTCCCCTCAGGCCAGATGCCCATCCACTCATCCATCAATCTCTTTTTGTGCTGCAACAGAATGAGGGGTGACAGGTGACAGCTATCCATTACACACTCACTTTCCCTTTAATTAGGTTGTCCATTCCGGTTCAATATGCTTTTCTCATCATCAGCCGGTCGACTGTTTCAGCGTTTCCCAGGTTTCTCAGATAAACAGTGCTGGTGCTTTGTATTATTCATCATAGATCCATTAACCAATGCCATTAATATTATTTTGTTTCATCACCTCCTTGTTTGCTTTGCACAACTCATTTGTCTATTAAGTTCTGAGCCAAACTGAATTTGGTGCCCATAATTAGGTTTATTGATTTGTTTGTCATTTCGGGGACATGAAATCTTCTACAGTATCTCATCTCCACCGTCTGATATTACATTATTACATTTCCTGAGGCGTGTTTTATCTTATTCATTGAATTTCTATTTTTTTGCACCGCTCCACCCTCTCTATATTTGGTTTCGATTCTCTCAGCCCACTCAAGAGCCTTGGCTGCTCTGTGCACGAGCCTGAACTCTATCCTATGCTCGGTAAGCGTGCTTCCTTCACCACGGAAAACCAGCGTCTTGGTCATCTGAAGGCATGTTAGCAGACTCTTCTGGCTTTTAAAAGTGGTTCAGATTTTAATGAAGAATCTGGGAAAGGTACTGCTTCAGTGTTGCCGTGATAACAGAGTAGAGCTCAGGCTCTAAAAGTGCCACTTTTATGGATTAATATACAGTAGTACTATCCAGAAGAACCAGAACCAGAAGTTGTCCTGCTGAAATGTCTCATCAATAAACCTTTAAGTGAGCACTTAATATAGAAACTCATTCCTTTTTTTAATACCCTAGCACACCCTTGTGAAGCATGAAGAGTTCACAAAACAAAATAAAGCTATTAATTTTACTCACAGACAAGGCTACCCTGCCACATATAGTACACTCTAATAAATAATTAAAAATACTATTAAATGAATTCTGTTCTAACTGGGTCAACTATTGTTTTACATGGAACAAATGATTTTTGAAGCATTAGACCTGGAGTCACCTCCAGAATTATTGGCACCCTTGGTAAAGAAGGCCGAAAAACTTAAAGCCGCATTGAAAATATGAGCGAAATCTAATTTTTTATTTGAAGTACATTTATTCTAAGAAAGAAAAATGTCTATGTACATACTTTTTATTCGAACAACGTGACAATTTTTAGCACTAGGGGTGTCCCGATCCGATCTCAGGCATTTTTTAAATGATCGGAATCAGCTTTAATGATCGGCCCAATCTTTTGTTTTACGTCAGCGGTCACGCAGGTGGAGAGCACAGTTTGTGGCAGGACGTGGCTATAGTGTCTGCTGTGTGGAAATATTTTAAATTGGTGCATTTGTTGTCTGGGGGTAAATGTTTAATAAATCTTTGGTATTTGTATTGAATTTAACCATGTTTTGATGAAAGATTTACCCAGAAATTAACCCAGCAACAAATAGAGCAAGCATGTAGACAGAAGAATGAGAGCGCTCTGAGCTCTGACACACTTCCGTTTGCCTTTTTAACCCCAGTCGCATCGTGGTTAATGCACATGCTGTCCTGTCTGTCTCAGCGCTGCTGGTGGCCTTATTTTACACTTACCTAAAAAAGAATTGTTTTTGAGCAGACACTGTGACAAAGATGGATAGTTTTGATCTACTGTTTAGTTTCACATCCTCATTCTTCTACACACACATTCTAAGGACAGAATAACATAATAATAATAATAATAATAATAATAATAATAATAATAATAATAATAATAATAATAGTAATAATAATAATAATAATAATAATGCTTCCACACCCTGGTATTATCTAGTTCTTATCTGGGCAATATTTAGAAAATAGAAGTATTGGTTTGAAAATCGGTATCGGATCGGGAACAAAATTAATAAATCGGATCGGATCGGGAACAAAATTAATAAATCGGATCGGATCGGGAACAAAAACAACTTGATCGGGACATCCCTAATTAGCACTCCTGCAATTAGTCACTTAGTCATGTGCAAACTACTTTTACCAACATAAAAGCCATGAATGATTGACATGTTGGAAGCTTTATTCTGTGGTTAGTAAACCGTTTGTTTGTATGTGTTGGATCATTGTATTCAGGTTGCAAGGAATCTCTCGCTACATGAATCAGGGTCATTTAAACCTTGTATATTGTGCCCAAATGTACTCAAATCACACTACAATGGCCAAAGGTTTGTGGACACCTGACCATCGCACCCATATTTGCTTTTTGAAGATGCATGACATGCAGTCAGTCTTCCAGGTCATCCTAAAGATCTTTAGTTGGGGTTGAGAACAGGACTCTGTGCAGGCCACTACTCTTCCACACCAGCCTTGGCAAGCCATGTCTTCAGTTGCAACAGTTTGGGGAAGATACTGTATGGATATGATGGTCAGATGTCAACAAACTTTGAGCCATGGACGGTATGTCAGTATCTCTTAATCTAATGAACCTGGCCAGTCGTTTTAAGGTTATTTAACATATTTTAAAAATCAATCTGATACTTATTTTGATGTAAAATCAGTCAAAAAAGAGGACGAGTGTGAAAATAGCACCCGCTATGGTCTATTCTGATTAAATGACTCTTTCTTTTCAAATGATTAAAATAAATTTGATTCAGAAATGCATTTTAAATTTACAAGTATATTTTGCTGTACAAACCAAATATCTGAATAATAAGAGATCCATTGCTCCATGCTACTGAGGAAAAAGAGAGTTAAGAGCCCTGAGTGTGCATCATATTGTACCTGCGGTTGACATGCATACAGAGTACTGTACCCTGTGGAGACAGTCCCATCTCTTCCAGCAATGGAGACTGAGCATCATGGGAGCCCATGGGAGTGGCAACTGCTAATTGCTAAGAGACAGAGATGATACAAGCCTGGTCCTGGGCAAGGATACTATGTGTGCATGAGTGTGTAGGAGAGAGTGTGTGTATGGGGGTGCGCATTGTAAGAGGGAGAGTGTGCTACATAAATAGATGTGTGAAAGTGACGTAAGGCTGTTAGTGTCTTTGACGGCAGGGTTGCTGTTTTGTTCTTTTGTTCTTTCTTTTACCTTGAAACAAAGCTGCAGCAGATGCAGTATATCACTTCAATTTCATGACAGTCAAAGCCTAACATTATATACATTACTGTGGAGATTAGTGTAGTATATAATGCCAAACTATATTGCAATAATAAATACTTAGAATGAATGAAGAATTTTTGAGCCATTTCCTAGTAACATTTGTTTATAAACTACAAAAGAGTTATGTAATACAACTTCACTTATGATTAAAGAAATTTTTTTCATAAAAATTTTTAGATTATTCTGTTCACACAGCATTTGCTTTTCCCCCCTCAAAAATCTAAAATGGCATATTATATTACTTAAATAGCAACATGTTTACCTCTAGCACAGTGTTAACCTGTCATTTAATACTAATGGCCAATACCTGATGTAAATATTAATATACAGTACCAGTGAAAAGTCTGGACACACCTTCTCATTTAATGTTTTTCATTTTTAATTTTTTTTCCTTCATTGTAAATTAATACTGAAGTCATCAAGACTATGAAGGAACACATAAGGAATCATGTAGTAAACTTAAAAGTGTTAAACAAACCAAAATATG
>JAOVVH010000029.1:7386567-7402138 GCA_028566435.1 Scorpiodoras heckelii | reverse complement strand
TGAGAGAATGCCAAGAGTGTGCAAAGCTGTAATCAAAGCAAAAGGTGCTACTTTGAAGAATCTAACATCTAAAACATTTTTTGGTTTGTTTAACACTTTTAAGTTTACTACATGATTCATTATGTGTTCCTTCATAGTCTGGATGACTTCAGTATTAATTTACAGTGTAGGAAAAAAATAAAAAATAAAAACATTGAATGAGAAGGTGTTTCCAAACTTTTGACAGGTACTGTATATCGATTAGGCATAACATTATGACCACCTCCTTTTCTCTACACTTATTGTCCATCTTCTCAGTTCCACTTACTATACTGTGCTGAAGTGGAGGCCTTTCAAACGTGTTTTAATCTTGACCTTCTGGAATGAATTTTTTTTATGGACGATTGCTTGAGAGTCAAAAAAGACAATGAACAGTGATTTGATTTTTGATTTGCTCATACAAGCTTTCTTTGGGTGCAGTGATGTTGTGTGCCCTTCAGCACTTTGTCTTTTTGTCTCAAGATGATACTAAAACACCTATGATTTATCTCCTGTGATCATTCTGTTCAGGAAATTGGGCTCTTTTGTTAAATGATCCAACATTCGCGCCAAACTAGCTTGCATTGTTCCAGTGACGACGCACTTCAGCAGGGTTTCACAAAAAATGTACGTCTGGGCACTGTGAAGGCGAGAATGCAATCAAAACAGGTCCTACTGTTTATCTGAGATCCCACTCTAACTGACCTCCAACCACCATCCCCATGTGTAAGCCCTACGGAGCGCAGAAATTTCATTTCCTCAGTAAAAATTCATTCATTCAGTAAGGAAGATGGGGAAGATGATGAGCAGAATATTGGATTAAATTATAGAACAAAAAGCTTGGTTTGCATTTTAATCAGTGTGAAAAGTGAGAAGCACTCATAGCATTAACTGCCTTTAACTTGATGACAGAGATAGCATTAAAATTAGCTCAAATCGCATCCTTCTAATCAATTCTAATCGCTCATCATCACCCATCTGGCGTAAAGTGCTATCCTTCTGCACCAAAATGAAATACGCTGAATTACACAGCTTAGACCACATCATCACCTGCCTAATTAGTTACCCTTAAATGTTTTTATACTACTATATTATGCAGTGAGCAGAGACAGGACACAAGTGCATAAACTCTGTATATGGTTTATTGAAGTATATCCAAGAATCAGAATACAAGTCCACAGCAGGGCAAAGTTAAGCAACACTTATCCATAATCAGAAAGTAGGAAACTAAGCAAGGGTCTAAACTAGGAGAATACAGACAAGGAAATGTGGAAATTGAGGCTTGTATTTCACAACAAACAAGGAAACACAGAAGATATAAATAGGCAAACTAAACAAGAAGTAACACAAAACAGGTGAACACAATCAGGCAACAAACTATTGACAAAACAGGGGTGGAGACAGAGTTAGATCAGAAACCAAAACAAACATAAGCACATGGCAATATGGAAACCATGGCAAATGTGTCATAGTGTCAGATGTTTTTATATTACAGTATGACTACAGCCTGATTATGACTACAGCATGATTATTTGTGATTTACATATAAATCGTGCATAACCACATGTGTACAAACCGATCGCCATTACACACACTAACAGACACAGTGATATTGAATCGCACATCCACTTACATATCAGCCACACACTTCCATCCCAGCACACTATCTCACCCTAACACTTACGGATTTCTTCTAGTTTCTGCGAATGTTAATCATTCAGACTCCGGGTCAGTTTGCATTGCTCAGTTGTCTGTCTTGTAAAGCTCCCAGTTACACTGCAGGGGAAAAAAACATGCTGTACCAGCATTTCCATCTGCAACCCAAATCTGACAGAATGACCATCTCATACAGTAGACACACACACACACACATCATACTGCACTTCTGTTTCTCAGGCCACAGAATTGCATGGGTTAGTGTTCTCCCCCACAGGCTTGACCAGTGATAAATTGCTGTCTTGAGTGTAGTATTAAATTCACCTGTATGTGCCAATGGATCATGCGTCTCCTAGTGTGGAACCTGCCATTACCATCAGCAGCTCCTCAGGGAGTTCAGTGCTGAGAACATTCATTAGCAGACTCCATTGCGCCGCTGTAATCCTAGTTAATGAGAGGCTTGACAAGCAGACTCACACTGCTGTCTTTCTGCACTCACAGGAATATCTATGTGGTGGTGGTTCCGCTGAAGAGAGGCCGAGGAGGGAACCGGCATCTAAAGAGCCCGGATGAAATGGATTTGGAAGAGGTACACTACATGACTGCTATTACTGTCTCCCTCAGGAGAAATTAGGCCATCTATCTATTGTTTAGTGCAGAAGTTTGCATCCCCCCATAAGTTTTGATGGTAGAGAATGCAAACACTGTATGTTACAAGCTCATATTCTTGGTTGTTTCACTTAGTCTGTATTAATGCACTAAAAGCTCAGGTAGGCAATTTATTCTAGAAGGATTTTTGTTGTATTTTTTAAAAATTCTGTTTATATCCTGACAGCAATAAATAAATCAAATGGTCTGACAATAAAAAAAAGTTATTCATAGGAGTTATAGGCCTGCAATAATAAAGAAATGATTGGGTCGTGTACCTGCATGTATACCTACCTACCTGCCTAACCTGCCTACCTGCACATGACTGGAGTCTTCCACAAAGCTAGGCAGACATGTTGCTGAAGCTAGTGAGCAAGTCGCACAGCTGTGAAGAGTAACAATAGCCCTGTTTGTTGTTTACGTTCATTATGATAACG
Source organism: Scorpiodoras heckelii (assembly GCA_028566435.1). Classification (NCBI taxonomy): domain Eukaryota; kingdom Metazoa; phylum Chordata; class Actinopteri; order Siluriformes; family Doradidae; genus Scorpiodoras; species Scorpiodoras heckelii. The sequence continues at coordinate 7,399,379 of JAOVVH010000029.1, read as the reverse complement.
ATAAGTGTTTTCTTACATGTGAAGGAGACATGAGGGTGACGTGCTGCGCTCGTCTTCTCAAACTCTCTTTCATGGACTCATCGTCCGGCATTAGTCAGGCAGTACACGTATGTGGGATTTTTTCAGTAGGATACTTTCAAAATCTCGCTTACTCTTACTGGTTTTTCCAGCTTTAACGAGCTAATACTTTATTGCACTACATTAGCTAGCACTTTGTAGCCCAGCTGGTTTCTCGGCAACTGAAACACAGAACTGAGCTTAAACTTGTCTGTTGGACAAGATAATGCATTTACAATTTGTCCATGCCTGAGAGGGTATGCTGCAACATGACATCAATCTATGACATTATGACATAAATGCCTAAGGCAAAGCCAACAGAAGAACAGTTTGAGAAAGGAAAAAAAGGGCAGAAGTCAGTGTTCAGACCTGATTTGCAGGAGGTATTGTATCATGTGGCAGTTAAAATAGTTCTTCCTAGGTCAAGACAAACTGAAGGCAAATATTTATATTATATTTTATCAGTGCTTATCTGTGGAATTATTGCATGAACAAGCAGCATTCTTTGTGTAATTAGTTTTCTAGGTTGCAATGAACTGAACTTATTTTATTATGCAAAGTTTGGATTTCTAAAAAAAATTATTAATTGTGCACCCTGTAGCCTGAGAGCAAATGTCAGCGATAAAATCTGGTGGCTTTCCTGGTGAATAAAAAGAAATCTGCCTTAGTATATTGTCACTAAAACATAATTAACATTTATGGTATTATAGCACCTGGAAAAAAAAATGAAGAAATGTTATTGTGGTAGTCCTGAGGTTCAGAATAAATTTATGGAAAGTTTATTAGGGTGACTGTAATTTATGCTTTACTGTACTGTTACTAATAGTAGTGCTACGTTAAGTTATTGTTCTATATACAGTTTACTAAAATATTCAGTTTAGTCTATATGTACTGTATATGCACAGGATGTTTTTTCTTTATTGAAATGTTAGTTACATAGTGATAGAAAATGCTAAATAACCGTATGTGTTACTTTAATTTAAAAACTTGATTTTATCAGTCATGGCATCTTGTTAGTAGTCATCAGGTTCAGATTAGATTCCATGTTGCACTGAAGTTGGATTATGGAAATCTGGATTTCTATGAAAAATTTATTAAGCCAACACCCTGTAGCTTCTGAGCAAATGTCACTGGTGAAACACGTCATTATTCCTGGTGGGTAAACACCTCTGACTTTTTGTACTCTCACTATAGGTAGTGTGACATTTGTGACATTACAGTCATTAGAGCTGAAGTACAGCTTGAGTCACGGTTGTGGCTTAAAAGAATTAGGACCACTGGTGTTTCTCAAAATAGGATTCAAACTGGCATTGTTGGAAAAACAGGTTCAAAAAAACCATCATGCTGTTGGCACACTCGAGACTTGTACCACACTGACTTGATGGAACTTGGCCTGCGGGCGAATTTCCTCCGTCTGTGCAGCGGTATATTGAGCCTGAGTGATGAGGGTACTCAGCAGTGTTAAGTGAGGGGCTTGAGTTAGCTGCTGCTGGGGCACTTTGAGCTGTCTGTTCTCTAAGCCTGGAGCACATGATAAGTGAAAGGATGTAATACAGAGGTGTGAACTTTAGCCTCTGGGTACATCCTAAACATATTTGCAAGTTAGAGTTAGATGGAGAGAGACAGATCTGTGGATGATGACAGAATGTCTCTTAGATGGAACATAGAAGCAAGATCCAAGTGTGTATAGTCAGTGTGTGCTTTGTTAAGGGCAATCCAATAGTCATAATCACTGTCCATAGCATGGGTCAAAGAACAAAGAATTTCCATAAGCAAAGAAGATAACAGGCAGTAGTCACTAAGTAATGCACTAGAACAATCAAGAAGACTAGGCGAAGAGTAATAGAGACAGCAAGGCATAATTAATGACAAGAGCTCAACAAAGAGCAGGTGCACACATTAGAGTAACAAGCCAATGCTGAGAGAGTGTAGAGAATGGCTGAAAAAACCAAATGCACAAAAGCAAATAAACAAAAGCACATGGAGAGCTTAACACACCCTCAGCACCACACACTGAGAAGGGTAATTCATGACCCAGACATTTGAGACAATCAATTATTTCTTACCTTTTATACTCTGAAGCGCCAGAAAAACTGGTACATCAGTTAATACTTGGTTGATCCCCCATGGGATCTTGGAGGGAACATTGCATAGTCCTCATGCTGATTTTTGTTGAGGCTCCAGCATTGAATTCCGATATTATTTAAGGAAGTGTTGTACGCCTATCACGTGAAACGATTCTTGCCAGCCGGCTGTTCACCCAGAGCCTTTTTACGGCCACACTGCTGTCGTAAGTTTGAGGTTTTGCTGGAATTCTTGTAGTCACGCTACACCCTTGAAATGCTCATGTGTGAAAATCCAAACTTTGCCTCTACCTCTGAAATGCTGTGACTCATCTCACGAGCTCCAACTATTAAAGCTTGTAAAAAAACGCAAAATCGTGATAACAGCTCTAGAAGCTTCCACAGATGTCTATCGCTGAATATATGTGCACTGGTGGATGCAGCCAATGATGTGCTTAGGTGGGGTCGCTATGTATTTTGCATAGTTTTGCATACCAGTTTTTCTGGTGCTTCAGTGTATAGTGTATGTTTATGTTAGAATTATTTTTAGTGCATTATGCAGTTAAAGAGGACACTAAACACCTGCAGGGTTACAGCGTGTGCATGACTAAAATAGGCTCCAAAATTACAGGCACTTCAGTAGCATTAAGTGGTTTTGAAAACTAAAAAAAGATTGTTTCAGCTGCATTTTCATAATATTCAACCATAAATTCGTCACGCTTTTTCCAGCTTTTTTTTTCTCTCGACCTTGTTAGTGATAAACTGTTTTTAATTGAGTGTCCTCTTTTAGCTGTTGAAGGACATTAGCCAGAAGCAGCATGACCCACGGCAGAGGCAAGTGGACCTGCGTCGTGCCTACATCACCGCCCGCTTCACTCCCTCCACGCTGCCTGCCTTCTTTACGCTCGGGGACCAGCTGGACTATGGAGGCTTCGATAACCGTGCTCTGGAATCTGGCCAAGAGTACGTGTTTTTTATCCTCGCTGAACTCAACTCCACCACTGGGGTAAGAGACTGCAGCTGAGCAAACAAGTTTTTTTTTTTTTTTTTAGATGTTTATGTAAATGTGTCCTCTACATTTCTCCATGAAATCCACCATCACTCCTGTTTCTCCATCATTATATTATGTTAAATGTTGCTTGCTATCTGAAATGTCACTCCTTTTCTTTGGCTAAACCTCGAGTAGCCAATTGGGTGTATAACTGCATGTTAGCCACTTAAACCAGTGATTAATGCTTGTACTTTGTGTGCCAAAGTACCAACCAGACTGAGTTGCTTTTGTCAGCCATAAAACAATTTTTTTAATGATTAACTGTTTTAGTTTTCAGCTGTTCTCAACTAGTCTGGTTATCATGTCGCTTAATAAGATTCTGTGATATGCTGTAGTGCAACCTACGAGAGACACGTATATCTAAATCATGATTCATTACATTACTAACAAAGATGGCAAAATATTTGTTCTGTATAACCTACGATAATGCACTCAGTGCCCAAGCAGCAGAACAGACGAATGCCCTAACGTTGACAATTACCCAAATGGCACAAGACTTTTATTAGCAGTATTAACATGACTGATTCATGAAAGCATCATATGACATTGATCAGTTGCATGGACCCTGCCCAGTAGTGTCTAATTTGCATGTCATATGCATAATTGATGCAGGTGTTGCATCTAAGAGATTATAAAAGTAAAGCGTTCAGCAGATTCGAGGAAAGAAAGAGTGGGAAAAAGGTTGAGATAGACTTGAGATATAGGGTCATTTGTCCAAGGATACTGCAAATAAAAAGACAGTTATAGAAGTGTGCTCTGTTTTTTTATATACCTGTTTAAGGTCATAATCAGGCAGAAAACTGAACCGTCCATCCTCAGCTGCCAAACTTAGAGCTAGGTTTTTATTCTTTTCAGTGCTCGAACAGGTCAGATTTTACTGGTCAGATTTAAATGAAGCTTTTTTTTTTTTTATAAATGTAGGCAAACCAAGTTTCATCCTAAACAAATATAAAAAGATGTATGATATAAGAAAGAAAGAAATGGTTGTGGTCCATCTTGTGTGCAAGTTCATGTTACTACTCAATTGAAGGACTAATGAGCTGAAAACATCCATCTTTATGCCACTGATTCACATTTAGAAATTAAATGTTGATAAGTGAAATGATGTAAAGCAGTAGTGTGATCTTTACCCTCTGTGTACAACCCAAACATATTTACAAGTTAGACGGAGATGAAGAGAGACAGATCTGTGGATGAGGCAGTCCAATAACCAATGTCCATAGCATGGGTCAGAGAACAATGTTAAACAAACCGAAGAAGATAACAGGCAGCAGTCACTAAGTAATGCACTAGAACAATCAAGAAGACTAGGCGAAAAGTAATGGAGACAGCAGGGAATAATTAACCAAAAGAGCTCAGCACAGAGCAGGTGCACACATTAGGGTAACAAGCCAATCATGAGACAGTGGTGGAAAAGTGTTTAAAAAAAATATACAAATGCACAAAAGCAAATAAACAAAAGCACACTGAGAACTAAACACACTGAGAATGGTAATTCATGACCCAGAAATTCGAGACAACTATTAGTTTTTTCTTACCTTTTATATATGTTTGTGTTCGAAATATATTTAGTGCATTATGTAATGAAACAATTTATGAAATAAATGTTTGTGGTCCATCTTGTATACAAGTTCATGTTATTACTCAGCTGAAGGACTAACGAGCTGAAAACATCCTTCATTACGCCTCTGATTCATGTTTAGAAATTAAATGTTGACACTTCAGTGTGAGGTTCTCATTTGTACAATCGTGATTATCAACATATTATTGTACTTGCTGTAATTATTGACAACATTGGTTTTAGTTTTTTAATTGCAAATCAGATATTTGTTCAGGGGCGGCACGGTGGCTCGGTGGGTAGCACTGTCGCCTTACAGCAAGAAGGTCCAGGGTTCAATCCCCGGGTGGAGTGGTCTGGGTCCTTTCTGTGTGGAGTCCTCCCCGTGTCTGCGTGGGTGTAATCCGGGTACTCCGATTTCCTCCCACAATCCAAAGGCATGCATATTAGGTTAATTGGTGTCTCTAAAGTGCCCTTAGTGTGTGAGTGTGCGTGTGTGCGCCCTATGATGGATTGGCGCCCTGTCTAGGGTTGATCCTGCCTTGCACCCTATGCCGCCGGCAAGGCACTGGCTCTCCCGTGACCCTGGAAACAGGAATAAGCAGTCAAGCTAATGAATGAATGAATGAATATTTGTTCCGGTTGTTAAAATGATATGCTCAACTTTACACGACCGGACGTGAGTTTGCTCATACACATACAGCAAAAATGAAAATGACTGGAAACTGTCGTTGTGCTATCAGTTTTGGCTATACGCAACTTTGATTGATAAAGTCACAGCACAGCAGCAGTGTTGTAGTGACAGCAGTGGTCTCGTTCCGCAATGTGTAACACTGCTGTGTTTGTGTGTTCAGAAGATGTTCGTTGCCAGCCCCTACACGGACCCAGTCATTGCACCTGACTCAGACCCACAGCCTCTGGATGCTGGAGACGGACTCATATGGGTGGTGGGACCAGTCCTGGCTGTGGTCTTCATCATCTGCATTGTCATCGCTATCCTGCTGTATAAGAAGTGAGTTGCGATGATTTGTAGAATTAAGGCATCGGTTTATTGTTCACTGCTTCACTGCATAATCATACAATACTTTAGACCTTTTTCATATATACACTTTAGAGGGAAAAAAGCATTGGACCTAATTTAATTAGTTGTACACCGTTATACTTTGATAGCAGCGGAGATCTTAGGGGTCTAACCTTATTTAGTGCTCAGATCATCCTTTTTTTTTATTAAATCCGAATCTTATCACTATACTTCCATAAACACTAGAAAACACTGGAAAAAACTCAGAATTCTGGTTCTGACAGTTTCTCAACCTCAGCTACATCACTTAAATACTAATCCTGCAATATTTTCTACTGAATTTCCTTTGTTTGTATTTTCCCAAAACACTAAAAAACAAACTTATAGGCAAATTGAAAGCATCGTGACCCTGACCAGGCAGTTACTAAGGATGAATGAACGCTGTCTTTTTATGTTAATTAACAGCAGTTCTCTTTGTCCTGTGAGCTTCATATCTGACTGCTTGCTGACACCCTCATGAAAGTAAAAACCTCCTATTTATTGTGTTCGTACGAACCATTCTGGGAACCTTTCTATCTTTCTTTTTGTTTAGAACACATTATCTGTTCATTCTGGAGCATGAATTTGGTTACAACCCTAGTACATACTTATTTATGCAGACTTTTCCAGATATTAGTAGATTTAAATAAATAAATAAATAAATAAATAAATAATGTACCTCTGAAAAACATGGGGAAATGGTGTAAAATGTCATATTCACACGCGTTCCATATATAGAGTGCTAAGTGAATGACGGAAGGAAATGGAAGGAGGAAAAAGATGAAGTTGGCTGGTAATAGGGCCACTATTACACAGCGCCAGTGTAATGGGGATAATGTTAAAGCGGTGATTAAATATGTAACAGGGTGGTATTTTGGTAGTGGAGGGAATAGCATCAGAGGGGGGAAAAAAAGATTAAATGATAACAGGAGAAAATGGTTATAGCTGCCAGCCCGATTTTTTTTATTCACAGTGCCAAAATCCTGAGTGAGAGCAGCTTATAAAGAATTGAACAGCAAAGCTAGATGGAATTCAGAGCAACCCTTACGTTCACTCACCAGTCACGTTCTCTCAGGGAGGAGAATCTGGCTGTATTTTCTTAGTTGGAGAACATTTGTTTGAAAAGGGAGAAACAGTCTGCCAAACTGCAGACACGCCCTGACCTTGGCTTATTAGACCTCGTTTTTGGCGTGTAAATCCCTCGCTGAGCCATACCTCCATCACAGGCGCTCCATTTAGTCCGGAAGCATTCTCATCCCCGAGGGGAAAGGAGTTAAACACTCCCCGATGAAACGCGCTGCTATCTGGAGGAGGCGTCATGTAGCCTGTGCATACGAATGCAAAATATTGATTTTTTCGTCTTCGTTCTTTCTCTTCCTATCCCACACTCCTAAATTGTCTTCCTCACGTTCTGTCTTTATCTCTTCCTCTTCCTGTCTTTCCCTGACTCTGTCTTTCTCTCTGTCTCATATTTCACATGGCACTCTCCGGGGACATCAGCAAACCAGACAGGTAAGCCAGTGCTGACCTCTAATTCCCAGTAGAACGTTACAGTGTTTATTTTAAAGGGAAAAAAAAATTCTCAAATAGCAAATGCTGAAACCTGCTAATGAGGGAACTTTATGGCTAATAATAGTCGAATTGGCTTTCTGTTATATAATGTTTAGCAATTGGCTGCTAGGACCCCCTATTAAGTGCTAGTTTAGACTTGTACATTGGAGACATTGATTTCTGTGTCCTGAGTCTAGTTAAGCCTGAATTTGTACATGGGTCTCTGTGTGTGTGTGTGTGTGTGTGTGTGTGTGTGTGTGTGTGTGTGTGTGTGTGTGGCTGTTTGTGCGTGTGGGTGTGTTTGTTTCTTCTAATTAGCAAGCGCAAAGACTCTGAGCCTGGCACCAAGTGTTTACTGAACAACGCTGAAATGATGGCTCATCACCCGACTGACCCTGTCGAGATGAGACGCATCAACTTCCAGACACCAGGCTCGTAAACACACACATTTAATATACACACATATTCCCTCTCTCTCTCTCTCTCTCTCTCTCTCTCTCTGTAATAGATGTATCTTACATTCATAGATAGGGAGAATGGATAGAACATAAGCTAAAGGGGTGAGCTACAGGGAGTGCTGCTTACATAAGGCAAAAATGGCCAAAAAATGAAGAGCAGAGAACCTCACCATTTTATTTCAGTATGACCTTTAAAGTTGGCACATAAGCATTAATTGATACTCAACACAAATAGGTATTTCTGCCACGCTGTAATAAACCCTTTCTTTGCAGGAGATCGTATTCTCTGATTCACTCAGGACATGACTAACAGCTGCTTCTGCTGGATTTGTTTTTCTTTTCTTTTCTTTTTTTACCTAAAAATTTACATTTGCAATGAATGATTTTCAATTTAAATAACTGAGATATTCAGTTCTTCACAAAACGTAGTCTGACTTCTCAAATTCAAACTTTTCCAAACGAATCTTTACGTGATGTGTGATTAGCACAGATATCAACATGGTCTCCTGTCCTGGGGAAAACTTTATACTTTATATATATATATATTATTCATGCTTAATATATTTTCAAACTTTATAAGGCAAAATCCTATGTACGATCGTAAGCTGCTTACTGTGCTTGCAAACTGTGCATGTTTACTTATGTCCCTTGTTGGTTCGATGTGAATTTAGCCACAAAGATTTATTTTAGTGTCTTTTTATCTTTAATAGACAGGAAAGCTTAGTCCGGTTAGACCGTTCATATCTGTCCATTGGTTTGCATTGGTTTACACATGATTTTACTGATAGGAAGTGCAATATGACTACACTAATGAAATAGCTAGCTATAGAACATGTACAAAAACCACACGGTCCTGGGTTCGATCCCAGGTGGAGCAGTCTGGGTCTGGGTGTGGAGTCTGCATGTTCTCCATGTCCGTGTCTATGTGGGTTTACACCGGGGACTTCGGTTTCCTCCCATGGTCTGTTAGTGTCGTTTCTTCTTCACCTTAAATTGTTTGATATACCCACAGTAAAATTAAATGACTTCTGGCCACTTCAATGCAACACGATGTTGCCATTGTGCGCATACGTTTGGGATGAGAAAGTTGCACTGAATGCAGTTTTCTTATTTCAGATGGTACAGCAACGCAGTAAAAAGTGATTCCAGTTAAGTGCTTTCCTGAAGGTTTTGTGGTGTCTGTGGCATAATCAAGCTGAAATTGTGATGTGTCTATGGTGAGAAGACATAACTAAATGCTTCCCTCTGACAAAGTAGCCCTATCTCTAAATAATAATAAAATAAAATCATAATAAAGTGATGCCAGATGCCAGACATCATTCCAGATGTCAGAAATAGCATTTAAAGTAGAGAAAACTTTGATATTAAGCAGAGCTGTGAAACAGAGTACGACTTCAAGTACGTCTCTGGTTTATTCACAGTGTACTGTCAGACTACAACCGCAACATGAGGATGCTTCTGACTCTGAAAGCATGAAACACTTTAGTTGCACCAAAGACGAACTTCAGAATGGTGTCAAATCTGCTGCAGTTGGCAAACACTCCTACTAAAAAGATGCCAAAAAATGACTTCACTGATCATGAACAGGATTTTCCCTCCATCTTACGCTGTCTGTTCATGATTTTCTTTTTTTTTCCCCCTGAAAACAAAATGGCCATCGTCTCTGGAGACGCAGACGTTTATGATTCATAACTGTGAAATCACACCTAGGTGCAATTCTAGATCCTTCCACTAGTGCCCACCTACCACCTTTTCACATGTGACCACCTACACCTGTGTTGTTGCCTTCTCGGAGGCATTCAGTCACACAGACACACTAACACGGCTCATTAGCACGGGCGCACTTGTGACTAATAGCGATTTTAGCCCGTTCTGAAGTTCCGCTCTGACCTTTGACCCCCTGCAGGTATGATGAGTCACCCCCCCATCCCGATCTCCGAGCTGGCAGAACACACTGAGCTTCTGAAGGCCAACGACAACCTCCGGCTGTCCCAGGAGTACGAGGTGACTGATGAGAGGGGGGGCTGTTGTGAATAGAGAGAGAGAAAGTGAGAGAGAGAGAGAGAGAGAGAGAGAAGGAGAGAGAGAGAGAGAGTGCAGGAGAGAGAGCATATGTGTGAAGTGAGAAAACAGAGAGGATAAAAACAAGGTATAAAATTGAGAGAGAGGAGTGAACAAGGAAAATGGGTAAAGAGAAGAAAAAGAGAGGTGGTCATAAAACCCAAGGTGACCTTGGCGAAGCTGATCAGTCCATACGGTCATGCTGCTTCTCAGTAAGAGCCTCTGGAAATGGCGCATGTTTTACAGACGATGGTGTATTGAGGACTAGCTGGAATCGTATTTGTTCTTCAGGGAGGACAAAACAGCAATAATTCACACCTCTCTTGTCTGCCTGGGCTGTCTGTTCGATGTGAATATTTGAAGTTGAAATCATAAGCTTGACATGTTCTTCTTGTTATCTCCCCCTTCTGCATTGTAGTCCATTGATCCCGGGCAGCAGTTCACATGGGAGCACTCGAACCTGGAAGTGAACAAGCCAAAGAACCGCTACGCTAACGTCATCGCCTACGATCACACCAGGGTCATCCTCGCGCCAGTGAACGGTACAGCGGAAAGAGTTTTCTCTTCTCTATTCACAGCGACACATTGTAAATATAATAGAGGTAGTTAAAAAAAATTGCACTGTAGTACACAACATTGTGGACCTTCATCAGCTGTGCAAGCAAAGTGCTTCTGAAGCTGTAGGAGGTGAAATCAAATTTTCGTACAGCAGAAATGCAATTTTTCACTACTTCTTCAGTTATTGTAGTAACCTGCAGTCTTGCTGGATGTTTCTTCTTCATATAGTACTGTGCAAAAGTCTTAGGCACCCTACCATTTTAGGTACAACTTTTGTTATTGAGCTCTGCATTATCGAGTCAGTACAAAAAAGATTATATTTCATTTGTATGTACTTTTACAACAAAAAATGAAATGTTACACAAAAATGTTTGTATGTCAGTAACGGAAGCAACACATTAAACAACAGACCACTTTTCAGACTAAAAACATAATGAAGGCTGCTGGGTTTTATATGCAAAAAAAAAAAAGAAGGAACTGTGACAGTCAAAGTCTCCAGAAGAGCTGTGGCAGATTCTGCAAGTAAAACTCTGTAAAACTTACAGAGCTAATTACTGTACAGTATGATGCAGAAGTCTTAGGCACATGCAAAGACTCGCTGTACATCAAAGATGCCTTCGAAAATAATGACGATGTTTCTACATAAAAGAAAACACTATAAAATGCAGTAAACAGTAATAAACTAAAGGAAGTCAGTATTTGCTGTCTTTTTCTTAAACAGTCTTCCCGGGTACAATGTGTGCAGTTTTATAAGGAAATTAGCTGTTAAGTTTTACTGAGTGTCTTGGAGAATCTGCCACAGCTCTTCTGGAGATTTTGACTGTCACACTTACTTCTTTTTTTTGCATGTAAAACCCAGCAGCCTTCATTATGTTTTTTGTCTGAAAAGTGGTCTGTTATGTAATGTGTTGCTTTCTTTACTGACATACAAACATTTTTGTGGAACAGTTAATGTTTTGTTGGAAATATTAAAATCTTTTTGTACTGACTCAATAATGCAACTAAAAAGAAACATCAGTAACAAAAGTTGTACCTAAAAAACAATAGGGTGCCTAAGACTTTTGCACAGTACTGCACATTAGACACAGTCTCGACGTTGGCTCTGCAGTCTTTTCATAAGATGAGCCACACCTTCATAAATGTAATGGCTTTGCAGAGCAGTCATTACTTCATCAGATATGGTTCTTTGTAACACGTCGTAGCTATAGATGCGACACAAGCGTACAAAGAAGCAGACGAGGCGAGGGTCTAAATGAGGAATTAGAAACCACAGGGAATGAATGAACAAGAAACAAGGCTCAAAAGGTCATGAGGCAAATGCGTAATGAGTCTTCGTAATGAGATAGAAACACAACGGAATATTTCAAGAGCAACTAATCTAAGAGTTTAACACAGAAAACTGGGAAACATACCAACCAGGACAAGGATGGAGGCAGGACCAGAAGAAACATGCATGTAGATCATGGCACAAATCATGAAACAAACTTCATGATGTCATGGTGTAAAAATCCCTCACCAGTCAGCCACGTGTCTGTGCATGTACATGGACTAATCAGCTCCTCTGCAGCACAGACCCTAATTAACATTAAGCGCTATTACTGAGCTCGGGTCAGTTCCTGTTCAAACTGCTTGATCATTTTCAAATCCTGCAACCAGAAAAAAAGGACGTGTATGCTGGCAAGATGGCTGAAAGAATAAAAGATGACAAATGTTCCTATGTGGAGCGAGTGAACTGAGAAAATTGCATTTGTGGGAAAAATCAGTGTGTGTGAGAATATGCCTAATTATGTCATTAAAATTTTTTTAAAGCGCTTAATTATTCTCAGTTGCTTTCAGGATTTAATCCATAGTATAATGGTTTGAATGCAGAAGTACAGCTTCTAGAAGAGGCTGCCACCTGGTGGTCGTTGTTATTAATGTTGGAAAAGAAAGAAAGAATTTCAAAAAGAAATGTAACAACATTTAATGTAGACATGACATTTTTCTTTTATGTAAAAAGAAAAGAAAAAGATAAAGAAACATCCTCCCTGAAAGACTTGCTTATTAATTATTTTATAATAAACATGGAATCTTGAAGATGTATTTATTTAGGAAATGAAGTTAGCTTTTTTTTTTTTTTTTTTTAGATATGAAGCACCTCATGGAATTGAATTGTACCTCACTCGCTCACAAACTAACTCACTCCCTCACCCACAGACTCACACACACTCACTCACTCACAGACTGACACACAAACTAACTCACTCCCTCACCCACAGACTCACACACACTCACTCACTCACAGACTGACACACACACACACACACACACACACACAAACACACACACACACTTACTCACTCACTCACTACTCACTCCCTCACCCACAGACTCACACACACTCACTCACTCACAG
>JAOVVH010000029.1:7350507-7360953 GCA_028566435.1 Scorpiodoras heckelii | reverse complement strand
GAAAGAAAGAAAGAAAGAAAGAAAGAAAGAAAGAAAGAAAGAAAGAAAGAAAGAAAGAAAGAAAGAAAGAAAGAAGGTCTCTATTTTCCTTATTCCCTTATTGACAAATATCCTATATGTTTAACCTCAGGGGCTTTCTGTATCTTTTTTTTCTTTTGTTGAAAGCACTCATTCTGCTCGGACTGTATCTCATTACTGTCTACATGGCCTGTGTCCAGGAAACCAGAAGGTAATCTAATCCTTCCCATGCCAAAAGAAGGGATAGGTTATCCTACTCACACCCTTAGCCATAGGTAAAGGCTCCTATTATATACATATATATATCTTTTTTTATGTGAAGAAATTCAGTGATACAGAAATGCCTGTTTTCTTTGTGTTGTGTTTTGAGAACATTTTGAGTCTGAATCTTTCAGCCTTTGCTCTAGAGGTCACCGAGATGGAAAAGAAACATTGCGTGTGGAAAGGACAACATTTAGAGGACAGCAAGGACAACATGGTTTCTGACAGAACCCTGAGGTGTGTTCATGTTCAATGTTAAAGAGTATGGTTAATTTATAAGACACTGGTGAAGGGTGGTAACTTATTAGAAAAATGTGCAGGTGGAAAAAATATTAATTTAATGTATAATTAATGGAAAAATTTAAAGCACTTTAAAAAAAAATTAAAAAATTCGATCGTGCTTCAAAATACAAATTCCAGGAAGTTCTGATGATTTACATCCAAATTTTGACAAAGGTTTTGACACCTTTATGGAAGAGCATTGCAAAGATCTTCTTGTATTATTATTATTTCAGGGAACTTGTTGTCATGTTGTTAATCTATTAAAAAAAAAAAACATGATTATGTAAAACACCAGGCCCATAATCTTTGAGCGATCTGTTATGTTTAGCCACCCAGACCAGACAGGGCTGAAAAGAAAGTCTAGAGTGTGCTGGATTATACTGGTTGGTTTTGTTACCTTCAGAGCTAAGCTTATCGTGTCTTTTTTTTTTAACCACATATTTCTCTGATCATCTCACGTGATAGCAGTTCTGCTGATGTGGGATGACCTCCCAGAAAGATATAGTGGTTATGCCCTGTTTCATGACCAAGAACAAAGATCTCATAGCCAAACTGAGTGCTGTAATGTAATGTGATCTTTGTACTATTTTTAAAGGACAGTGCTCCTGAATTCTCAAATCTGATTGGCCAGAATTTACTGATTCATTAAACATTATCACATGAGCGAGAGCGCTGGTGTACTGAATATCAGCACAGCTGTGATTCGGTTATTTTTTTTTTTTCTGTCATTAGAAAGCCTTCAGGACAGACAAATTTACATTTTGACAAATACCAGTGCAGCATTATAACTTAAATCTTCTGTTTGAAAAAAACAGAGGCTGGTGAGGGAACAAGTGTATATAGTGTATATAGCTGCCATGATGGAGGCGATAACAAGAACGAGCACAACATTAAACGTTACTATGAACCAAAAAACGTACTGTGGTATAAATGGAATAAATCTTGTGGATTATTTTTGTATAGCAGCATGCCCCTTCATGTTTAACTATCACATCAGGATTTACTAAAAGTGTCAATCCCTGGCCTTTTCAAAACCAGAGATAATCAGGATTTTTCGGCTCTGAGCTGACTGAAGAGCTACTCCTGATCTCTGATAATGGCTCCTGTAACAAAGGCAGCCCCAAGGCTTTATGAGACCAGATGTGCTATGGATGATGCAAGCTGTAACACAGCAATATGGGAAGCTTCTGGAAGCTTTGCTACATCTGTTACCATCTACACTTTAGGTTTTTTCTTGTTCATTATCATTTTCACTGTTGAGCCCTCGGAATATTTTCCTACTTATTTACTTGTGCTTTCTTTTCGTGTATAACAAATCAAGAAGGAGCAATCATTACTGCTGCGCTAGAACATAGAGATTTAATTTGTTTATTGAAAATCACTGAAGTGCTACAGAGTTAAACCTCAAGTGCTTTAGTGTGTGTGTGTGTGTGTGTGTGTGCAGGTGTGTGAGGGGTACTCAATGCTGTTCGTGCCACCAGAGGGATAAGCCATTGCACCAGTGGTGCTAATTTACCTTTGCCAAGGCTTCTCATTTTACTGTACACCAGACAACTTCAAAATTATTGGCACCTTTCATTGAAATGTTCATTCATTCATAGCGATGAGAAATATTTTGAGCTGAAACACATGGAGGATCATGTTTATTTATATATTTTTGTCACTTTCATATATAATTCCTTAAGCTGAGCACTTTGTCATTTCTTAAGTTGAGCACATTTCTTTTTTTTCTAAAAAGATTCGGCACCCCCGCTATTAATATTTGGTCAGGCCTCCCCTGCAGCAAATAAAAACACTATTGTCAAAGGTTAAATGGCACTTGTAGAGGGTTCATCGAAGCTCCTCCATGGCCTTAGGTTTGCATATTTGGACTGCCCACTTCAATTCCCACCACAGGCTTTTAATAGGATGCAAATCCCAAAGTGTCTCCCAAATCCAAAGTGGCTCAAAGGGTTTGAGTGGAAATGTTTGCATAATGTTTGTTTTATACAATATTTTTTACAGGTGATAGTAATTCTGAAGTTGATATATACAATATAGTTATATAATGTCCTGTACAGTATATGCATAGAAATTAATATATTTATGCAGTACACAAGTATCATCCTATAGAACTTATATTAGTATTGCAAAATGGGGTTCAATAAAAATTTCATTAAAGCAATTTAGAGCAAAAACATTTAACATATGAAACATTATACAATAGTTAGTAAAGGTCACTAGTTTGATTGGACAAGCAGTGTTTCAAGCAATGCCAGCACTGGTGCATTTTACTGTTTGTATCACTCCACTTGTCTGTTTTCTCTACAAACATTTTCTCAGTGATGCATGGAGGTTTATTGAACTGACTGGACACGCTGTTGTTGTTTTTTTTCTCAAACCTTTTAATCAAACGCCTAAAAGATAATGAGACAATGTCTGGTGACTTGACAGAATGTTCCAGACGTGATTAATTTCTCTCTGTTTCAGACTCTTTTTTTTTCCAAAGTGCACAGTCGATATGTCTAACAAACTCTAAAACTATAGATATGCTCTGCCTCCATGTTGTGCATGAGTACACAGTTAAAAGTAAGCAATTACACAGCCGTAGGCAAAACGAAAAGTCAGACCTGAGCAGTTCTGTACTGACGGGTTTTGGAGTTAGGTTGGAAATATTTTAACAGAAGCCTGAATTAAAGAAAGGACCAAGCCCCATTGCATGATAATAATCTGAATGCACAGTTTTGAGCACTCTAATATATTCTAATATATAATAGTTAGTAATAGCTATCTTCCATCATTAAGGTAAACTAGACGTACTGTGTAATCTGACCACCGTGCAAAGTGAATGATGAAGAATAAAGTGATATATGTAAGCATACCAAATTTCAATATTGTTGCTTAAGCAGTTCTTTATACAGTATATTGAACTGTGTATGTTACAACGCCACCTATGGATGAAATTTCACAAAATTTGGTGTGTGCTTAATGAATGTCTTAGTGATACAGTGTGTGAACATTTGTGACATTTGAGCCTTTATATAGCAAGATATTAGTTAGTGAAGTGCTAGACTTAGCTTTGAACATTATTCAGTAAGTGGCTCTACTCCACAAATGAATTTAATGAAATTAGCCAGGGTAATTAGTTAATGCAGCTCCTGGACTCCAACTTGCCATAAAAAGTTAATGATTTTTGGCAAAACAGTTTTCAAGCTATTGCTCAAAAAGTTCTTTGAGCCTACCCCATTTCATGGGGTGCTAACACAAAGGGCAACATGCACCTAGAGACAGAGACCTTATATTCATCACACATGGAGCTAAACTGGTGCAGTCTAAGTATATGTTATCATCGACCAAAAAAAATAATAGAAAGAAAAAAAAAGCATTGACAAAATTATATGACTGCCAGTCATAATAATTGGACTGTAAAAGCTAATTAAAGGTATACCACATGTACTTTCGCATATGAAAGATACACACTAAATGTACAAAGCATTTATCCTTGATGGCACACAGCAAGAAGGAAAAGTACAAGGAAACACAACAAGGAAATTTACAGATGCCTCTTAGGGTTATGGATGGAGGATGGAAGACTACTTACTGCACTGCGTTCCGTTACAGACACTCTTTATGATGTGTAATCTGAGGTGTGTTAAGTCCATGCTGGTTTGCCATGTCATTCTGAACACTTTAGCCATAGTTTGTGCTTAGTAAGAATGAGTAAGTGTGGTTCTAGTTCAGTTAAAAGATGCCAGTTGTGTTCATTACTATAAGTAGATTCTTGTAGAGTGAGTTCTTTGTGTACTGAATGTTGTATATTGTATCACTGTTTCTTTCTCAGTCTGTCCCTCTGCATACTTTCACATACATTGTCTGTTCACAACAACCTGAAGAATTCCTGCAAGACTGCTGATTGCAATCATCTGCATGATATATATCTGACAATTAGAGCAGAGGGTGCTGTGGGCAAACTCATGACTCCTTGTCACCTCTTCCCTCATTAATTTGCATAATACGCATGGAGTCGTGGTGCAATAACCATGCTTCCTCAAAAGAAAACCCCATTCAAACTCACTCCAGTGGGTGGAACAAATGGAACCCATGCAGCCATGGCAACTAGGGCGAATGGGCTCTGGTCAGAGTGGGTGGGGTTCAGAGAGCAATAAGAGGAGGAGTCTGCATGGATCCTGGTTATAGTTACTAACTGTGTAATCTGCGCTGCAGAAAGCAAAGCTTTATGATTAGGAAGGAGTCAGAAGGTGTGAGTAAATCTGAGCTCTGATCAAGCTGACTTAGGTTTGCAACATGGTTGGAAATAAAGAACTTAACAGAAGGTTTTCACTGGACAGTTTGGGGTGAGTCACTCACACATATATTTTAATATGGTGGTTGAGATGGAGTTATAATCCTAATGTAATGTTTGTGAGGTTTGTAAAGCAGACTACTAGATTCTATTGTAAAAGTTCAAGCTTGTACAGACTATCTTAAAGTTAGGTTAATATTTTTCTGAATCTCAGCAGCATGATGGTAAAATCATAGTAGATTTTACATAGGTTATTAAAAAAAAAACCCAGAGATTTCATCTAAGACATTCTTTTATTTCTGTCTGTTATGAAAATCATCTCTGGCACAGTTCTTAGTTCACGTTGGACACAAAGAACATAGAAGAGCATTGTGTGATGTCACAGAACATATTCACAATGCATGACACGTGGTAAATACGACCTCTGAAAAATTCCACCAGCAGTCAGCAGCCGTGTGCAAAGATGCATAGTTATATTATTGTTATAAAGTAATTAGTGTAATTTATTCGTCAGTTTTTTAATACAAACATATTTGTGATTCATTTTTATAGCTTATTCTTTTATGGCTTGGTACCCAAAGTTTTTAGTTAAAAAGTGCAATTACTCACCTAAATACTGATTATTAAGTACTCTGGTCAAAAAGCAAATGTTTCACTCAAGTTAAAGTACAAACTTGTAAATTTATTTACAAGATATAAAATAAAGTAAAAGTGCAAGAAATATTCACAAAAGAAAAATCTGCCTCACTGATTTTACAAACCCCTTTTCTACAAAAGTTGGAACACTTTCTTAAAATGCAATAAAAACGAAAAACTGCAATTCGTTAAATTGCATGAACTGTTATTTAACTAAAATAAAAAAAATAAAAAGTGCAAAGAAAACATTTTCAGTGTTTTCATTGACAAACCTAATTGTTTTTTGTAAATATAAAAAACAGTAGAATGTAATGCCAGCAACACACTCAAAAAAAAGTTGGGACAGAGGCAATATAAGACTGAAGAGGTTACACAAGTAACACTGTACTGGAAGGTTCCACAATTAGCAGTTTAACTTAACATTTGATTTAACATCAAGATTGAGTATAAAATGAGCATCCACCAAAGACTTAGTCTCTGCAAGCAAGGATGGGTCGTGGTTCACCACTTTGTGCCAAACTTCATGAGAGAATTGTCAGTCAGTCCGAAGACAATGTTTCTCAGTACAAAGTTGCAAATAATTTAAGTCTTTCACCATCTATAGTTCATAATGTGATGAAAACGTTCACAGAGTCAGGGGAAATCTTGGAACCATAGTAACTATAGAGCCCTCAGGTGATATTGTTTGAGAAATCGTCATGGTACTGTGACGGACATAGCCACATAGCTCTTGTGGACATAGGATATAGCTCCTGTGCCCACAGCATCGGTGATCTGCAAATTAGTGAAGGTACCATTGATGCAGAGGCTTATATTGGTATTTTGGAGAGACTTATACTGCCGTCAAGATGACAACTTTTTCCAGGAACTCCATATCTATTTCATCAGGACAATGTCAGGCCTCATTCTGCATGAGTTACAACAGTGTGGCTTGACAGGCCTGCCTGCAGTCCAGTTCTGTCTCCTAGTGAAAATGTATGGCGCATCAAGAAGAAGAGAATCAGACAACAGTGCCCATGGACTGTTGAGCAGCTCAAGTCTTGTACACAGCAAGAATGGGCAAAAATTCCACTTGCAAAATTGCAACAATTAGTATCTTCAATTCCCAAATGATTAAAAAGTATAATTAAAAGAAAATGTGATGTGATGCTGCAGGCATCAATTTCTAAATTTGTTTGTATTTAACAACCCTGAAAATATTTTCTTTGCCCTTTTGTCTATTAAATAAAGGTTCAAGTGTATTAACAAATAAAAAAAAATTAATGAATCAAAAAGATCAATTGAGAGACTATACAGAATATGCAGATTTCTGACGAATAATTTTACTTCTCTGAAATACTTTCATGGTGACGTTACATTATTGTGACACGCTGTAAAATTGAAAGTGACCAAATAATATGTAACTTGCTCTTCTTTCATTTCTGTTATGCCTCAGTGGTTTGCAAACAGGTTCCTCAACTTTTCGGGAGTTTGAGAAAGTTTAATTAACGCTGAACAGCAAAGTTATGCAATCCAATGCAAAAGGAAATGTGCATACAAAGGAGCTCAGTGACTGAGAATGTGTTATGTGTATTGAGTACAATTTAGCACATACCAGTTTGGGAGGTGAATGCTCACAGTTAATAAAGTATTTATGAGGTGTTGCATGTGTGAAGTGCCTTGAGTAGCACATCTCATTATCTGCTCACGGTTAGTGTATGGAGCATCTGTAGCTTACCGGACTATCTGTTGTAGTAAATGGAGCATGAATCTTCTGGACGGTAAAGTCTGTCTCTCTGTATACAGTAGTTAACCTTTTAATTTAGAAATTAATTAATATGATGATCTACACTGGAACTGTTAAAGTTTAAAAGATAATTGTCATGTAATGATTATGTAGAGAATGTGACATTGTTAGAAAGTCAGGTCATTAGACACATATGGAATATATACTCCATTCTTTTAATATTAACCTTCACTTAATGCTCATGCCATAAAGATCAACATGGTTTAAACGTCTTCAACGTTCGAAGCGCTGGAAGGCTTGAAGTTATTTTGGTTCCACTTTGTGCATTATCTCTGTAGATCAGGAATGTGCTTAAAAATCAGATAAAGCTCTTGTTACAGGTGCTAGAAAATGCTCTTTCCTTGTGTGTCAGTCTTTACAAAAACGAAAAGGATTATGCCCCCTGCTGTGACATGTGAATCGGTATTGAAACTGTACATCTGATATATACTAATCTGTGTACTATGACTGTGTACAGCAGTTAAATTGAATGTGACTAAGTCTCTGGGGACCTGCTATTACGAGATAAAGATTTCTCATAAACATATCCATTTTCACTTCAGCATTCAGTTTACTATCAAAAACTGCTGACCTCTCAACCAGTTCCCTCAGCCACTTTGTCTCTTGAAGCAAAGATTCAAATTACAAGAAGGTATTCGGTTTCAACTGGCTCTGTGTGTAAACAGATAAGAACATGTTGGTGTCACCCGTTTAGATATTAAAGGTGCAGTGTGTAGGATTTAGTGGCATCTGGTAGTGAGGTTGCAGATTGCAACACCTGGCGTGTGAGAATATGGTTAGTAACCATTCACAATGCAAAAGGTAGGATTTGTTTGAATGTAAATAGAGAAACATGAACGCTTTATTGCACAGAGAAACAGCAGGTATTGTTTCAAATTGGTATGCAGTACGTTGTGAAGCAACAAGTACTTTGTGATTCATTCAACCAAGAAACAGGAGTGTTAATTTGGACATAAAATGCAATCGCTGGGCTCTAAAGCTATTTAAAAAATTACATTGAGATTGGCAGGCTGAATTACCTGTCCAGTAGAAAACAGGCACTTTGAAAACATTTGTCCATCTTCAGTGATTTCAGTCTGGAAAATTCCTAACCAATGTTTATGCAATCGCCTGTCCCAGATTTGTTTAGATTTAAGCTTTCACTTTTTTCATAACAAGGGTTCATGGTCCCTGCTTATTAATAGTTATGATCCTCCATTTCTCAAAATGTGGGTTCGCAGATTTCTTAGCCAGCACCAGCAACCACTGATTCCTCTTCTTTGCCATCTTCCATCCAAGCTGCTACTTCAGTGTAGAAATACGATACGCAAAACTCAAAGTCCATCATGTTCTACTGTAGAGAAACATGGCGGTGCAACATGGAGGCGTCTGTGGAAGAGGACCTGCTCCCATGTAGATAAAAAAAAAAGGCTCATTCTAAGCTAAAAAAAAAACCCATAATAATTCGCAGTTACAGGTTGTTATAAACTAATAAAAACTAATGCTAATAGATCCTTTGAAATCCTACACACTGCACCATTTAATGTTAATAAATAAATATATTAATGATTCATTTCAATTCCATGAACAGTTACATGAAATTAGAACATCAGCTTGTGACATTGGGATTATAATGCTGTGATTTTAAATATTGAACAATAAATTTTTATTGTGTGTTAAGCTATATTTCATGTAAGGCACACATTTGCACTCACTGGGAACTTTAATAGGAACATCTGCACACCTGCTTATTCATGTAACTATACTATCAGCCAATCATGTGGCAGCAATGCAGTGCATGAAATCAAGCATCACATCAAATGTCAGAATGAGGAAAAATGTCATCTCAGAGGCTTTGACCATGGCATGAAGATTGTAGAAGTTCTGAATTCCTAGATAAATGTGCTAACTGGTCCTGAATTATGCCTCATCCACTAGTTGAAATTACTTTACCTGAATTATATGTTCTGATACAGGTTAAAATGTAATGCACTAGCCATTGTGTTCAGTTTATTGTTAAATGTCAGTTATGTTATCACATGTCCCTGCTGCAGATATTCCTTGGATAGTGGAGGATCCCTGGTGAAGACCAAAGAATATAGAATGAGGAGGGGTTCTGAAGGCATGAAGGCTCGTTTCCTGGATGACGCACATCTTGAACTTCTTAACAAGAGCCTCCAGAGAAGCAGCTCCACACGGTTAGCACATGGCATACATGCAAGCCACAGCCGCAGCATGTCTATTACAGGACAAGTTGGAAGAGCTGGAACATCATGTTAGTGTATTAAGCTTGCATGACATCCAGACCTTTCAACTGTAAATTTGAATTAATTATAAACTCAATTCTATTCAGTGTTGTTTAATAGTGTGAGTAGTGATTCTACTGAGTATCATGGACTTATAATGAATTTTGTATGACTGCAGTGTGACAGGACATTTACGCATATGATGTCCTACACATGTGTCCGGAAAGTAACGAGAATTATTGTATTCCGTATAATCACCTTCAAAATATGATTCTTGTGAGCCCACACAACCCTCCAAACACCTCTGCCATTGCTGTTAGCAGTGCTTGAAATTGTCAACTGTGAGGGTGTTCAGAGTCTCGGTCGCGGCTCTATGGGTGTTCTTTACTGTGCCGAAGTGGTGGGCTTTCAAACGTGTTTTAATTTTGTCCTTCTGGTAGAAATTCTTTATGGATGATCCCTTGAGAATCAAAAAGGATGATGAACAGTGACCTGATTTTTTATTTGCACGTGTGAGAGCAAACTGAACTTGAATGAGGAATTTATTCTCGTTACTTTCTGGACAGACCTCATAGGTGTTGTTTTATTAGGTACACATATTATACCTAGAACATGAGTGTACATCTTTGCATAAAGCCTTTTATTGGCTTTGTAGTCATTTCTGCCTCCCGTAAATGTGGAATGAGCAATTATACAGCACTTAGATCTAGTGTTTTTACTGACATGCTATCATTACTCGTGATATGCTTGACAAGTAGACGATAAAAGAAACAAGAGTGAGAAAATGTTAAACAGTTTGGTACTGTGACTTTGCACCCATTTTTATAATACATTATATCTTCTGTAAATTTCAACTTGTCCAACAGAACCACCGGGACAATAGAAGAGGAGGGGACTGATCAGACAGACAGGCTTCATAATCGCAGTGTGAGTTTCCTTGTTTCTTTTTACAAGTA
>JAOVVH010000029.1:7281927-7297047 GCA_028566435.1 Scorpiodoras heckelii | reverse complement strand
TTGCAACCGAAGAGTAAGTTTACGTTCCAACTAAAACATACATTAAAAAGTTAAAATACATCACCCACAGTTCATAGACATTTCATCACATTTATTGTAAAAGTGCCTACAGCATATAAAATGAGTCTGCGGTGTTGTTTACATGCTAAATCAGCTGTCTGCTGTTGATGACGTTGCAGGGATGGTTTCAAATGGAGCCGTTGTGGAACCGAGTTCCCTATGAAGTGCCCTTGGGATTCTGTAGACTGCAGTGATACAAATTAGGGACCATTGCGATTGAAATGCAGCCTAAAACGAGCAATGTGACCGTCAGTTCGGGTGTGTTTGTGGTCCCTGTGGCCACCCCTCAAACACGCAGTTTAACTAATTTATAATCTGCGGTAAAATTTTTAGGTGCGTAAATTTTTTTAATCGCAATTAATTCTTAATTCGTTAACGCGTTAATTTGACAGCAATAATTGGAAGCTTATGACAATGACTTAGCTTCATGCAAAATGCATAACTGGCTGTATATTCACATATCAGTGATCTCGGGTGTGTAAAACAGAAGTCACTTAGTGTTTTATTATATTTGAGGCATTAAAGCAGCCATTTTGACTTGATCATGTTTCTACGATGCTTGTTAATTTGTGAGATATAATCTGAAAAGCGAAGGCGGTCGGTATACCCGTAACTGGTATTGCGAATCTCTCCTGCCGGATGTTTTGATAAGCTGTTCCCCGATGAATGTGATTCTCGTCTTGCAGGCTAGCTCGAAGGATGCAGGCCAGCTGGCAGCAGCGCTCCACCACCGCATCCTGGCCCTGCGGAGCCGCGCCGAGCAAGAGGCAGAGAGCACAGCCGAACCACCCCACGCCGAGATCACGCAATCCAACGAAGATGACAGCGATGATGACGTCGAGCTCGCTAAAAGCAGCAGCAACATCGCCCCTACAGGAAATACCACCGCCAGCGGTACACTTCTCCTCTTCTCTGCTTCCCTTCACACTATTGATCATCCTGTTATCTGTTTTAGTTAGATCATCTTATAGTGTTTGAGAATGTCTTATGAATTGTCACCTCAAGCTAATTGCCCTGCTTTTAGTATGGCTCGTGTTAGCAAGGAATGTTCACTTCCTGAATGATTACAGTTCACTTCCTGAATTGCTAACAGTGGTGAATTTCTGTGGATTAATAGGAGTAAAATGCATTGGGACGTGTTATAGGAAGATAGTCATCTTCAGAGTGGTGTGATGTAGTCTGATGCAAAGCAGAGTTGTTGATTGTTTTACTATAACAGCATGCACCATTGAATTTGATCCCTTACATATTGAACCATGGGACCAGCTTCTGGCAGTCTATCACCACGTACTGGTTTATGCATATTTACCAGTGCTGTCACGCGATGAATTTTTTTAATCACGCGGTGAATTTTTTTAATCATGCTCTAAATTTTTTTTATTGCGGTTTTAACACACATTGTGATTTGTGTTGTACGTGCAGGTCGGCATCGTAGGACCATTGAAAATGTTGATGCCGTTTATCACTGGTCTATTTTACGATAAACGACTGTTGAATGTTGCCTCATTATTCACTTGACTTTATCTGATAAAAGTGAAATATTAAAGATGATTGATGTCTTTTCATTTTTTAAAGTAAAAAATAGTTTTTGTCTTTCGTTCGTCTGATATACTGATTAGAGTTGGAGTTTAATTAAAGGCATCGATTTGCCAATTAGAGTAACGTGGTACGTTGCAACCGAAGAGCAAAGTTACATCCCAACCAAAACATACATTAAAAAGTTAAAATACATCACCCACAGTTCATAGACGTTTTATCACATTTATTTCTAAAGTGCCTACAGCATACGAAATGAGTCTGAACAGTGTTGTTTTTCATGCTAAACACAGCCGAGTGCTGTCTTGTAGAACACAACCAATCAGCTGCCCGCTGTTGATGATGTTGCAGGGCGTTTCAGATACAGCCGTTTTAGTGACCGAGTTCTCTATGAAGTGCCGTTGGGATTCTGTACCCTGTGTAGTGTGTAGGGAGCAGGGATACAGATTTAGAGACACTTGCGATTGGAATGCAGCCTAAAGCGAGTAACGTAACGGTCAGTTACATGTTCACTGACGGCGCCGCTGGTTTGCGTAATTTAACTAATTTTTAATCTTTAATGCGTTAACGCGTTCATTAGTGCATTAATTTGACAGCACTAATTTTTACCTTCGGAGTAGTATTTTTTCCTCCATCGTGATCCATCGTGAAATGACCCTGCACTGGATACGTATCAATGATCTGTAATATAATATAACAGGATAATAAGCATGGATGGAATTGTTATTCAGATTATCACCACTGCCACTGTGTTTTGTTTACAAGGAGGTTGCCTGTTTGCACAGCTATGATTTTACTCAAATAAGACTGCTGTTTAGTCTTCTAATCAAATTTTGTGTTGGCTAACTACCATACAACTTTGTGATCTGAAACTGTTACACATGACTACTCAGCATACTTCCTTTTTTTTCATTAAGACCATTTAAGGAAATGAATGATTTGAAGTGTTCAACAACAGTAACACTTCTTTTTTTTTTTTTTTCCCTTTCCCCCCTCCCTCAGGCACTTCTGAAACCTCTGCTGAGGCACCGGCAGCTGAGAGCACATAACACCCTGGCCAGCTGCCTGACTAAAAACTGCTCGACAGGGGTTTTTTTTGTGCAGGCATCTGGGTGGACAGCCTTAACCACCGCAACTCTTTCAGCCTAGCGCTGTGGGTCCTTCAGCTCCAGCCCCGTAGCAGAGCTCAAGCGTCTCTCACTTAAAACTTGTAGTTCATTTTCCCCTCCCTTCCTACATTTATTGTGAATCTGGAATTCAATTATTTTGTTTTTATCGTTTTTGTTTGCTTTTTTTGGTTTTGTTTTAGTTTTCCGGGACTGCAAACAAAAAAAAGAGGAGAAAAAAAAGCGAAACAGACTTTTCCATTTAAGGGTTTGGACTTGGCTGCTCATCATATTGATGAGTGTGAGGGTATTCCTCTCTCTGTGTTAAGATACGGCACATGTCACAGCTGCAATTTCTACCACAGGATCTGTCTTTTACTTCCTCGCTGTTCCCCTACCCACTGTATTATTTTCTCCTAATCTCTCGTGCTCGGCTTCAGACCACCACTGTATGAAACTGTTGCTCAAAGTTATCCAACATCCGTTCAGTAACTTTATGCCCTCAACCTAAAACCTTGCTGGATCTCAGTCATTCTCGTTTTTTTTTTTTTTTTGGTATCCGAGTCTATAACTCATTTCCAGTGGTTTCGCATAAACCCAGTACTCCTACTAGTCTGCTATGATGGTAGTTAGATCTCTTATTGATATAATGAATAAAGGACTAAACCAACACACGGACTGTGCTATTGTGGATCTGTGCTTCTCCAGTGTTCCACCAGTGAGAAGATGATTTTTTTTTAAAAAAAGGTAAAAGGGAAATTAACTTTGCCCCCTCTCACCGTTATTACAGAATCACCAGAATCTGTCCTTTAGCTTTGCTTATGGACAGATATGGTTATTTCTGCTTTGATCTGAACAAAAATACAGAAATTTTAAACCGACATCTCTGCAGATATCCATGTTTATTTTCCATATTCAATGTTTGTAATGTTACCTTTTTTTTTTTTTTTTATTGTTTTATTAACTTTTTTTTTATCCATTTCCATGTCATTGGAGACAGTACAGTGGCGATGATTGTTTTTTGTGTGTGTGAAATACTGAGTGCATTTAGAAACGTGAATACAGAACTTCATGTAAATTTCTATGAATATAATATCATTTACTAGAACATGTCTCCAATCTCCTTTACAAAACAAATAGAAAAAAAAATCAAAGTTAAAAAAAAAAAAAAGGAAAAGCTTTGAAATAAATTTTTTGTGTAATGTCAAATGTGGTCTATTATTTATCTTTTTTTTTTCCCCAATCAGTCTTGATTTGTCAGTGAAAACCGAACTGCTTTGTGACGTTAAAGCCGCAGACTTGGAGTCATTTCACTCTGGTTTACACGATGGTGTAACTGGCGTTTTTGTTCCATGTAAAAGGTGTTGGCTATTTTTGTTTAATTGTTCCTCGAAGAAGGTGCACACGATTATTTAATCAATAACGACAAACAACTGCACTTTGGGTGTAATTTTAAATGTTGCTCAGTCAGTGTGTGATTTATTATTCCTCAGAACCAACCTGTGCAGCTGAGCCAAGAGGCTGAACTGAATGTTTAACAGTGTGGTAGTACATTTGTGTGTCCACCAGGGGGTGTCAGACATTTCATTTATGGTGAGCTTGGAAAGAATTGTACTGCTCTTGGAGATACGTACAAAGGAATCTGATGGTTTGTTGAAATGCATGTACGGTTTATTGTTTAGATATAGAAAAAGATCACAATTCAGTTGCACAGAATCGATCTTTGAGCAAATTCCTGGAACTGAAACGTTCTTGAAAGACCTCGATTACTGCCTCCGGTACTGTTTCGAGCGAAGTGAACGGCCCCGGCGAAGACGTGAGAGCCGTGGAGATTACAGCTTCCAGGCCTTTTGCATCATCGTGACGAAGTAATCGTCGCTGTCGATGGAGGCGCTGACTCCGCTGTAGTAATTCACAAACTCCTCCCAAGTGACCTGCCATGGAGAGGAGCATGGGTCAAGCTGCATACAGACTGCGTCGCTGCTTACTGATTCCAGGAACTGTATGAAACCTCTGGCCATTTTACAACTACTGCACCTACATGTGTGTGGACTTGGTTTTGAAACGTTTGCCGGCTGTAGTCTATATGTCGGCTGAAGTAGTGACTAATCATTCCTGTGTTGGAGCGTAATCTCCAAACGGTGCAGTGACATGATCGCGGTGTGATGTTCTGTTATGTGCTGCTGGTACGAGTGTATCAGGTCCTGTGTCTGTGCCAAGTTACCTAACAGTCCTAACTACAGTATGATGAGCTGTGCAGAGGAACAGATGAGTTATAATCTCAACCTAATAACCTTCACCGTGCTCTAGTTGTGTTTAAAGTGAGCAGTATGTGTGGGTGTGTCAGGACCGGGATCCCAACAGACCCAGTAATAAAGTCACATGAGTTTCTTGACCAGATATGAAGTTCACAGGACAAAGAAAGGTCACACTGATCGGCATAGGAGCTCAGTGGACATGGCGTATTGTGTTCATTCATTCATCTTCAGAAAATGTTATATAATGGATATAAATCAAAATGATATTTGACCGGTTTGAAGCAGTTACTGAACATGTATATGTGGTAAACAGTACACTCCCATGTTAATGTGACTTTTCTTGGTCCCAAGAGCATCACCTGGTCTGGTGATTGATTGATTGATTGATTTGTCGATTGATCGATTTATGCTGGGTCCTCATGCACACCTCTACTTATCTGTATATAATTTTCATTAGCGAACGCCACACGCAGCCACGAAGAAAAATAATACTTGCAATAGCGTGTGCAATTCCCAGAAAGTTGAATCAGTTCATCTGGACACAAGGTTTCATGTGAAGATATGTTTTGTCACTCATCCTTCAGTCTGAGCTCCATGTAAACAACCCCGAGATTATAAGCAGCACATCTGCATAACGACCAAAGGCAGCGCCATTGCATCCCAATAGAACCAGTGGTCAGGTTCAATGGTGCGGTTTCAGTGCAATGGTACAGGCTTCGGTCGTTATGCAACTGTGCTGTATATAAGCTCGGGATTGTTTGCAAGGAGCTTAGACTGGAGAAGGCAGTCAGTTGAGTGACGAGATGTATTTTCACACTAAACCTTGTGTCTAGATTCTCTAGGAATAGCTCACCTGGATTGTTGAGCATGGATCAGGACAGCGTGCGTGATTGGTCGTAGTTTCTGTGGCAGTGGGTGAGCTGAGCGGAGGAGCAAGGCTACTTGACTAAATGACGGCAGGTTTATGGAATTTATTAACGACGACCCAATCATCACCAACTAATCTAATTATAACCCATTAATCATATAACCCAACTTTAGAATGGCCATATTTGAGCTACAATCCTGTGTTCGATATAGACGAATGACAATAGCAATACCTTTCCGTCTTTGTCATATGGTGAGTCAAAGCTGTCGAGGAACGAGCGGAATACTTGTTCCTCCGTCCACTCGCCGCTCTTGTACTTGGGGTGATGTTTGCTGTTGTAGACTCCTTGTAAGTCTTGGACAGTTATCACACCATCACCCGTACGATCTAGCTTCTGGAAGGCCTGTTTGATTACCTGCATTCTGACACTTGACATAGGGGGCTGCGGACACATGATCTGACATGAGCTAGCACAATAACTTGTCTGTTGCTGTACTGGATGATTACACCATGCATCTAATGCCGTATTCTGGGACAAAACTAGATCATTGTTGTTACCTTTGAAATAAGATACGTATTTCATGGTGTCTTTGGATCTGGTCCCTTACCCTTAGTTTCTCAAGAAATTCATCGAAGTCGATGGTTCCACTTCTGTCTTTGTCCACTAAGCTGAAGATCTCCTTGGCCTTTTCCTTTCCAACACACAAACCATAGGTCTCCAGACCTTTCTGAAACTCCTCCAGGTTTAGAGATTTACTGCCATCATCATCCATGATGCGGAAGATTCTGGATACACAGCAGTGTCATCGATATTGCATTTCACTGACAATGTACTGTATAGTTCAACTATACTAATTTAAGTAGAATGTCACAATACAGCTGGTATGTATACTACTTTGATATTCTGTTAAGAATGACACTATGTGGTCATGTATGTACAATGTTTATGCATGTATGTGCATGAAAAGTAAGGTGCAGTATCTTGCCTTGCAAGGCCTTTAATCCCAGCCGCTCCTCTACTCAGACAGTGTTGTCTCAACTCTTCAAGTGTGTCTGCCATCTTCTCTCTTAGAGGTTTCCTTGTTTGGACCCCTGTTCCAAATGATCCTAAAGAGCTCGGCACTTGCCAGACAATGTGTCACTCAGTGGATTAGGGTATCTACACTTTAACTCCGATTGTTTCTCTGTGGTTTGGCTGCATGCAGCAACCTCACTTGTCCGACCCTACCGTAATCTGAGTGAGAAGCTCTCGAAGTCCGTAGGGAATACTGGTTGGCCTGGGAATAAAAGAGTCACGTGAGCAAACAATAGCGTAGTTGCCCCGAGGGCTTAGTTGGCTTGGAAACGAAATGCAAATAATGTTACTGGGTAACTGTTACACAGCAAACCTGCAATAATTTTATCTGGAAAAGGCACGAATCCTTGTTCAAAGTCTATTCAAGGTATATGTTATGTAGTATGTAGTGATTCTCAGAACATATGTATATGTACCTCACCAGAAACGATTTAAATGATCTAACATACATGAAGGATGCTGTTTGGAAAATCAAAGTACACTACATGAATAAGATACAAGGCAAAAAATAAATATCACACTTTCTATATTATTATATATAATATATAATGGATGGTCATGTGATCAATCTGGGTAAAAAATAAAAAAGGAAACAAGAAATCTGTTATTCACAGTACATTTAGTTATACTGGAGGGGTTTGTATCCCTACAGGCCATCTAAGGTGACATGATGGTTATTTATTAATTAGGCATTATATTAGGAATACTTTGAGGCCGTGAGGTTTGAGGCCACAGACTAATGTGACATATTAAGTATGAAGAAAATATTAAGTCGTGGACGCAAGTTAAACAGTTCATGGTTATGACTTTGGCATGTCAAGTCCATGAGTTTTGGCGGAACGGATGAAGGGCTGGAAATGAATAAATAGCCATCACGTTACTTCAGTGTCACCATAATTCGCACCGTCTTTCCAGGTGCTCATCTTATATTCCCGCCTCTGTAGTTTTGACGGAACGCTACTGGCTGCTTTCTATGTCAGTCACCAGGGAAATGCTCGATACCGTGCCGTTGAGAAATTGTTCGATTTTTTTTTCCCCCTTCAGAAAACATAACACTACATTATTTATGTGACTACATTTAAAATACATAATGCTACATTTCCATTTTAATGGACGTTTATTACGACGTTGACGAGCAGCTTAGACACTTAAGTACGGACAAAAACTGTATTTATTTGTATTTTGGTGAGGTGAGTGTCTTGGGCTGTTTGTGAGGGTGCGCTAACTTCACATTAGTGTGTTACCTACATTATTATCGAACTTGCTAGGTAATTATGTTGAATCTAATAGCTTAGTTGTGACATTGGGTAAAACGTCTTGACTTGGAAGTCACGACAAAGCCAAGATTAGAGGGGCATTTTAAGTGTTGACCTCAAACTTAAAAAAAAGAATAATTAAAGCATCAGTAACTGTATTTGACCGATAATTTATTCTGCATGTGCACCTGCCTAGTTTTACAACAGGATACCTGAATGACTTTTTGCAGCCAGTGCACCCTTTATTTGTAAAAACAAACAAACAAACAAACAAACAAACAAACAAAACCCCTCGGGACAGATTTATTTTAGAACTTAATCCACCTGTTCAAATACTAGGACCATTATTTGAATGTACAGTGGTGCTTGAACGCTTGGGAACCCTTTGCATTTTACGTTTACAGCATTTGGCAGATGCTATTTATCTAGAGTGACTTATATTCATCTCATTTTACACAACTGAGCAGTTGAGGGTTGAGGGCCTTGTTCAGGGGCCCAGCAGTGGCAGCTTGGCTTTTATGGGATTTGAACTTGTGACCTTCTGTCACAGTAATTCAATGTCTTAACCACTGTCCTAAAAGTCCTAAAAGTAGGTAAAAAAAGAACCAAATCAAACAAAAGAGACAAAAATATTGAGTTGGTCATTTTTTTATTGAGGAAAATGATCCAATATCACATACACTGATTAGTTAATACTTGGCGGAAACGTCGCACAGTCCTCACGCTGATGTTTGTTGAGGCCCCAGCATAGAATTTCGATGTTATGTGCCAGCCATTACTGGTCACGTTCACCCAGAGTCTTTGTACGGCCACACCGTTATCGTAAGTGTAAGGTTTTGCTGTAATTCTTGTAGTCACGCTACACCCTTGAAATGCTTATACGTGAAAATCCAAGCTTTGCTTCTACCTCTGAAATGCTACGACCCATCTCACGAGCTCCAAATATTAAACCGCATTGAAAATCTCAAAATCGTGATAACGTGACATTCTCGCGGCGGGAAATGACTCTAGAAGCTTCCATAGATGTCTACAGCTTTATATACGCACTGGTGGACGCGACCAATGATGTGCATAGGTGGTGTTGTTATGTATTTTGCATAGGCTCGAGTACCAGTTTTTCCGGTACTTCAGTGTATCTGTGAATGGCAAAAGTATGTGAACCTTCAGGATTAGCAGATAATTTGAAGGTGAAATTAGAGTCAAGTGTTTTCAATCAGTGGGATGACAATCAGGTGTGAGTGGGCGACCTGTTTTATTTAAAGAATAGGGATCTAGGAAAGTCTTATCTTCACAAAACGTCTTTGTGAAAGTGGATAATGGAACGAACGAAGGAGATTTCTGAGGACCTCAGAAGAAGAGTTGTTTGTTCAAATTTTTGCAGTCAAACAAATATAATTCATTCATTTTTTTTGTCTGTTTTGCTTCTTTTACCGAGTATTACTGTAAAAATACAGTACTGGTTGGCATATTGTGTTAGTGCATTGTATTGTACATTTATTCATCATTAACTGCTTTATCGTGCTCAAGGTCACTGTGAATCCAGAATCCATCCCGGGAATGCCAGGCACAATAGCGTATGTTCCTGCTCATGAAATATCTAATAAACAGCCACAGCCATAAGTCTATTAAACAGGCACTTCTATCGTCCCAGTCTTTCTACACCCAATGTGGTAAAGAGTCACAAAAATGGTGAAAGATGTTCTTATTAGGAACCCTATTATGCAAGATTAAATGGTGGGCAGCTGAGTGTTGTAGGATTTAAGGCGGTTCGGTTGTTATAATTGTTTGATGATCGTGTGAATGGCGTGACCCCATGAGAGGTGTTTGTGGCGCTAATAATTGGTTTCATGTGTGGCGCATGAATAAGCACAGGAGATAAATCCACCCTGCAGTACGTTTTGCTACATTTTTTACACTTCTTGTTGTTGTCTTGATGGTATTAAGTCACGTTTTTCACAGATTTCTAATTCACACACTGTTATTTGCTAGCTGGGGCTCCTACATTTAGATAGTGGTGGGAAGTAGAGGATGTTAAATCTGTTAAATGTGTTCACTTATGCAGGGCAAGCATACAACAGAGCAGACATACTTTCCTCACTATGGTAATTGTTTATTGCAGATTGCCATGCTTGTATTTACAGGCATGTTTCAACAAAGAGTATGTTGTAATCCTTTTTTTTTTTTTTTCTTTTACTTTTGTATGAACTCATCTTATGGTTGATGGATGAGCTACTTGTGGTTATACAAATATTTCCAACACCGAAAAGCTGCTTTTGTTCAAGTTAGGATGTCGAAAAAACAGACATATAGTCTAATAGTCTAACTGGAATTTTTGGAGCTGATCTAATGTCCATACTAATGAAGG
This sequence comes from Scorpiodoras heckelii, assembly GCA_028566435.1. NCBI lineage: Eukaryota > Metazoa > Chordata > Actinopteri > Siluriformes > Doradidae > Scorpiodoras > Scorpiodoras heckelii. The sequence goes on along the minus strand of JAOVVH010000029.1, from coordinate 7,286,523 downwards.
TGTTCACTAATGCATCTGGCTTCACTCAGACACAAAAGACCACCTCAGGAGAGCTACTTATATAAAACGTGACTCATCGGTTCTCTGCAACAGAGTTTTGAAACCGTGTTTCTTTGGGTCCAGGGCCTTACTTTTAATTCATTTTGATTATTATTTTTATCGTTAGGGAACAGAGAAGGCTCACGGATGCAATGAAAAGGAAAATAAGCATTGTTTTTTGTAAAGCTGAGTATGTTTATTCAGCAGTTACTTAGGAATAGTGAATCTGTTAGAAAATACATTTGGCACAAGCTGTTTTTTTTTTTGTTGTTGTTTAATAAATAAGTCAATATCTCCCTTTCGAGTAAAGTATCTAAATAAATATACACACCACTGTCCAATAAATATAGATTATTCACATCAAAGATGCACTGCATCAACATTTCTGCGGTTGGTACGAAAACCGTTCCAACGCTGCCAAATCTGTGAATTGGTAACTTTTGGGTGAAGCTGTTTGTACACACATAGTGCTGTTTCTTTCAGGTCATCTTTACACAGAGGTACACAGATTAATATGAAACAATTTACAGTCCTACACTTGACGCCAAGAAACAATCCATTCCAACATTAATGGACACAATTAGCACAAAAACAAAGTATCACCCTCTGAAAAAGCACTTGAAACCATTGTTTTATGAGACATACAGTATTTGAAGAAAAAAAAAATACAAAATATGAATATATTAAGATGTATGGTATTATCTATGAGTTGCACTATGATACATGTGTATAGAAATCCTGCTGCATCATCACATTCCCTGTGAAGTTGAGTTTTCCAGGACTTTTCTTTTATGTCTCTGTAATCAGTAGACATTCCTTTAATGATTTTGGGAGTATTCATATGGGAGTATCCGTAACATTTGCAATATCCCATTTGCAAATATATAAATATATTTATAAATATAAATCTTATTATCTTAATCAATCTCAAACATGAATCTTATTAGGTCTTGGTAAACAGCCTCTATTTAGGCTATAATCTCGTTTTTAAAGAAGTGCAGGGTGCGATTAATGTATTTTCCACCAACTGAAGCCTCCAGACATTTTCACTTTTTTGCTTTTTTGTTGTTTTGTAGGTAAATCGTCCTGTCTCTAGTGTGGCTACGAGGTTGCATGTTTCTTCAGCTGCTATTGCCTCGTGTTCACAGTAAGTCCATTAGATTTTATGGCATGCTGTGTTTAGAGCTTGATAGCACTGTACAAACTTCAGGCCCAATCTGTCTGTGGTTGTGTGCTTAATTACCGCCTGTATATAATTTAACAAACCGTCTAGCAACCTGTAGTTTGGAAGAAACGTGGAGACAAACTCTGGAACTAGATGTGGTGGTCATCTAACTCTAACTCTGTTTGGTTATTTTATGGCCATTTTGACTTAAAGGGAAGTAGATGTTAATACTGTGTACAGTGGGCTGAAATTGTGTAAGAGTCCAACCGGAAGAAGTCTCACTTAACCTCTTGGATGTACTAGAGCATGAAATTTAAGAATCATGAGCGGATTTAACCTTTAAAGGCGTAAGCGAGCCACACACCTTCAGGTAAGGACAGTCCATAAAAAGCAGCACGTTTGATTGCTATCTAATTAAATCTGTCAGAATCAATATTACAGATAATATAGACAACTTATTTGTACAACATTAACAGAAGTGTCTCAGACATCACAGTGTTCATGACCTACTACATCGAAGTCGGATGCATATTAAAAAAAAAAGACATCCATTTCTGTATTTGGATTGGGCATGAAATAACCTTACGAGGAGTTGAACTCTTGACAAGATTAAATGAAATGAGGGTGTGAGTTGATGGGTTTTCACTTCAAGTAACAATGTATGCTGTTATTTACAGTATTTGACCTGAGAAGGCTGTATTTTTAACATTTGTATCAATGAAGAGTTGACCACAAGGGAATTGGTGTGATGCATATTTCTGTAACCAAATACAAATGAGGTAGCTTTGGATAACTTCATACTTGAATATACAGATAGTATTTGTTACAAAAAAACAAAAAAAAATCGCTATACTGCTTTAGTCCACATGGAAATTACTTATTTAATATTACTCTGGATTTTTACTATTGCAGTTCCCATGCAGTTTCATGTCCTCAGTAAAAGCCCAGTGCTGTGACTAAACACTGAAGGTTGCTGGTTTACATGCTGTCAAATCATTAAAGCATCTTATATCTCTTAAGATCAGAGCTTCTTTCGACTCTGCAGAAATCCTAAAAAAGCATAATCACAAAACTTTCATCTTCTTACATTCTGCACCGTGGCTTAGACTATGAAATGCATGGATTCAGCATCCAAGTGAGATTTCATGGATATGGTAACCTTCCACTTCCACCTAGTTGACTCTAGTCTCTTTCTGAAACCGTCACCCATAAGATTCATCTAATTGCTCAGATAATCCCATGACTGCGGTGGCCTCATTTGCTACAATGATCTCAGCGAGCCCTGGACTGTCACACACAGCCGCACTTTCTGGCTGACACGTCCTGAATTGTGAAGAACTTTGCGTTGTTGTCGAAGAAGGACATGTTCTCGTATTTGGTGGGCCGGCAACAGCGGTTGTAAAGTGCCCTCTCGGTCTTAGCAGTGCCCCCTTTAGTGGTTATGTCTTTCTCAGATGCCTTTCTTAGGATCATGTTTTTTAGCACCATGTCATAGTTTCCAAGGCGTCTGTTGCACTTCCCTCTGCAGTAACGAAAGCGCACTGTCTCATCACTCTCATAACCCAGGCCCAGCTCGCTCACTGTTAGCACCACCTGGTGCAATGAGCATGTCTCTGTGTTTTTTGCCCGCCTGGTCCTTCTTCCAACTTTCCTGTCCACCAGTGACCTGATGACCCTCTGCAGCTCACCCTCAGTGAAGCTCTGAAACAGGTAGGAAACTAGAAGAGCAGAAACAAAAACATTTGAAGAGAAATAAACATTTGTAGATTGCCAGTAAAATTAAGCAATGAGATGGGAAGGCACACATGTCTGTGCTCCAGATGGTGGTGCAGTGCCAATGTGCTTCTGGTCTGAATTCAACACCTTGAGAAACATCTAAAGATGAATTATGTCTCCCTTTAAAATGTCTCCCTTTGGCTGATATCTTTTGCTTTTTGACATTGAAGCTTGTTCAGCAACATGAAGCCTTAGGGATCAGGTAAGTGTATAGTTTTTGGTTCACTGACAATAAAATAATATTAATCTAAGGCAAAGCACACAAACACACCAAAAGAGTTTTAGTGAACACTTTAAGAACTTTTCACTCATTATCTAAATGGATTGTGAGGAGATGACTTCTTGGAATTAAAACCATAATACTCTTGCTAATGTTGACATCTCACCATCCGTTTATAATTGTCCTGATTCTGAAAGATTGGGTTCTTTTATCCCCCTAAAATCTGGCTCGGGCCCTTGGGACCCGCTACACGAGGTGTGATGTGAGTGAGATGTGTAAATGAAATGACATGAAGCACAGAGCGGTACACTTATCCCACCGTCATTTTATTTTTAGACCAGCTAATCCACGGGAGAATAGTGTGTATTTATCTTACACTCAGATAAGAGGGAATCCATGTCCTCAGGTGCTCTGGCCACCCGCCGCCGACTGGTCACCTTGGGTGAAGACGATGATGATAACGGTGGTGATAGTACAGTTGTTGAAGAAGGATGTAGAGACACAGCTGAGGCCCAGGGGATGGTGGACGAAGTGGGTATCATTGTCATGACGAGCACAAGAGAAAGAGCAGCACTAAGGAGTATAAAGGCAAAAATGGCCTTTTTCCATAACTTCATCTTAGAACGACGTGGAGCATTGAAACTCTACGAGACAAAGAATATAAAATCAGACATGAGGCGTCATTATATAACGCCAAGGCCAACACAATACTAAACTGTTTCCCTTCAGGGGGTATGAGGTAACAGCATTCAAAGGTTAGGAATTAACGTTTGGACCTATAGGTGAACTGGTATCGTTTACTTAAGAGCCTTATTGCTGTTGCTCAAGATTCAGGTGCCCCTTTTGATGAAAAAGCCTGTAAGTCTGACATGAAAGAAATAGTTTTTCCCTTTTGCGCTAATAGATTAGCACGGATAAGTTTTGTGCTTATTATAATTTTTGGGAAATGAGTCATTCTTTTTCCCATTAGGAATTTTTCTGTTATGTCCCATTTGTGTCTTGCTTTTCATCGCTACTGTACGCTTCTATATTTGTTCAAGATGAATGCAAAGAGTGTTTCCTTTTTTCTTTTGATGCCATAGGTCATACTATACTCTTTTTTGTGATCCTTTTCTGAGTTTTGAAGAGGGCTTAGAACATCCGCCAGGGTGGGGACCCCACATCAGTATTTACAAGCATGTCCAAACATTCTGCCTCAGTATTTGTGAAAGTGAGAACCCAGTGCAGTCGCTCTCTGCCTTATGAAACTTTCGATTCGGTGAATAGGAGCAGATTTGGCCTGACAAACATAGTTATTCCTGTTGACATGACTGTGCGTGCGTGTCTGTGTGTGTGTGTGTGTGTGTGTGTGTGTGTGTGTGTGTGTGTGTGTGTGTGTGTGTGTGTGTGTGTGTGT
>JAOVVH010000029.1:7267191-7280670 GCA_028566435.1 Scorpiodoras heckelii | reverse complement strand
TCACTGTTTCCTGTTAGCTTGTTGGCCAGTCTGCAGAGAGCCAATCACTTTCATAAGTCACTCTGGATAAGATCATTTGGATAAAAGCAGCTTAGGTTTGGGTGTCTCACTTTGTAAAATATCATCTGAAACCTGAACAATAATATCTGCTATTACTTTACCACACAAAATAAATCACATCCTTAGACTCTGTCACATGCGACATTTAGTGTGAGACATCAGTCAACTTCTTGAGACACTTATCTCCATTTATGAGAAACGTGCTCCAAGTCCAGATCCAGTTTTTATCTCTCATTCTGTGTGTTTTGGATTTGGAGCCACCTCAATAAGCTACACTGCAGAATCTTGTCCTTTTTTGAGGATAAAAATTGCAGTACTGTTTTGGCAGGCGTTTAATCTGTATTTTTCACAAATGAAGATAAATTATTATTTAATAATTATTTATTCCTACAGCCAAGCACTTAAGTATTTCTGTACCCATATCCCCATTAAGCCAGATTGTGTAATGTTTTAATAGTTTAAAAATGATGGCATGTCAATAAACCTTTCCAAAAATGGATCTTATTAGCTGATGTACTGTCGTTAACATGGACATTCAATAATCATTTTCTACTCTTTTATTTTGGCACTTGATTGCAGGATCAATAATCAACCATTAAGCTTGATTGCGTGTTAATCTGTACTGCTACCACCACCACCGCCACCACCACCTTTAACCACTTTTTTTTTTTTTTTGCGATTAATGCATTAGCCTTGGGACATTCTGTGCACCTGGTGTTAATAGGTGTTTATGTACTCACTCTTCGTGTTGTAATTAACTGGTCTATGTACACAAACTGTGAGGATATCAGTAAGAGTATGACATATACCCAAGAAGCTGAAGTTATGACGAAGTAAAATTGGCTATAAATAAATATGAAGAATTGCTTCAACACGAAGTCATCTGTTTGCACTGACACTGCCAAGAGACAGAAGCTCCTGATATGCACATCCATCTTGTAAGTGCTTCCCTTAGTAATGTTTAACAACCCACAGCCAAAATGACACATGATTACAGTATAGTGCTGTTAATTACGACGCCACAAACTTGTAAAAGTTAATTCCAGCACTCCTGCTGTTGAGTCACATCAAAATACATACTGCAAGACAGCAGCTCATGTACATTTACCTTAAGGGTGCTCAGAGTTACTACAAAGCACACTTCACAGATTGTAGAAAAATTGTGACTTTTAAAAGAAAGAAAATAGCACCAATAGTTTTTCCGGAGGAAAAAAAAAAACGCAATTAGAAATACTTACATGATTTAAACTGACTTAAGAAGCAACTACTAAAGAAATACTCTGCACCAGACTGTAATCATGTATAGGATATAAAAGTATAATAAAAGTATAAGTGGTTACGTGTTAAATCACGCACCTTCTACAGATGATGATACAAATTAAACATCAAGCCGCAAATGAAATGTAAAAATACAGACAAGGTTAAAAACCAATACGTAGGAATTCATTCATCTTCAGTAACCACTTTGTCCTGGATCATGATCAAGGTTGTGCTAAATCCAGAGCCTATCATGTGAAATAGGTGTTGGTGTGAGGCTGGAATACTGGATGGGATGCCAGACACATTTACACTTTCATTCACAGGACAATTTAGTGCCAACAGTCCACCTAGCAGCTTGTTTACTGGTAGATAGAAAAATAGAGGAAACCCACAATGGGCGAACATGCACAGGTACAGCAACCCTAAATATTGAAAACCATTATCATGAAGGACATCTTGGCCTTTATGGAACCATTTTTGACTCAATTCTCCACTAGCAGGTCAACACTCTATACACATCACTATGCTATATTTCCCCTTTTCTACTGACATCATGTTCAGATCAGGAAGATTATTGAATAGACACTCTAGACAGCGACTACATCATCGTCTGTCCCCGTCCACCACTTCGGTTTTACATAGGGGCATGATTCGTGTTAAACCACAGGACTACCTTAATTTCAATGATCTGAAGAGAATTGGTTTCTGTATGATGTATTTCATAACACAATGAGCACTTTCTGTAAACAAACAAAGCCCTCATAGAACTTTTAAAAACCTTTGTTTTAAAAAAAAAGCTAGATTACAGATCGATTTTATTTTATTAATAAGCCTCACAAGATGACTAAGCAAGTGTTCAAGCTGCTCCTGTTCTGCTTGGTGTCTTGTCCTTTCTCTCTCCATGTCCTCCATGTTCAGTAAAAAGTTCCCTGCCTCTTCCTGAAGTCTTAATAAAGGCTTCGATGGCTGATCTGCACCCTGAAAGAGTGGAAACTCCTGCATGTGAACGCTGAATACAAGTTTTAAAAAGCACCTAATAAGTCATTCTTACTGATTATAAGATAACCGAATTAGCCTCAGACCATACAAACCAGTGGACCACACAAGCTGCTGGCATGCCCGCTAACATCTCCCTCTGTGTACCGACAACTTTTAAACGGTCACTGACAAACCCAAAATCACGAGTAAATGACGTTTATAAACCTTTACAACAGTTAAACATGATAAATTAATTAGAATAACATACATGTCGTGGCTAAGTCAGCACCCAAAGCTTCCTCGCAATTCGGTCAGAGAGCATTTTGAAGCATCTGAGAATTGAAATGGTCTTCTTCTCGGGAGGGCACAACTAAGATGATGCTATCTATGTAGAGAGCTCAGTGGGTTTGGAGACACACCCATAGAAGTCGTATTTCTGGTGTTGTGCAAAAGTCCTTCAGCATTACACATATACACAGCATATACGATCACTGGCCACTTTAATAGAACTTCTGTACCCCTGCTCATTCATGCAATTATCCAAGCACTCAACCATATGGCACCAAGAGTCTTGTGCTATCTTGAAACTCAGACTAAAGACTCTTCAGTGTGCACATAAATCAACACTAATCATGCACGTTCACATTTAATATCAGAATGGAGAGGAATGCGAGCTCGGTGACTCGACTATTTCAGAAACCCTAGAGTTTACACAGAATGGTGCGAAAAACAAAAAACATCCAGTGAGCTGCAGGCAGAAATGCCTTGTTGATGGGAAAGTTCAGAGGACAATGGCCAGACTTATTTAAGCTGATTGAAAAATCTTTACAACCATGCTGTTTAGAAAAGCATTTCAGAATGCACAGCACATTAAACCTCTCGGCGAATCGGCTACAACTGCAGAATAGCACGTCAGGTTCCACTCTTGTCAGCTATTTGAAAATTGCTATTTGATTGAAATACATCTAGGATGTGCTTGATATGTGTGCACAATTTAGGGAGGGTAAAGCACACAAACATGTCCATCAGTCGGATTAAAATTTGATGAAAGCATTTTCTGTTAGAAATGTTTTCCAATTTCAAATTCCCCGTGTCCACTCACATCAGTTTGATGGCTAATTATTTACCTCTTTGGACATGAATGCGTGCGTGCTCATCGTGATTTGAATGTGAAAGCAGAAATCAGCATAATGTCCGTCGTTAAGCACCTTCCGTGTTAGTATCGTGTTAGAATGTAATGCGGCCTGTCAATTTCATCACCGCAGCTGGTTGTAATTGTTGCTACAGCTGACCTCATGAGGCTACAGATATACACTGTAGGCTCGAATATAATTGTTCTACATGGTTTTGATCCAAACAGAACAGCAGAACCAATTCTTTTTAAAAAAAACGTTCTTTCTAAAACAAAATTAGAGAATTTTGTTTGCGGTGGTCGCCGTACTTAGCTGTTAAATATTTTGATAACAGATTTAAGTGCACTGAATCATAAAAATTCTGCATTTTTTCCAAGAATATTTTCTTCTGTGATACCCTACTTGACGTCTTTCTGTTTATTTCTTCCTTTCTTCCTTTTAAGGAAAGAAATTGTAGCTGATTCATTACATTACGCGGTAAATTACAGTAAAATGTACTCTGTAAGGTAAACATAAGTACCTGTGTGAGTGAAATGAATCACTGTTGGGCTGTTACAGCGATGGCAGTGCAGTGAACTTTGGCAGCCATTCAGCATCACGTGTTGATTTTACCTTCAGCGCATATGTAAAAAATGGCTCTGTATGGAGTACATTGTGATAATTCAGCACTCAGTGCAAACTTTCACTCAGCATAATAATAATTCACTGTCACCACTGTTAACATTAGTGTGTGAATTATTCACGGATCTCGGAGCTGCAGAAGCACGGCCCTGTCGTCTTCACACTGACTTTGTAAAGGAGCAGGAACTGATCAACAGACACAGGTTGAAATTATTATTTTTTTTTACATGAAAATACAGTCCATGTGAAACACATGGATGGCATATTTTGCTCAGCCGGGTTCAGCATTCCGAATACGAGACCAAACGCTGGGGCTGTGGGGAATATTCAAGGTTTGATTAACGGGCCTGTGAGAGGAACCCTGCAGGTTCAAACAGAGTTGACACAGGACACAGGACCTCAGCTGGCCAAGTGCGGTGCTTGAATTCAAAGTGGAGTTAAATTCAAAGATCTTTGTGTGTGTGTGTGTGTGTGTGTGTGTCCACATACTGTATACATTCTTTCCTAGAATGAAGGCTACTAAGGGAACTAAGCTACCTCCTATAAAACCTCAGCAATTCCACTATCACAGAAGGCTGCAATATGCAGATGATCTGTATAATCAGACAGAATATTCTACTGTAAACAGCTAATAACAGGGGTGGGTGAAGGTGAACACGTGCTTCTTTCAAGACATGTGAAGCCAGCTAACGCATCTTTTCAGTCTACTTCTCACGAAGTGTCACAGGGCAGCCATTAGAGGGAAGCACTGTCTGCCCTCTTCTGCATACAAGAGCTCAGAGATACCCAGGATAGTCTAGTGTCTTTGTGATTAACAGGACAGAGAGAATAATCCATCCGTCCTAAAGAGCATGACCAGTATTGCTCCCTTACGGATGGCTGCGGCAACATCGGGATCCAAACTAACAATCCCTTGACAGATGGGCAAATGCTTTTCTGTTGCACCACTCAGGGGAATATATCATCATCTATACTGTCATGACAACTATCATTTAAATGGTTGCCTTGTAAAATAACTTTGCGCTATCAGTCTGTGGTCAAGAAAAGCTTGAGTGAAATATTGAGTTACACACCTTAACCTTTTGTACCTCAAAACAGTAGATTCCAAACCTACACGAATGATTAAATTATATCTGACAAGCTCATATGACTGAGATGAGCATTTTTCACTTTAATGAAGAACTTTTATGAAAAAAAGTGGGTCATAGTTCACTGTCGGCTTTCTCCTGTCCTTTCAGGGAGTGTGGAGAAGCAGTAGGGGAATGGAAAAGGAGTGTTCTGCAAAGATCAAGACAGGATTAGCACTAATGCCGTCTGCTTTATCTACAGTCACATGGGCAAACACCTGGGATCAGCTCTCTGGGTGAAGCTAATCTGGCAGCTTCCTCATTTGACACCACACACATCACACCCACATATGCTAACCATCTCGGTGCACCTTCCCATTACAAAAAAAAAAAAAAAAAACAAAGTTAACGTACTCCAACTCGAAATCTCACACCACGTTGCTTGAGTATCTTAACTTGTGTCTCATTTCCCACAAGCTTTGAATTATGTCGTGCTTATTTTACGAACTCCTTGAGATGCGCTTTGAGTAAAAGCTTTCTGAAAATGTATTTCCACTTAGTAAATCTTGACCCGCTCCCTCAGGCAATGTTGAGACAGATGGCTGGACTTCTCGAATCAAATTTGTTTTTTTCCTGCCTGTTTCAGCATAATCACGTGTGTGTATTTTTTCAGGTTAGCGGGCCGTGTAAGTTTTGCTCAAAAGCACTGGAACGGATATCACAGAGCTGGCGTGTACAAGCCACATTTGATTACCGGATTAATCCGTACGCAGAAGGGATCCAGATCGGAATCAGAAAGATACGGTGAAGTGTGATTATTGATGATTAGGGGCTTAAAGCTAAAGAAATGGGTCCAGTATGTGCTGGATTTGTGAAAACCTATTACATTTCACCGCACAGATGTTACAACCGGCTAAAGGGGAAAACATATCAGGTTTACATACAGGCTAATACACATAGTGACAATCCGATTCCTCTGTACAGGTCCTCGGGTATACGACGGCAACTAATCTGATTCTGCTGAATAATATGATTCTTGACCGTTTCCCTGGTATGATAGGAAGAAAGAATACACTGTTTTGTGATAGCCAGTGTTGCCCAATTCATGTACGCCACAAAGTGAATCCTGTATTTCAGTGCTCTGCGGTCATGACAGGATAATCGGAGACATTTGAAGCCTGCTGCTGCAGCACAAATATCACAAAGCCAAGCCTTGTTGACTGTCACAGGGCTAAACTGTGGCATACATTAAATACTCTAATACTGATTAGCCATGGAAGAGCATGTGAAATAATGCATCATCCCATTACGTCTCCTAGCCAGTGCAGTTTGGCTGTCAAGTGGGCTACTGCACTACTAAACTCTGTCCACAAGGTGGCAAAATGAAACGTTACAAGTGTTTTTCCATTGCTGAAAGATAAAAAAGAAAAAATCAATAAGAACTGTCAGTGGAGTTAAGTCTAATCCATGTATGTACCACGTGTCAGTTTGATGTTGCCATGCATGAACCAGGGTCTCTGATAATCCGGCGCCAGCGGTTGAGTCAATATAGCAATGCATACTTACTTGACATTACTGACTAGATCTATTGTTATATCTAATTAAATATTTATTCTGTTATTTTGCACATCACTGAATTAAGCACAGTCTTGTTTCTTTGTAACGTGTATGACGATTAGGTCACCTCATTCCCATTGCAACTCGATCCTGTTATCTACAAATCCATCTCTTTACTACAATACGTTTCCACTTTGTACCACAATGTTCTTCATGAGAATATGTTCAGGAATGCTTACTGTAGCCATGACTGTGCTGGAGGCTGACAATAAAATGTCACACAGCTTTCTGTCATCTAACATCCATACAATTAAAACCAGCTTAAAGGCTTCATATTTTAGACAGTGGGAAAACTGGCACTCAAGGCTGAGGCCTTTATAAAAAGGCACAAACAGTGTTGTTGGAATGTTTTTTTTTTTATTTCTAAATAAAATGAAATTTAGTCAAGATATCATCTTATAAGTGCTAGTCTGTTTATAGTAACAGGGCTAATGCATAATAAATGCTGGTGTCTCTATGGCTGGGTCAGATTATACTAATGGAAGTGTGTTAACCGAGTGAACACCTGGCTTGCCTGAGCAGTACTTTACTATTTGATAAACAGGTACAGATGTCCCATGAAGTCTGGCGGTCATTCAGCAAGAATATTCGCACTGCGGCATTTTACATTTTCACTGCTGTGAAAAGTCACATTTTCAAAGTCGTAAGGTTAGGTATCTAGCGCAGGCACTATGATTTGTGCATCCGTGGAGGTTACTGGAAGAGGAATCTGATATTTTTACACGGCTGCCTTCTCAAGATTTTTCTCTACCTGGGCCCTTTGAGGACCCAAGCAAGTTCTTGACCCCATTCTTTCACTTCCGTTTATGTCTGTTCGCTTGTTAAAATATGCCCTGTGTAAGAACCCGAAAAATCATAAAAGTCTACGTGCACAAAGAAGAGATGTGTGAATCGATGGCACAGATGATGGTGACATGGAGAACATCTCGAGGAAGATACTAAATGAATATGACCTAAAAATTGAGCAATGTTTCTGAATCATTATCTTAATGTTGGGTTACTTTAAATGCTATTAATATCATCAGTATACAAATGACCACTGTAGCCATAAATGATCTCTTCCTTTAGGTCTGTGTATTCGTTTATCTTCAGTAACCACTTATCCCAAGAATCCCAGGCTATATAACGAACACCAGGCACAAAGTGAGAGAATTCAACTCAGATGAACCTGTATGCATGTTCGTTTTAGGTGTATTTTTGTATCAGTGTTATATTGTCTTCCATTACACTGACTTTCAAATGGCGTCACTTAGGAGTAGCATTTTGATAGAATTGATCCTGAATCCTGAACACACTGTTTCTGATGACAGTATACGTCTTAAGGCCTTTATATTCTTTCTATGCTTTTCTGAGGAATCTCGATGAGATCTGTATACACTGAAGGGTTCACACTCCTACAAAACATCCAAACTTTTAAGTTTTCTTATGCGTGCTGGCAGGTTAAAAGCCTAGCAGATTAAAGCTAGAGCCAAGTACAGTTCCTTTGAGCAAGTCAGAGCAGGGAAGGCAAAGAAAACAAACCTCAAACACATCAATCTCAACCATGTAGCCATCAAAACAAAATGCCAAAGCACAAGGTAGAGTCATGCCCCATATGGAGTGGGCTGGTTTGGAGATTTCACCACCTGCTAGAGCTGGTGAAGGATGAGCGCAAGTACTTAAGTGCAGAGTGACAGGTTTTATAGTGTGATTGATGCAAAGGCTTTGATTCATCTCTCAAACTAAACCAGATAGAATTCCAGGTTATAGGAAATAATAACAGATAATATTAATTTCTTTGTAGCACTGCCTCTCCTTGTACCATGTCTCACCAGTAAAATTACAACTGTAGCACATTGACTGCACAATAGCAGATAAACCAGTCCGAGGTAGAACTTTCAAGGTTCAAGGGTGATACCAACCAAATAATTTCTCTCTTTCTGACCTTTGAAAGGCAAAAGCCATTAAATAGACAGGTAGACAAATGTAATTACTTCATGATCCCAACTTGCATTCAAGTACACCCTACCGTTTTAAGTGGCATACCACAAATCGCATGCCATATAGTGCAAAGTTCAGAGTGGATGACTCACAGGAAGTTAACAATAACTGTGGATTCTCTACAGGGATTTAAGTCTGGGAGTATTTTGTAGAAACCAGCAAACATACATTTCCTGTCTAAGGTAATTTAACACTCTCAGACTTAATTTTAGCCTATGGTTAACTCAATAAACTTTTATACACAATAAAATCTTCCCAAAGCATCCCCAAGCAACAACTGGCATTCAAATCCTAGTGTATACAGAAGCACAGCAGTATTTGGCTAGTAATATACATGCTTTGTCACACTGGAGCCTTCTGGAGCTTGAGCAATCTCTAGTGTTTACCACCAGACTATAAGGAGCAGCTTATGTTAACAGAAGAAGATGTGTCCTTACCAAGTCCCTGCTAAGTCGGACTTATCAGGGTGGCGTTGTGTTGGGTTGACCTCAGGGAAGAGGTTGGGAGGGCATATCCCTCATTTTGTTCCGTAAGCCAGGATCGGGGACGATAGATCATGCTCCCCCAGCTCCTCTTACCTCCATGTATTCTGGAAGGAAGGAAGGAAGGAAGGAAGGAAGGAACCCCGGCTAAGCTGGGCTCGTCTGGGCTGGTTTGGGTTGGGTTGGGTTGGGTTGGGTTAGGGATGGGTTGTCCGGATGCAGTATGAATGGTAGACACAGTTTACTACTGAAGCTCCCTTGTCATGGTAACGCCATTTCCACACATTTCTGGAGAACGTACATCATTCATATGAGTCAGGATACCCTGGAGGAAATCTAGGATCTTCCACATCTTTCTGTGTAGGCTTTTCTATTCTCATTCAGCATGTAAATTGTCTCTTATATAGCAGTAGAGTGTGTATAAATCCAGGTGTCCTGGGTAACACAGGTGGGTAACTGATGATTCCTCACTTACATGAGTTTGAGAACTTAAAATGGAAGATGAAGAAGGGATTCACTGTACAAAAAAGGAAAAGGCAGATTCATCTGAAAGAACAGATTGTGAACAAAGTGAACAGTCAAAAAGGAATTCTCCAAAATGCCAAATCTTATTTTAAAATATTCTTGTCGATTTGATCAAATCTATGTAAAAAAAAAAACCAACATTTTACTACCCAAATTATGAAAATGTTTTTAGCTTTAATCTCTGGTTGTGTGTATATGTATATATATAATATGCATAGAGATTTTGAAACAAATAAACTTCACTTGCAGGAACATTATCCATGAGACAAGGAACCACATTTTTTTTCATAGCTTCACTTACCTCTGTTAGTAAGAAGAGCTTTGCAGGATCTCACTGCATCGCCTTTTTTTGTGGTGGATACATCCACAGGATAGGCTGTAAGCCTCTGTAAATATCTGAGCGTATTGGAGTGTAAGGATTAGACTGTGTGAATATGTGTGCTCCTCCTGGAAGCACTCCTCCTCTCCTCCCTGTGTCCAAGGCTCCACCTCAGACAAACCAGAGATCACACACTAGCTCAGATTACTGTTGTTTTACTAATCGCTTGCGGCACTGCCCTGGTAGTCCCCCTCGTGTCAAGCAGAACATGCTGTCCAGAGGCTTCTCATACTTTATTACTACTGTGTGTTTCAGTCTCACGAATACAATAGTAGGCCAGGTTTTGGTGTTTAGGTGCCAACTTTCAACCTGTCACAATGGCTGTGATGGAAGCTGCACTGTGATCTACCAGCACAGATAAGCCGAGGGCATCGGAATTGCGCTTAGGACTGGACGGACCTCGTAGATTTCTCATGTGTTGAGCAATGCACGAGCACCGCAGCACGCTTGGCCTTCAGCTGTGTTGGCTAATAAGGAAAGTCTTCAATCACTTTGGAGAATGATTCCCTCTGGAAGCCATTCCAAAGTAAAACATCTCATAAGCTGAGGACATAAACCGAAGGAGATGTTTGCCAGAGAGAGAGGGAGAGAGAGAGAGGGGGACAGAAAGGAACAGCGAGAGGGACATAGACGCAACTCATTTGAAAGAGGCCAGCTCTTTCGTCTGTGTGAATATTGGGTGTGTAAAAAGCGGCAAATGGTGAACAGATGGAGGGTCATGGGCAGCCCTCCAGCACTCTAATCTTCAAAATAAATAAATACCTGAGTGTAGCATGAAATATCCAAGCATAACATGTGTGCAGCACTCAACGATCTTACAATGAATACGGCGTGACAAGGGTCAGTGCAAGAAATTAATAACGTTTCTCCAGTTCCTGTCAGTTTCACTAAGCACCCTGTTCATATATGACAGAGGTTTTGCTACTATTTTGCGTTCTAATGTCAATCCCTAATAGCAGTAAAGTAGTTAAGAGTGGGTAATGGGATATTTCTTGTTCAGTTACATATTTTGTCTTCAACTAGAAACCACTTGAGGAAATAAAAATATTAGGTCAGATTGAAATAATCAGATTTGCATCACTGCATTAAATTGACTCGTAATATGTCCGGAGCTTGATTAATCTCGAATCAAAAGTAGAACAGTGACACACTTTTATAACCGGTCTCCATTTTTCTAAGACTACACATCATTAGTGCATTTGTTTACTATTACTCTATTATATAATACAATTAAAATGTGTCTGTCTAATAATACAAAAAATATAGAGCCAAATCTTGAGGGCACCACTGACAGTTATTCTTAATTTACGTTTACCTGTCCAAATTTAAATGATGGAAACCGAACATCTGTTTAATTGACACACCCCAGGTGAAACCTATATAATGGAAAGTGGTAAATAATTTTGTCAATCTGCACCATCTCCTGAAATGTTTTGTCATTGTAGATTGTAGCTGTTTTGTGGCTTTTAAAAATTGATTTATACCGTTTTCTTAAGTTTTCTTGAAAATATCAAAGAGCAGAGAACCCACTAAGAGAGCTAAAAACTAAAATAAACATTATGTTACGTATAAGAGTTTCACTTTGTCCCTCCTCTATGTCTGGTTTCTTCCCACTGTCCAAAAACATTTTGCCAGCACATGGACTGGAGTCTCTAAGTTTCCCCTTGGCTTAAATGTATGTAAGCATGTTGATTTGTGGACTGGTGCTTCATCCAGAGTTCATCCCCGTCTCATGCTGACTGTTCTGGGATGGGCTCTGGATCCACCACAGCCCTTAAGAGAATAAATTAATAAATGAAGATCATGAAAAATTCCTTAAAATGCAGTTAACGTAAATGCAATCAAATACAAATGCAATACTGTCCAAACAGTATTTAAAATGACATGTTTATATATTTATCTTGCGAATATGTGACCTTTTATGACATCCCATTTATTTAAATGATGGGACATACATATAGGTACTTCTCCAGCAGCATGACTCAGCCAATAATTAAGTAATTAAATGATGATTAAACCAATAATTAAAGTTGAGAATGAAAAAAAAGTCTAACAAAACTTTATGCATCTTGATGCGTATGAATATTTGTTTTCTGTTTGTTTTTTCCCCCAGGATAACCCCTTACTTGCCACTAAACATACCGTACTACCAGCCTGACTTGAAAACTCAAACTCCATTTCCCAGTAATGTAAATGTAATCATGACAAAACCTGCGTCAGTTGTGCTACGTACACACAACATGACTTTCAAAGTTGTTAGATTTCTGTACTGTTTATACTACACAACTTGTTGTCTTGTAAAGTTCAAAACCCAAGCCATATTCAGTTCAGTTCAGATTTTTTTATTCACATAACATTTTTAACAAGGGACATTTGTCATAAAGCAGCTTTACAGACATTTTATTCAGGATTTAAAATGTAAATGTAATTGTATCCCTAATGACCAAGCCAGAGGCAATAGTGGCAAGGGAAAAAAAATTCCTGAGGCAACAAGCAAAAGAAACCTTGATAGGACCCAGACACCGTAGTGAACCCATCCTCTACTGGGTGACACTGGATAATGGGATTATAAATCATTTCTCTAATCTGTCTGCCTGCTTTTCACACTATATTTGCTCTATTCTCTGGATTGCCTATCTGATCTTTTAATAATCCTGCATTTGCCTCTAAATCCTGTATGACCTCGTGACAACATGTCAAGACAAGAATGAATCTAATTAAATAATATTAAGTTGTTTTCAGCATAATATTTATGTATTCAAAGGTAATAAAGTGTCCACAGATGGTTCTTGGATGGTGGAAAATGCATTTAAAATTGTAAATTGCTGACAATGATATTTTGTGTTTTGATGCAGAACCAGAGCGCAAGACTCAGTTTGCTTTGTTTTAGGTCAACTTGTTGCCTGTCTCAATAAGTACAACACAACCTGTTCTTCATCTTCTGTTGTCACCTGAGTGTTTACCATACCTGTTCACGAGTGCCACCTCCTGATCTAAACACTGTTACATGGAATTTGGAGTGCATGTCTGATTATGTGCTTCCTGGGGTGTTCTCTGGAAAGCAGTTCAAGAGTTCCAGCTAAAGGCATGGAACAAGACAGTATCATATTCAGCATAACTGACAGGAATCATGGGTGCAGCTTTGATGCGAGAAGTGCTACAGATAAGGATGGGGGTAGGGCAAAAATATATACGCAGATCAGGCATAACAATATGACCACCTCCTTTTCTCTACCCTCATTGTCTGTTTTCTCAGTTCCACCTACCATATAGCTGCACTTTGTACTTCTACAATTACACACTGTAGTCCATCTGTTTCGCTACATACTTTGTTAGTCCCCTTTACTCTGTTCTCTAATGGTCAGGACCCCCACAGG
>JAOVVH010000029.1:7243195-7254913 GCA_028566435.1 Scorpiodoras heckelii | reverse complement strand
CACTTTTAAGTTTATTACATGATTCCTTATGTGTTCCTTCATAGTCTGGATGACTTCAGTATTAATTTACAATGTAGGAAAAAAATAAATAAAAACAGTGAATGAGAAGATGTGTCCAGACTTTTGAATGGTATATAACGTATACTGTATATAATGTTATATTTATAATAGGTACTGAATTGTATGTCTAAATATGGATAACTGAATAAACAGAGAGTTTAAGGGTTTAATACATTGAAGCGTCAGAGCACAGAAGTTTTCCCTATCAGCAGCACCCTCCAATGGTAGCTTATAAAGTGACACACAGTTTCCTTCCAGCTTTTCCCATTGCGCTTGTTTTTGTCCACCCTGTATGTATGCATGCAGATTTTTGTTGTTGGTCTTCCTATTAGCCTACAACCAAGCTGCATTGCCAGATCAATTAAATGGAAAAATTTGTGTGTTTGCATTTGTGTGGCATCCATTTTAATATAAATCTGAGCTGAAGAAAAATATTCCATCTATATTTGGTTTGGGTAACAGCTTCCTATATTAACCACAATGCCATTCAAATACCTGCTGACAGTGGTGCCGGTGGGATTTCGCCCTCGCTTCATCTCTACCTAACAAGCAATGCAGCAGTGCTTTAGTCTTTTAGCCCGTGTCACTCTCTCATCTGTACACTCTGCTCAAATGGCTCAAACTTCAACTTTCATACTAATATCCACATCAGTGCCATTGCATGTGTCATCTCACAGATCACTGTTTGCTGTTTCCACTACTTTAACATTGTATTTCTGATTAATGTCTTCTGCGTGGCTGGATTTCTTTTGTGTTGCTGGAAAGCGATGCATGCGATAAGAAGCTCTTGCTCTTTTTAGGAGCCAACAACAAAACCTGATCATTGTCCAATGTGTGAGATGTTTTTTCTTCTGATGAGCTGCATTTGAACTGCACTACTACTACTGTATCTTTCTGTGATGTCAGAACAGCACACAACTGACAACTTGTGAAACACAACCAAAGTAGCACCAGAATCCCTAAACACATCATAAATAATTCAGTATAAACATATAGAATGGGTGGAATTTACTTTTAACATTATATCTAAAAGAGAATAAAACAAGATGGACATGAAATACTCACCATTTGTAATGATGGATCCATTCTTTTATCTAAAAACACTTTCATTTGTGTCCAAGCCATTCAACACCCACAGAGCTGCTTTTTTTAATGTTGATTTATTTATTTTTATTTCTTTTTCAATTATTTTATATATCCACACATTTCAGGCAGTGTGTATTTCATAGATAGGATAACATAGAGCTCTGGCATAGATTGAACAACAAATGGTAGTACACTGGAGCACTGACACTGCACACACACACCGAGGAAGAGCAGGAGGATGAGCCTTTCTTCTTGAATGTCAAATCTGAACTCCTCGCTTTCTATCTCTAAGCCAAGCTGCAGTCACTTTGGCTCTGCTGGATGTTCTCTAGTTCTTAAAGAGAAACTTCTCAATCTTTCAACACCCTCTTACAGTATGCAGTCGTTCTTGTTCTAAGTCAATATCAGTTTACTTGTAGAGACATGTACTCGCACTGCATCTGAAACTGATTCTTTCACAGTCCTACATATTTAGCACTCTTCATTATCGTCTATGTCCATTCTAAATATGCATATGCTTATTTTCACTTTTTTTTCAGAGGTTCACACTTATACCAAATGTTCATACTTGGCATGATCATTAATCAGTAGTACAAATTAAGAGTGGAGTTTGAGGTCCGTCCAGAAAGTAATGAGAATTAGAACATCCCCTGGCAAAAATTATGGAATCGCCACACTTGGAGGATGTTCTTTCAATTGTTTAATGTTGTAGAAAAAGATAAATCATAGAGACATGCCACAAAACTATTATTATTTAAAACGCCGACCTTCTGGCATTAAGAAACAAAAAAAAAAGAAAGGAAGATAATCGTTGTTGTAAGAGCCAATTTAAGGGATAAATCACTGCAGTAATAATTTAGATAAGGAAAGGTTAAAATAAGGTGAAGATAATGTAATAAGAATTTATAATGGTTGTATTTTCTAACATGCATATAATGTAGTAATGTGTAAAGTCTAAAGAACTTTTACTGTGTTTTTGGCTTTTGTCAGCATTTTGTTTTCATGCTGCTTGCATTTTCTCTCGTTAAGGTTAGAGGGCAGCTAGAGACATTGGAAGCAACACAGTTTTTTGACCGAGCTATATCGAGTCCAATGTGATGTTTATTTTGTGTGTTATAAGTAAACTTTCAAAAGAAGATTCGGTCTCACTTGCGTTTTTCAAATACTGGTTTTTAGACTAGCAGCCAAAAGGTGGTACAAAGGAATTAATAAGAAACGGAGTGCCACTACAGTTGTAGTCAGTCAAAAGTGTGTTTTGTAGCTTAAGCAGAGGAAGAAATAATATCTAATCGCTCAATTCTGAGGAAAATATTATGGAATAACTCTGTAAATTGCGGTTCTAAAACAAACACCTGCATCAGATTAATTCTGCTAATTAGTCTTCAGTTACAAAAGAGTGCTCACACCTCGGAGAGCTGTTGCACGAAGCGGATTGACATGAATCATGGCTCCAACATGAAACATGGCAGTTGAAACAAAGGAGAGGATTTTAAAACTTCTTCAAGGAAGTAAATCATCACGGAATGTTGCAAAAGATGTTGGTTGTTCCCGGTCAGCTGTGTCTAAAATCTGGACCAAGTACAAACCAAATGGGAAGGCTGTAAAAGGGAAGCATACTGGTAGACCAAGGAAGACATCAAAGCGACATGATAGAAAACTTAAAGCAATATGTCTTGGAAACCGAAAATGCACAACAAAACAAATGAGAAGCATGTGGGCAAAAACTGGAGTCAAGTCCTGTCTGTGACCGAACTGTAAGAAATCACCTAAAAGAAATGGGGTTTACATACAGAAAAGCCAAACGAAAGCCATCATTAACACCTACACAGAAAAGAACAAGGTTACAATGGGCTAAAGAAAAGCAATCATGGACTGTGGGAGACTGGACGAAAATGATCTTCAGTGATGAATCGTGAATCTGCATTGGACAAGGTGATGATGCTGGAACTTTTGTTGGTGACGGTGCAATGAAGTGTATGAAGATGTCTGCCTGAAGAAAACCTGTAAATTTCCACAGTCATTGATGATGTGGGCCTGAATGTCATGTAAAGGCACGGGGGAGATGGCAGTCACTACATCTTCAAATAAATGCCAAAGACTACATTGAAATTTTGGACAATTTTCTTATTCTATCAGTTGAAAGGATGTTTGGTGATGATGACTTCAGTTTTCAAGATGCGTCTTGCCATAGGGGAAAGGACGTGAAAACTTCAAGAAAGAAATGTAACGTCAATGCCATGGCCTGGAAATAGTCCGGATCTCAGTCCAGCTGAAAATCTCTGGTGGAAATTCAAGAAAATGGTCAATGACAAGGCTCCAACCTGCAAAGCTGATCTGGCAACAGCAATAAGAGACAGATGGAGCCGGACTGATTAAGAATACTGTTTGTCATTTATTAAGTCCATGCCTCAGAAAATTCAAGCTGTTATAAAAGCCAGAGGTGGTACAACAAAGCACTAATGGTGCAGTGTTTTTCTCATGATTCCATAATATTTTTCTCAGAATTGAGTGATTTGTTCCCTCTACTTGATATAAAAAAGCATTTGTGACTAATGACAACAATTATATTTTTCTTTTTTTATTGTTTCTTCATGCCAGAAGGTTGAAATTTTGAAAAAAGATAGTTTTGTGGCAAGTCTCTGTGAGTTACGTTTTTCTACAAAATTAAACGATTGAAAGAACATCCTCCAAGAGTGGTGATTCCATAGTTTTTGCTAGGGGTTGTATTATTTTTTAAAAATGTATTTATTGGAAAAAAAATTACAATTGAATATTATCACCTTCAAAATATGATCCTTGTGAACAAACACAACGCTCTCAATGCCTCTGTCATTGTTGGTATCAGTGCTTGAAATCGTCAACTGTGAGGGTGTTCAGAGTCTCGGTTGCGGCTCTGTGGATGTTCTTTACTGTGCCGAAGTGGTGGCCTTTCGGACGTGTTTTAATCTTGGCCTTCTGGTACGAATTCTTTATGGACGATGAACAGTGATTTCATTTTTGATTCGCTCGTGCGAGCTTTCTTTGGGTGAGGTGATGCTGTCGTGTGCCATTCAGCACTTTGTCTTTTTGTCTCAGGATCGCACTCGAACACCCATGATTCATCTCCTTTGATCACTCTGTTCAGGAAACTGGGCTGTTTTGTTAAAAGAGCCAACATTTGCTACAAACCCGCTTGCATTGTTCCAGTGACGAGGCACTTCAGCAGGGTTTCACAAAAACAAATGTCTGACCACTGTGAAGGCAAGAATGCAAGTGAAATGGGTCTTACTGTTTATCTGAGATCCCACTCTAACTCTCATTGAACCACCGTCCCCATGTGTAAACCCTACGGAGCCCGGGAACTTCAAACTTTCCAGGCAGACCTCATAGTTTTTGGATTTTTTTTTTTTTCTTCCGCGAAACATGACAGTGATGATAAAGTAAAACGATGCATATTTGTCCTGTTGTTCAACACCCTTTAGAAAAACAGTATTGCTCCACACCACCCAGTAAACATCCATCATGAACAATCATTTGTGATTACCCAAGTCCTTGCGTGTACAATTTAAGGATAGGTGTACATTAGATCACTTCCATGTGTAGTGAAGAATTCATTAGTCTAGGTTTAGAAATTGAAATTGCTTTTATCCTACAATTTTTTTTTTTTAAATTAGGTCATTCAGATGCTTTGAATTAATTTTCTAACTGAAACAAACTTGCGTGAATATCGTTAAAACTACAGTCTGAGCTGTATCACATGGCTCACACTGGAATGTAAGAGTCAGAAATGCCGTGCTTATAGCTGTTACTTGTGCTTTAACAATGGATTCACGTCACAAGAACAAACAGAATAAAAACTTCATCTTGGGAAGATAAATAGATCTGCTCTAAGCTGTGTTCTTCCATTTGTCATGCATAATTATTGTCTTACAGTGGTTCTTGTACAGTAAGTTTTAAAAATCACTTCACAAGCACTTTGACTAGTGTAGTGAACACTTTTAATAGTGTACCTGCAAACACTGATATTAATGCTGTTTAAGTATTGTGTTTGAATTAAGTGATCATGACTCAACCTCACTTTAAAAATACAGATACAATAGATATACTCCACCAAGGTGAATATTGAATAAGATTTTTCATTAATTTTAAAGAAACTATATATATATATAATTTCCATTCTGTTTTCATCCTATAATTTTGGCTTCTTAATTCTAATTTAAAAAATAACCTATGTTATCTGTGTGTAAAGGGACAAAGAAACAGAAGAAACAGACTGCACCATATTTGCTGCATCATACTCGTTGCATTAGCCTGATCCGAAAGCGAAAAGGCTGGGATGGGAGCACGTATGCTGCGTTCATTCGTTCATACAAGATGTTTTTGGCTTTTAAATAACAAAAATTCAAAAAAAAAAAAAAAAAAAAAAGCTGCTGTATTTCTCCTTTTGTTTCTTTTTCTATTTCAAATTCATTATGAGGCTAATATTAATGATCAATCTTGACCTGGCTGTGCATCAGCAGTTACTGGATTGCTAGTAGCAAGAAGAGGGGAGATTAAAAATTGCTGTTTGCGCTGAGATATCACCTACATACACTCATCCCATTTGCGCTGTACGGGTTATGAAAACAGAATAAGCTTCCAGAGTACACGAAATGAATTCCTACGTCAGTGTGCCAAGGTAAACAGAAATAAAACAAGAAGCGGTTTCTTTGATTTTGCATTTTCATTAAAAAAACAAAAAAAACAAAAAACGAATGAAGGCAACGGACACGTACCATTTTGTTTTTCTACAATGTAGTTCCTGCATCAGTCATTTCACACTGACCAAGCCTTCATCTTATTTACCATGCAGGCATTCTAGTGTCTGTCGTTATGGCAACCCGAACCTTCATATACCCTCAATCTGTGCCGTGCTCGTGAGCCACCACCTCTGTGCTTCTGCTTATTTCCGAAACTCATGCCCTGTCCACTTGCATGATCACTCGCTGTGTCCATTGTAATGTTACACTAACATTGTTTCTGTTATTTCCTGTAGTGCTTTATGTTGGTCATTCTCTTTATGTTAGCATAAGAGTGTTAGGATTATATTAACAGTATTTTATTGTTCTAGCTTATTCGCTGGGTGTTATTACAGCACCAAAACCGTATATCTGTGGTACATCCGCACCAACATCCTCTCTCTCTCTCTCTCTCTCTCTCTCTCTCTCTCTCTCTCTTTCTGTTTTTCTCTTCCTCTCTGTGGCAGAGCTGTGAATGCACCACCAACACATCTTTTCCTCCCGTTTCTCGTTGCTAGGAAACATGAAAGCGCCCCTGCTGACAGAATTTTCTGCTCATTGCATTTGTGTTCACCCTTCAGCCCTGCCACAAATCTCTCTCTTTTTCTGTTCTATTTTGTTTTGTTTAAAGAAAACATAAATTCAGGCCAGAATATGCCTATTATAACAGGTTATATAACTGTAACAGTGATGTTAATAGTTTAGTTACGTTTTTTTTTTTTTTATAACAGCCTTAATTATTTAAGGAGTATTGAGGTAATGCTTCAAATTAAATATGCTTTTTTAAAGTTTGTTATTGTTTTCCCTTCCAGCCTCTTATGTTTTTATTTTATTCACCCCGGGCTGTAGGCGTGTGTTACCTGGGAAGACATAATCACTCCTCTTATTTTTGTTTCCCTTCAACATAATTATCCGTGTTACTCTTGATGTTCAGAAGCAGCATGTAAAAACATGACACTTAGATTTGGCTCTTAGCTCCTGTTCTCTCCCTGCTTTGATGCACTCATGTGGCCTAGATCACAATAGATAACACAATAGATTTACAAGCACTGCATGAGCTCAGGGACACCTGTGTAATCCAGCCAAAAAATCAGGTTGTAACGTTCCAGTTGGAGCTCGTGCATTACAAATTGGCCCCCGTTTCATCCGACGGAAATAGCTTTAGTCCTGTTGTTGATACACCACAAGAAGAAAAGATATGTGTCCAAAAGTAACAGAGAGACACGACACCAATGAAATGTAATAAACCATAATTTCCGGTCTGAAATCAGGTTTATGCTTTCATTTTTTACTTTTAACCTCTGGCCTGTGTTGGCAGAGTTACACCTCTTGGACCTTTCTTGCTATCTTGGAGCAGTCTGCTCAAACCTTCAGCTCAAACTCCAGCTCCAGAAAAGTAGCTTTCAGACTGGGTGATCAATTCACCTCATACAGCCTGCCGTCAAGAGCCTTCTCATTGGTTTGCCCTACAAAAAACACCACTCCTCATCGGTTATTTGCTTGCAGGCTTGTTGGATTTTTGCGTGCCAGTTTTTTCGTCAGTCGTGGCGTCTGTAGTAACAGTCGGAGTGACAAGTGTATCGTCTGCACAATCCTTTCTGGTGATGTCCGGCTCCCAGAGAAAGAACTCGTGCAGAAGGGTGTTGACCGTGTCTGGGCATTCCATCATGACCATGTGACTGCCCTCCTCGATCACTTTCAAGAAGGCAAAAAGGAGAATCTGGAAATATACAGAACGTCAGATTTTTTGGTGAATAAAATGACCACGTTATTTGCAGCACCCGTACACCTGCTCATTCATGCACTTAGCCAATCAGCGAGCATTGCAATGCATAAAATCATACACGTAAAGAGCTTCAGTTATGTTTCCCATGAAACAGCAGAATGAAGGAAACATTTGTGTGGCAGCTGGGGCGTGGTCGAGCGGCTGCTATGAGTGGAGACGAGCAGGTGGAGCCAGCGGGTAATGCGACATGACTCTCACCTGTGGCTCATTAGTCTACGTTTATTTCTGTGTTTCTTTGTGTTGCAAGAGCGAGAGCAAGCAGACACAGAGCCACGAGTGTGCGTGTCTGCAATAAAATCACTGAAAAGTGATATTTACGTTGGAATAGTAAAAGTACATTTGTGTTACTAGAGCCTGTTTCCCTCTAATCCAAGAGTGACTATGATCGTGGCATGAGTGTTGGTGCCAGATGGGCTGGTTTAAGTGTTTCAGAAACTGCCGATACCCTGGGATTTTCATGTAATGCCTTGTTGACGAGGGATGATCATACTGAATGATCAAACTGGTTCAAAGGCTACAGTAAGTCTGAGAATCACTCTTTACAACTGTGGTGACCTGAAAACATCTCAGGCTACGGAACTGAACCTTGTGCTACAACAGGTGAAGACCACATTGGGTTCCACTGTGAATCCCTGTGAATTAGCATAGACATAACGTAGAAGTGATGATGCATTCGGGTGCAGTGCAGTAATATAAACCTTATAGTCAGAACTGCAGCCAGAGCTGCTATTATATTATAGAAAATTATTTAACACCTTCTGACCAATCGCATGTGAGAATTCAAGAGTGCTGCAGTATACAAAAATAAGAATCGAACAGTCCTCAGTAAAATGAAAGAAAGCCTTTGTTTCGTTCAGTAAACATCTGCCACTTCTGCGGGGGCATTTGCATATACGTAATGCTCCTTAATGAACAATACATTCATTACGGTACAGAGATCTAGTTGTTTACGGTTGTCTTGTCAGCTATAGTGTTATCTTTTGGTGCTTGTAAATCCTGGTAAAACCTGAAATAAGAAGCATTTTTATAAACCTGCACTTACATTATCTGTAGTATCTTTTTTTATTTTTATCAGTATTTCACTGTACCTCAGCCATTCGCTGGTCCTCATCCATGGGCACGAACTTGTCATAGAGGCCATGCACAAGCAAGATGGGGACAGTGAGCTCGGCATGGTACACCTCATCTCCTTCGGGCCAGTACTGACCACTCATCATGGCCCGCAGCACAAACGGAGACACGTTGAAGGCATTGCCCTCCTTTAGAAGCTGCTTCTCTTTAGCTCCCTGTCGGGCAAATCCAGCCCTGAGGAATAAAAAGAGGAAGGTTGAGAGAAGTGAAGGGGAGAGAGAGTGATGCAAAGGGACCAATAATGCAAGAGAATGTGTGTGTGCATGAGAGAGAGAGAGAGAGAGAGAGAGAGAGTGTGTGTGAGGGAGGGAAAAAGAGAGCACAACGTTAACACAGTATACTAGCATAATGGCTTTAAAGTGGTGCAGTTAATGAGAGCTAATAAGCTGTTAGTTGCAGTTATTAGTGCGGTTACATTTATTTAAATATCCATGTGATGTGTAAGGAATAAGCTTTAATTACATATATGACCAATAAAGAACCAAAATGAATACCACTGAGGTACAATTTACCTGCTTAACTACCATTTTAATGACAGCCATTATATTAACTACTAATGTGGTGAGTTTGTATTTCAAGAAGCCCTCTATAAGGTATTGAGCCCAGCTACAAATGCTATCTTAACTACACTCTAAATCCCTGTGCAGTTAAAGCAGCATTTTAGCACTTGCACATTTTATGTGATTCGTACTTGAGGAAGCTCCATGCGAGGCAAGGAGATAAGCAGTGCAGGACACAGGAGGGCAGCTGGAAGATGGAGCAAAGGCTTGGCTCCAGTGCTGTGGGGCCTCCACCATTTATCATAACCACCTTATGTACTTGCTCTGGGTACTCGTGTGCCAGGAACGTGCAGAATGACACCCTGCAAAGAGGACAGTAGGGTTAAATTTCACTACCTAAAATGGAAATTAACCAGTAAAAATCACTGTTCAAATGCATAATGGTGTCTAAAAATACCACGGCTACTTTTCTAACAGATTTAAAAGTACACTAAAAACAGAACCACCCTTTTACAAGACCAAACTGGAAATGCTGTCTCCTGTTTTTGGCTGAAAGCCCTTGACAGTATGAATAAAAAGAATTATTGTAGCTATATTTTTTAGCTACCTCTGTATGTTGGCATGAAGCACTGATCCAGTGTCAGCACTTTTGCATAAAACGCATCTTTGTGTATACATGTTCCCTGAAAGCCTCAGGTGTAAGCTCACCCGTATGAGTGGCCAATGAGGATGTTGCGCTTGCGGGCGTATCTCTTAAAAATGGCACGCAGGTCCTCAGCCAGGGCGTAGAATGTGTACGCAGCCGCTATCTGCGGGGCCGTGCTGGCTCCATGCCCTGCCAGGTCTGGCGCGATGACCTCATATCCCAATTTGGAGAAGAAGTCCAACTGACGGTTCCAGATGTCCAGCGAGCCTCCAACGCCATGGATGAAGAAGAGTGCCACATCCGAGTGCGTCCCCTTACAGCTGCTGATGCATCTCTCTGAGTCGATGAGAACTGTGCGCTTGGGCTTCCTCCTGCGCCGCCTGGGTGGAGGAGCTGGTTTCTGTTGATCTGAGGCTGAAATTGGAGGAGGAGCTGGTTTGGGTTCTGGGGAGGAAGGCGCAGTGAAGTAATCAGCAAGCTCCACCTCCACAGTGCTGCACTGCTCCACTTCTCCATTGGGGCAGTGTAGAATCTCGGAGCGCAGCACGTCACCCAGGTTCTCAATCACCAGTTGCCCATTGCGGTAGACGGTGATCTTGCGCTTGCAATGCACACTGGCACCCTGCTCCTGCCGCAGCTCGGGATTGGCAGGACGCTCTGGCAGGATGTGGCGCACGCGCAGTACACGGCCTGGCTTCACCTCTACAAACTCAAACCCATCAGAAGGAGCAGCATCGGATGGTTCCACAGGTAGCACCGCATTTCCACTTTTGCCTGTCAGGCAGCACAGGATGCCCTCTGTGATGCTAGTCAGCATGGCGCCCACTTACCTGGACAAATACATACACGGTCTAATCAGTGTCATCTGCACAACAAAGTCATATCAGCACATATGGTCTGATTTTAAACATACACAACGTTTAATCAAATTGTAAAGCCTGTACTGTCTGATCTCTGTAAACAATCAGAATCTAATCTGTCTCATATAAATAACTGTTTTCATTATGCAAGAATATTGTGCACCATTCTGATGGGTCAGAAGTAGGGCTGAAACGATTATTCGAGTAACTCGAATAATTCGATTACAAAAAATGTTTGAGGCAAATTCTTTGCCTCGAGGCTTCGTTTAATTCATGTCCCGTATCGTATCACTCCGCTTTGTAAACTATTGCGCAGCTCCAGTATCATTGTTTTACACGGACTGTTATAAGTGACGCACATTTCAAAGCTTTAAGGCGGCGTGATTTACTTTGCTCTCTATGGCAATGGTGGAAAATGAAGATACCGGTGTGTGTAAAAGCCCGAAAATGTCTAAAGTGTTGGACCATTTTACTCTGCGTGAGGTGGACAGTGTAAAGCAGTGTATACACTGTAAAACGGACCTGGACTACCATTATAGTACTGCGTCAATGCTGCAGCACCTGAACCGAAAGCATCCTCACGTGAACTGCACGTCTCCAACGGGACTCGGAGCCTCGACAAGATTTTCAACGATGTTTTTACGATTTCTAACTGATATGAACACCAGCGCTTGTTAGAACGTAACTACAGTATTTCTAATTATTTGTAGCCTGTGTTATGAGTTGATAGTGACGAGGCATGATAAGTAGGAAGACAGCAAATGCACCAAGATCTCACTCATGTAATTCATCCCTCATCTCTCCCTCCCGCTCGCGGCACATACACACACACACACACACACACACACACACACACACACACACACACACACACACACACACACACACACAC
>JAOVVH010000029.1:7171070-7182085 GCA_028566435.1 Scorpiodoras heckelii | reverse complement strand
ACTGGATTTTATTTAGGGGTATCAGAGTACAGGGGGCTGAATACTTTTGCACATCACACTTTTCAGATGTTTATTTGTTAAAAAAGTTTAAAATATTCAATAAATTTCATTCCACTTCACGATTGTGTCCCGCTTGTTGTTGATTCTTCACAAAAAATTTACAATTTATATCTTTATGTTTGAAGCCTGAAATGTGGCAAAAGGATGAAAAGTTCAAGGGGGCCGAATACTTTCGCAAGGCACTGTATATATATGTTATATAGATATATATATCTGCATAAATATGTCATAAAATGTGACCTAATCTTCATCCAAGTCAGGGGTATTGACAAAGATAATCTGCCTAAAATAATAACACAAAGAAAATATGATCTTGCAGGTCTTCATTGAGAACAACCATAAAAACCTCATGGTGCTAGTGGATAAAGTATGTATATAAACTCTTGAGTTAATGACCTCAAAAAAGCTAATTGGAGTCAGGTGTTAGCACACCTGGAGTCTTGTTAAGAAAATGAGTTTGGAGGTCTGGACTAGAGCTACTTTGACTGATAAAAATCACTCAACCTTTTTGAGTTTGCTCTGCACAAGAAGGATGCGCGTATGTGAGCCATGCCTCACCAAAAAGAGATTTCAGGGCATGTACGATCAAAAAATGTTGATTTACATAAAGCTGGAAAGGGTTACAAAGTGATTTCAAAGACTTTAGAAATTCACCAGTGTACAGTAAGGCAAACAATGGGTTCTGGGCAGGGGGTTGGTGGGGAGATTTATTAATTCCAATGGTTCACTTACTTTTTCCACTACCACTTTGAATGTTGAATGAGTGTGTTCAATAAAGACCTGCAAGATCATATTTTCTTGTGATATTATTTTAGGCACATTATATTTGTCAACTTGGATGAAGATGAGATCACATTTTATGACAAATTTATGCAGAAACCATGAAATTCCAAAAGGTTCACATACATTTTCTTGCCACTGCGTATATATATATATATATAATATATAATTATTTTGTTATATTATATTATATAGTCTTGGCGGCACGGTGGTTAGCCTGTCGCCTCACAGCAAGACGATCTGGGTTCGATTCCCGGTCCGGGCCGTTCTGTGTGGAGTTTGCATGTTCTCCCCATGCTTGTGTGGGTTTCCTCCGGGTACTCCGGTTTACTCCCGGAGCATGCGGACGTGCATGTTAGGTTGATCGGTTACTCTAAATTGCCCGTAGGTGTGAATGTGTGTGTGAGTGTGTGTTGGCCGTGTGATGGTCTGCCGACCTGTCCATGGTGTACCCCGCCTTCGCCCAATGACGCTGGGATTGGCTCCAGAACCCCCGTGACAACGACTAGCGGGATAAAGTGGAAGATAATGGACAGATGGATTATACAGTCTTATAACTGTAATACGTTTGGTCTGAAGCTGAGATTGACATTCAGGGATGTCCATTTGTATAATTAGCAGATAACAGTAACTGTTGATTATATTTAACCAGCTAGTAAACCTTACAGGTGATGTTTAACTCCTACTTTGAGTAGTATTCTGTTTTCTAATTTAGACGTCTCAGCTACAACACACATTAATGCCATAATCATTCTTATTTACATATTCTGCAAGATTAAAATTTTAGACATCCTAGTCCTAGTTCTGGCTATGCAGACCTAAGCATGTGCCCCCAAAGAAAATTTCAGTAGAGGCTTTTATAGTACTATAAAAGAAACTGTTTTGAATAAATCGTTCCTAAATAGAGTAACGTTTTGGGGGGGAAGCCTTATTTCCACTGTAGCTGTTTTAGAGAAGCCTGATGTGCTTCTAATGAGAAATATTTATATCCTTTTAATATGGGGAAATGCAGATTTTATAGATCTGGGTGGAGACGCATATAAAATCTAAGTATTGTAGCACACCACAGATGTGCAAGAAGCTGTAGCTGGAAAATGCTGCTGGGAGAAAAAAACTGCATTCCAATAAACTTCCCATCTTTCCATAATCACAGATGGTGTTTGTTCACAGGACCTCCATGGCTTCACATGGTGTTTGGAACACCAATAAGAAGTTTACATGTGGGGTATCATTCCTATAAAATGCTAACACGTCTTTATTGTCACTGCATATTATCAGTTTATTTAGCTATAATGCTGAAAATGTTTTTAAAGGCTATTCAAACCACTAGTGTAAATTCATGATATATCTTTGAGATCATTATTAATTTGACCATTTTGTTTTATATGCGTAGTAAGGGTTAACACAATGCCATGATCTGTAGCTGTTTGATGCCTCAACTATTATATCTATACTATTTATAACCTATTATATCTATAGAACCTATTAATTTTTTTTTATTAAATAGTTCTCCCAGAAACACTAGAAAAAACTAAATAGAGATAGAAATGGCAGCACTGTTAGTACCTCTATGACTTCTATGTAAGCACTTCTATGATGTCTGGATCTGACAGTTCCTCTACCTCAGCTACATTGCTCAAGTTCTTAATTGGTCTCAACTACACGTGTGCTGATATTTTCTAATGAATTTAATTGATTCTATTTCCCAAAATATAAAAGCAAAACCCTGACAAAGCAGTTACTAAGGATGAATGAATGAATAAATGAATTAATGCTTTCTTTGTCCCATAAGCATCACATCTGACTGCTTTGTTCAAGTAAAAGTGAAAACCTCATACTTCCATGGGATCCTATTTTGATGCACATATCGAGCGCAATAAACCTGGCAAGCTTTCTTTAAAAAAAAAAGTCCTATGCCATATGTGTATTTGTATCTTTAATTCCCAATAATGTCTTGATATTCAAGAAATGTTTTGTTTGCATTGGAACTCATGATTGACCTCAATGATGACCTGATCAGCGCTTCTGTGTATGAAGCTTATGGACCGATTTCCATTCTGCTCTTCGATTAGTGTTATAGGGGCAGATGTTGGAAATGGCATCCGGGTGTTTCTGCCGGACATCGGCATGTTCATGGCCGGCCTGGGTACCTGGCTGGTGTGTCGGAGTCTGGAGAAGAAGAGACCAGTGGAGGAAATGGCGCAGTACAACCAGGACTTCGATGCAGAAGAGCAGGTGAGATTGAAATGACCTGTTACAGCATGCATTAGGTTTGTTCTGTCTTTTCCTCTTTCTCTCTCTGTCCATCACACACATACAGTAAAAGATATAGATAAGCAGATGTAAATTTTACTAAATATAAGTAGATATAAAGGCCGCTCTAGTGGTTCAGATCGCATTAGCACACGAGTGCACATAGGTGATTTTTAGTTCCTTGTAACGTGTTTTGTTGATTAATTCACATTTACTGTTATATATCCAGTGCTCTGATCCAGAGTGACTTACAGAAGTGCTTTATAGTTTATATTACAAACATATCCTCATCCTAGTACAAACAAAGCTATTCATTTTAGATCTACATTAGGCAGACACTCTTACTGATGTACAACTGAGCTGAGCAATTGAAGGTTTAGAGTCTTGCTCTAGAGGTCAGCAGTGACAGCTTGACAGTGTTGGATTTTGAACAGAAAACTTTCTAAATCACCTGAAAATTCACCATTTGACTGAAATTGTTGACCATAGCCGATGCAATAATGACCTTAATTTGTAGCTCTTTCATTACGTGGCCCATTGGGAAGTGTGGAAGCAAAAAAAAAAAAAAACAGAACTTGTATGTTAAAATGTATTCTGTAAATTTCTATAATATTGTTCTACATCACAGACACAATTACTGATCAGATAACAATTGCTAAAATAGTGTTTTCAGTATATGGGTTATTCTTGAAGAATGGCTATCTGTGCTTAAATCTGAGTTGTCTTTAAGAAATAAGTCATGTGAATAAGTGGCAGAACTAAGAACAGCTCCTTAAATATTTATTAGTTGAAATGAAAAGCTGTTATCAGATTTCCATGAAGAGCATCTTTACCAACAGTGCTGGTGTCTTATGTGTTTTTCTTCTGCTTATTCTCATGCAGCTTTATCGTGCTACATAGTAAGAGGATAAAGAGAGCAGTGTGCCTGATTCAAGGCATAAAATCTGAGCTATAAACAGAAACGTGTCCCCAGTTGTGGCCAGAAATTAATTTATGGGAGTGAATACTGAATAGCTCATACTACCAGTCAGTTTTGCTCTTAGATGTATTAAATATACTGTATATAAATATTAATGAGCATATTAACACTATGAAAGTCACATTATTTTATAATTTTATGATAAGGAGCTTCCTTACTTTTAGTAAGCTTTTCTTAGTTGGTTTGAATACTCGAGACCACACTCAGGACTAATTTTGGGCTTCTTTCAGGGACCGGCGTTATAATCAAGATTCAAGATTCAAGAGTTTATTGTCATTTGCACCACAAGAAAACTGGTTCTATGTGCAATGAAATTCTTAGTCTGCTCCTCGCCAAAAATGCCAAACAAAAGACAATAATAACTAAATAATATAAGTTAAGTGGAGTAGCAGCAGATAAATGTGCAAATGAGATCTGTGATGACAACGATATTATTTACAGTAATTAAATTATCTACAGGAATGACTGGTGGGATGTTATTTACATGTTGTGACATGGCTATAATGTGAAATAGTGCACTGGTTCATATAGAAAAAAAATACTTCTGAAAGGTGTCTCAACTGCAGAAATTCAATTTTATGCACTAATTGTTTGCACATTGGTAGGCATTGGGATTTTTTTTTTTTTTTTTTTTTTGCTGCTTTTTATTATTTTCTTGTGGTACCAACACTCAAGCAGGGAAAAAAAGGTTCACTTTGTACCAGCTGGAGTCTGGAAAACGGTCTTCAAGTTCCATAATAAGCAGAGACTCTCGTTGTTCTCCTAACACCTTTAACTTCATTTTAAGAACAAAACTACTTAATAAAAAATAAAGGAAAACAACATTTTCATCCGGACATGAATTTATTGTTTCACTGTGTTTCCCTCTTTTAACTCATGAAGCCTTTGTTAGTTAGCTGATAAGCTGAATGAGTTGAATGTCTATGAAATTATGTAGTCGGTTAAATTCTTGTTGGTAAATAGTGATTAGCCTTTGACGTTGCTGTTATGAACAACACTAAGGTTAATCCAGGAGAGTGTCCAGGAAAACAGTGGTATAATGTTTATTCAGTAAGTAGTAGCACATGATGCATAAAAGGTCTCACCAGGCAGAGCCAGTCTGCTATGCTGCCATTAACACGGTGCTGGTTCCTGTGCTCCAGGCCACACATGTGGAGCAGTTAAAAGCTTGTTTAGTTTATTGTGTGTTGCTTTGTTTATGTGACACACATACCCAGAAACTAGTATGCTGTGGAAAACAATTGCACTAAAACTATTTTGTTATAAGAACTGCTAATATTTCACATCGCTTTTGATATATATTTATTTTTGCTCATTTTCATGAATATAAGATTAAAATATCCTTTCCTGAGTTATCACGGGTACGGTGATATCTTTGTAAAGAAAAAAATACTAAATAGCAGTGACAGTATTTGACTGAACGAGGCAGATTTATTTTTTTTATCATAAATTGTGTACATTTTTTATCATAAATATCTTTGTATTTTTTTAATTATTGTTGGACTTTATTCAAATGATTAGGCTTCATTATCTAATATACTTTTCAGTTTACATTATTTTAATAAATAATTGTAATAAATATTTTGATAAATACTTTAATAAATAATTATTTATTATTTTGAAGACACTCCAAATATAGACTTTTTGAATTTTTTTAAAATAATTTTTCTTTTCTTTCTTTTTTTTGAGTAGTTGGTTACCAAACCTGTATTATTTTAATACATAGTATCATGTATTGTAAAACCGTCTCTCTGTATCTTGATTTTGTTTATGTCATATCAGCAAGTCCTGATTTATTGTTAATAATTTCACTGATTCATTAATAAAATAGTGAGCTAGCTTAATTGTTATTATATATACACATATAACCATTTCTCTTGGTTCTCTTGGTTCTCATTGCTCAGTTACGGTGTTAGACGAACTGGAAGCTCTGATTTATGGTATTGGTCTTTACTTCGGCTCCTTGTGCAGGAGGAATGCGACGAGAAGAGAATCCCGGACGAAGAAGAAAGCGACGAGATGCTATACGATGAGGATTTTGATGCTGAAGACGAAGCAGAAGAGGAAGACGAGGGTCTGGTAGAGGATGAAGAAGAGGTGGAGGAGGAAGAGGAGGAGGAGGAGAAAGAGAGCGCGAAGATGAAGGTCCTGCGCATAGTCGCGGGCGTGGCGTCTAAAGTAAAAGATATCATCGGTAATCTCATCACCACAGCAGGAAAGGTGGTGGTGACAATACTGCTGGGCCTGACAGGTGAGAAATGCAAGTTAGGAAAAATCTTAAATAATTATATTGTTTAAAAAAATGATTATACCATAGTTACTTAGAGAGCATAGAGAGCAATTATATTTTTTAGGTAACAGATAACAAACAGTATAATGACATCTACTGTTTGAATTATCGGTTTGCATTGTAGACATAAATATCTTTCTATAGAAGTTGAATACTTAGTATCCTGTGGCAAATGTTTGACTAGAATCTGAGGTGGTCTCAGTGACAGATCCAACAGATCCAGATCCAAAGAACCAAAGTCAAAAAG
The DNA here is from genome assembly GCA_028566435.1 of Scorpiodoras heckelii. Taxonomy (NCBI): domain Eukaryota; kingdom Metazoa; phylum Chordata; class Actinopteri; order Siluriformes; family Doradidae; genus Scorpiodoras; species Scorpiodoras heckelii. The sequence goes on along the minus strand of JAOVVH010000029.1, from coordinate 7,175,476 downwards.
ACTGGGGTCCATTTGCTTCACTCTTTGTAATTACTGTTACAAATTGCTGTATCTAAGATTCAACTCAACACGCAGCACCTTTTTGTATCCACGCTCACAGGCATGATGCTGCCCTCTCTGACCTCAGCCGTTTACTTCTTCATCTTCCTCGCGTTGTGCACGTGGTGGTCCTTCTGCCAGACCTTTGACACGCTCCTCTTCAGTTGCCTGTGTGTGCTGATGGCCATCTTCTGTGCTGGCCACCTTATTGTTCTCTACCTCTACCAGTTCCAGTTTCTCCAGGACAGCATCCCACCTCACGACAGCTACATAAGGTTAAGTTGAACTGTTTTGGTGTTTGTATGGTACGATAAGCTTTCTCAGGCTACACTGAAATGATACCATGACTATGAGTTCTTGTAAAATCTGCTAAACTAATCGTGAATGATGTAATAATTCAGCAACATACATATTGCTGCCTGCATTCTAGTACTAGATCATAGTACTACTATGCATCCATAGAGTTCTGGTTATTATTCCTAAGGATTATTCTGAATGCTTACTAACCCAGTAGTGTCTGTTTTATTAGGTCTGGTATCTTTTTGTTTTTAATCAATACCGGCATAGTAAATAATGCATGTCCAAGTGTGCCTCTGAACTGCAGCGCCCTGCTGTGTCTCTGTTGTGGCCGTCTGGAATCTAATAAACAGGCGTTGCCTGTCATCAGGGTGTTTAAGACATAGGTCAGAGCCTGTTCAACATCTGCTCACATCTGCTAGTTGTTTTAGACTAGGTGACGAGCTTATTTTCTTCATAGTATACTCGCAGTATAAAGAGTACAGATACATGCACTTCAATATGTGTATTATAATTCTTTTATTACATATTGTTTACAGACATACACATACATGTGTGTGTGTGTGTGTGTGTGTGTGTGTGTGTGTGTGTGTGTGTGTCTTAGACTGTTATTTCTGGGCAAACTATGATTCTTTACTGCCAGGCGATAATGATAACCATTATCATATTATCCATGGGGTGTTTCCATGCAAGTGGTATGTTCCCAAATTCCCATTTTCCCATAATATGTAAAAAAAAACATCCCATAATGCTCTGGTTGAGGTAACAATGGAATCCAGGTCTCTATACACGCCCAGCACTTTACTTTAAGCTTTCTATTCTTGTCATGGACTCCATGGTCACAAATCGATTTCAGGAGCTTTTATTCATTCGCCTTGAAACAGTAAGACCATTACTTCTAAGTATAGTTTCAGCGCCTTGGACGATGCTCACTTCCTTCTATTCATTTGGGCCCAATCTCAGACCCTATAAAGGCTCTCACAGTTCCATGGACCAACACTCTGACCATGAGTAACATGTAGTCCACAGTCAAGATAAGATTGACCTACCATGTCAGTTGGAAGTGCTTTCAGTAAACACTGTTTAATGGATTCAGTATTACTTTACCATGCACTGGTGTTTTTACATTAAGCTAGGTGTAGTTTGACTCTCCTTTGCGCCTACTGACTCACTGTAACTGCAGTAACACAGTAAATGTGTCGCATGCATGGCCTAATTACGGCTGATGACAGAGTCTTGGCCTTGGTTTACCCAACTGTTGAAAGAGCGTGTCGACGGACTCTGCTTCCCGCATCCCGTTGCCCTCACAATAGAGTCATGTGACTCGGCCATTCCCAGGTGCAGGAAGAGCCCAAGCAGGAAGTGATATCATCACCCAAATGTCAGCATCTGAGACATGCACGTTTCATCCCTCTGAGACTAAGTGAAGCATTGCAAAGAAAAAAAATAATAGACTTCATTGTGTGTGTGGGTGTGTTTTTTTAAATTATGGATGAATTAAATGTTAAGTATAGTTGTGGGATATGGATTAAATTGCACCCGTTATGGGCGACAGCGCATACTGTAAGATGTTACTATAGAAACGATTGTGCATGAGAATGAATTATGCATCGAATCAATGATGATAAACTCATACAAATGAACGCATTTATATAAACGTATGATTTGTCCTGCAGCAGGAACTTCTCCCAGTGCCATGCTGTTATAGAAACTTAATCACCCTTTTCTGAATAATCCCGTGGTATACCAGTAAAGTAGTATTGGTGCCAGTAAATAAAAAGAATACCAGTGTGCTCTAAATGTCAATAACGCAGTGATTTTTTTCCCCAGAATTTTGCATCTCATGGAATGCAGTAGATGTAGAAACGAATTCATACCAGACATGATGTTATTTATAGTTCATATAGAGACAGTGAAGGAAGCTTTAAAGAGTTTTCAGGCTGTAGAGAGATTGTTGAATTACTTTTCTTCTTTTCTTTCTTATTGTCTTCACAGATTGTTTGGAATCTCTCCTATAATCAAGACAAACTGCTCCTCTACATGGAAGTTAATCATCTATCCTGATCTCAATTGGCATCATTTTGTCAATCCCATCATGCTCCTGGTGCTATACTACACACTGGCCACGCTGATTCGACTTTGGCTGCAAGATCCAATGATCATGGTTAAGACTTTATTTTTTTCTAGGCCTATATTTGATTACTAACTCTACTATGCTGAAACGTTCAGCTAACCATAATCCCACCTCTAGTATGTACATTTTTGGAAGTCAAATTTACTAGCATGTGGGTGAAACTGACTCATTGTGAATGGTATGACATACTGTTTAACATCCGTCTATAACACATGTAGTGTTGTGGAATATTTACAAAAGATGATACGTTGTGTTTCACTCATGTTATAGCAGCTATAAACGGTTAAAAATTGTGGGGGTTTTTTATTGGTGAAAAGTCTATACCTAAAGAAGTAGATGTCATGGGCATTATTTTTTACTTCATGGTTTTCATTCATGTTAACGACTAAGTAAGAAATAGCGGTCTATAAGGCACTCCATAAAATCTGAATGTCCAACGCCTTTTTCAGCTAGCTATATAAGTTTATGATGCCAACCAACACCACCCCGAGCCCCCTGCCAATCAATACACTCAAAGACCACAGGCTTTTTTTACGATGGCGTACACAGAGACGCTGTATCCCCAGCTTGCCAACTAACCAAGAGCGTAAATATTCCATCTTGTCCCTCGTACGGCTGCAGAATTCCAGAGCATACAGTTTTATAGAGTGGTCAATAGCATGTGTCCTTTAAAAACCTGCCTGTCTGAGAATGTATTGATCTGCGGGTTGAGTGTTTCCCTGTTTGCAGTTCAGAAAGCAAGGTAGGATCATCTCTGATTACAGTGTAAATCTGTGGGCGACACATACTGAAGACATTCCAGAAACAGTCAATATTAATCAAATGAATGTCATTATTACTATTGAATGTGTTCATAGGTCAACCTGCAGGATCACGTATGTGTGTATTGTCTTTTTTTTTAAACGATATTTGTTTAACATGGTGTAAAGATCAGATATCAGAGGTCAGACATACTAATTATCTTTTTCAATTGTTTATTGTCTTGTCCTACAGGAGAATGAGGAAGAGGAGGTAAATAAAGACAACATGCCGCCCACAGCAGAAAAAAGGAGGCAGCTATGGTGGACTACACGGAAGGACACCGATGAGAAGAATGTAAGTAATGCGCACTTATTGCATATGGATGGAGATTGTACAGTATGCTTTACGTTAAGTCTCAACACAAGGACATTTAAAAGGACAAAAAGAAACACTTTTGTCCAGAGGGAAGGTTTTTAATACGCCTTTTGAGAACGTACAAAATACAACTATCGTGCTTGTGTACCGGATGTCAAAATATTCATTGGCCAAAAATATTTTTTGGAATGAGATCCGAACATATGAAGACTATTGTTGTATATCCTTACAGATTTCTAAAGAGGTTGACATGAAATACAAGGTGCAGCTGTTCCAGGAATTAAATTGTCACACCTTGTAAATAAATAACACTACAACAGCAGAGCATGCATTCAATGAATGAGAATCTGGAGTATTACACACATTTGTGAAGGATCAATTTCAGAACATGCATGCTTAAAATGGTCTGGATAGGCAACTAACATGACTGAACAGTTACCTTTACCTGTTTCATAGTAATCTGAAAATATGAGACAGATTGGTTTTAGTCTTGAAGGAGAGAAAAAAAACCTTCTTTGTACATTTGTCTTATTTTTATGTATATGTAATTATTTTTATTGTTTTTTTTAAACATAACATTACACTTTAGCAATATACAAACACATACACTTAGACCATAGTATAACAACAAAGCAAATAAACACACACACATACATAGTTACACACATATATATCCATCCATCCATCCATCCATCCATCCATTATCTTCCACTTTATCCCGCTAGTCAGGGACAAGGGGGGATGCTGGAGCCAATCCCAGCGTCATCGGGCGAAGGCGGGGTACACCATGGACAGGTTGCCAGTCCATCGCATGGCCAAC
>JAOVVH010000029.1:7126529-7137219 GCA_028566435.1 Scorpiodoras heckelii | reverse complement strand
GTCCAATTTAGCCATGAAACCTCCCACACTAAAATGACAGGTGTTTCAGTTTCATTGTCTAACCCCTGTATATGATTATTAGTGAGAAAGTTTGGCCAATCTTTTTTTAAAGTCAGTGTAATAAATAATATTAGGACGGTGATTAACTTTCATCTGTTTGAGTTCATATGGGATGTCCTTACTGGTTTCCTTGTCTGTGTGTTTTAACAGCGAAGCCACTCAGTGCGTCACTTTATTCTCACGCCAAGGTACCAACGACACCATCGATGAGGTGGAGGACGAGCAAGATCAACTACATGACCATAAGCAAAAACCTGAACATGCTGAGGAAGCAGAGGCAGGCCCCTGGACCTCCATTGAGCCTGAATCAGAGCAGGAACGCGGAGAAGAACTGGAGCTTAAGGAAGAAGAACCTGAAGAAACAGAATGGGGACCTGAAGATCACATGGAAGAAGAGCAGGACAGGCTGGAGGACGACGGTGAAGCTCGAAGCCCTGGGAGAGAGGATGCCGAATCCTCAGGACCAGAGCTCGTGCCGGCAGAGAGGACGTGCGGGCAGCTTTTCACCCCAGACACGGACGTGCCGAACACGTCAGATGCAGATGTCCCACCCAGCTATAGCAAAGCAGTGAGCTTCGATCGTCTCTCGGTTGACTCACAAGGGAGTGATGAAGAAAAGCAGCTCATGCTGATGACCTCAGACAGCAGATCAGACTTACTGTCAGACGATGCACTGCTGCCCTCGCAAACCACTGAGCTCACAGCTAGCGAGCTGCTGCTCAACAAGTAAGCAGCAAGCATCCCTACTTTATTAGTTTTACTGAATAGTCTGAAGTTCTAGAGTGACTTGTGTAATAGTTATACTCATAACATCATAAAAGTAATTCATGAGATTCATTAGACCAGGGCTGAAATATTTTAAAACCAGGTACTATTTCATTGAGACAGTGACATTTTTGTGCTCTAGTATTTATTCATTAAAACCAAACACTGCAGGGTAAGACCATGTGTACAACCAGATCTAAACAAATCTCAAGTAGTTAAAAACACAGTAATTGAATGTATAAAGGTAATACTAAATGCATAATTAGATACACACAATTTCACACTAGTTGTGAGGAACCCAATTCACGACCAAATTTAATTTCCCTCAATTCTCCCAGAATGTTTTATGATGAGGAGCTGGATGCCTCAGAGCGTTTCTACAAGTCCCAGCCACTGGGCCTGCAGCTATGTTATGCCCTCTACAACCTGTTAGTGGCTCACTCTGAGATGGTTTGCTACCTTGTCATCATCCTCAACCACATGATTTCGGCCTCCATGGCCACGCTGGTGCTTCCTGTCCTCATCTTCCTGTGGGCCATGCTGTCTGTTCCACGGCCCAGCAAACGCTTCTGGATGACTGCCATCATTTACACCGAGGCAAGTTCCTCTTTAAGTTCAAATTGCATCATTTTAAATATGCACATATAAGCTCACTGTTGCTGGACATTCATTGCAAGTGTAACACTAATACTGGTGCTCTAAGTAACCTTTTAGGGTCTTGTTAACTAATACATTGAACTGAATTTCATTTAAACTGCTGTCAGTGGGTAAATGTAGCTTCAACTTGTTCCTTCAGGTTACCATCGTCATCAAATACTTCTTCCAGTTCAGCTTTTTCCCCTTTAACCAGAACCTGGAAGTGGACAAAAAGAAGCCCTATCACCCGCCTAACATCATTGGTGTGGAGAAAAAAGATGGTTATGTGCATTACGACCTCGTTCAGCTGCTTGCCCTCTTCTTCCATCGCTCAATCCTGAAGGTGTTTTTTTACTAATACCCTTTAATTTCAACCTTTAGATTCGGCTCAAGGTAGCTCCATTTGCGCTTATTTCCGTGTGTCTCTTTTGAAACATTCAATTATCCATCCTTAACTTCAGTGATATTGTTTCTAAACACTACTTCTTCAGTGCCATGGTCTGTGGGACGAGGACGACCCCAAAGAGACTAAAAAAGACGAATCTCATCATTGTGACGAGTCCGAGGATGAAGACAAAATGGCAGTGGTGATACCAGCAGAGACCAAAAAGAAAGGCTCACCTCCCCGCTCTATGAAATTTAACTTGGGATGTTCGACGGACTTTGAATCTGCACAGCACGTCCATGTGCGCCAGCCTGAACAGCGCACGTACCAGCGGCGCAAGAGCTCCAGTGGAGGCTCCTACATTTCGCGCCACTCATCCCAACGCTCCAAAAGAGGTGAGAGGTCTGATTTAAGGGGTTATATTGTTAAGCATTATTTTTTGTACTAATTGCACATGGGCTGGTTCAGAAAAGATGAAGCAGCCAATGTCCATATTTCACATGTTGCAGATAAATCTTTCATAAAATCTTTGCATACAAAACCTCATTTTCACTCGCAACTGTTCATGAATTCTTGTGTAATTGTGTTTACGATCTCATGCTTGAAGCATCTTTTTCCATGAGTCACCCATTAGGTTATAAAAAAAATTACATTGTAGTTTTACAACTTTCTCTTAACCTTGTAACCTGAACACATTCACTCTTTTGTCACATGTTCAACAGGAAGTTATTTAGTTCATTTGAATTTCTTGGCAGTCATGGGAAGGAAATTTCATGTTGACCGACGAGGTCACTTTGAAAGTACATCCATGTTAAATAGATTATAGATTGATAGATTAATTTAATTAATTTTACGTTTTAAATAAATAATAATTATTATATAATAATACGGGCGGCACAGTGGCTCGGTGGGTATCACTGTCGCCTAAAAGCAAGAAGGTCCTGGGTTCGATCCCCGGGTGGAGAGGTCTGGGTCCTTTCTGTGTGGAGTCTGCATGTCCTCCCTGTGTCTGCGTGGGTTTCCTCTGGGTACTCTGGTTTCCTCCCACAGTCCAAAGACATACATATTAGGTTAACTGGTGTCTCTAAAGTGCCCCTAGCATGTGAGTGTGTGTATGAGTGTGTGTGAGTGTGCCCTATGATGGATTAACACCCTGTCTAGGATTGATCCTGCCATGCGCCCTATGTCACGGGCTCTCCTGTGACCCTGAGGACAAGAATAAGCGGTTAAGAGAATGAATGAATGAATATAATAATACTGATATATTATATTATATACAATTATTACATAATTATTATATAATTTATTATATAAATATATTTTTTAATCAATTTAACAAAGTCATTAGAATCTCTTATAATGTCTTCAGCATTGGCATGGATGCTAGTTAACTAGAGTTATGTGTGTATTTACTAAAAAAAAGAAAACCTCAGCCCTCTTTCTTTCAGCTGTGTTGCTCATTTAACAAGATAATTCAGCCATTTTTCAGTACCGAAAACTTGAAAGAAGTGAGACATTATTGCCTGAGATGATTTATTAAATACATGTTTTCTTAGAAATACAGAAATATATTTAGAATTTTTGAAAATATAGTTAAAATGGTCGAGTTTTTTTTTAGAGAAAAGTGACACTGGGAAATGAAAAAAGGTTAAAAATGTATCTGATTCTTAAAAATACTGATGTGAAATTTTCAGTCCGTTAAAAAATTTTTGTCTTGCACTTCTGGCATTTCGTACAGAATTTTACATAAACCTTTACTGTGCAATGTAATGTCTTGAATTTACAAATACGATATTTACATTTTCAAATATGATATTTCTAATACATATTACAAGGCAAATGAATATAATTTATAATAACATGCCGTCTTTGCATAATTGAATATATTGTGCTTCCCCCAGGCAGCACGAGCACAAGGAACAGCAGCCGTAGAGGAAGCAGCGAGGTCGGAGTTGAACCCAAGAGCCGTAAGGAGCTCATCATGGAGAAGGTCCACGAGCAGCTCATTAAAGCCAGGGTCTTTCTCTTCAAGAAGTAAGTGTGTGTTTGACAATGAAACAGTCGTTCATCGAAGTCAACATTTTGCATTAAAGTTGTTCAAAAACATGTCTTCACTGTTTAGCATTTTTTTTCATCGTATCTTACAGTATACACATTTTATAAATCTGTTGTTACCGTTGATGTTTTTAGTACGATAGTTTGACGTTTGGTATTCATCAGTGGCATTTCTGTTCATTTTGTGTTTTTGTCAGAGGAAGAGAGATCTACCTCCCTATTCGTCAGTTCTTCTATAACCTCATCCATCCTGAGTACAGCGCAGTGACCGACGTCTACGTCCTCATGTTCATGGCAGACACTATTGACTTTATCATCATCGTCTTTGGCTTCTGGGCTTTCGGGGTATTTCAGATTTTCTTTCTTTTTAACAGTATTGGGAAAGGCTCTTGTATTGTTGTGTACCTTTGTATCATTTATACTGATTTTTTGTTCTATTTATTTTTAACATCTTAGTATTTATTTATTGAATGCACTTTTAAAATTGTGAAGCCTTTTTAAACCCTTGAAATTATCAAGTGTTTGTCTTTTCTTAGGGGACCAAAGATTGATTTTGCGCTTGCTTGTGAAATGAAGTCCACGGTGAAAACCTTCTGTAGATGCGAAAAAGTTTTGTAGCTGTAGAAAGAATTTGAAAAACTCATGCAGGTGTAAAAAGTTTTTGGACGAACACAAATCTTCTACCTCCGTGTGTGAGACTGAAGTTACAAGTATGAATTCTGGGACTGTTTTGACACCTCAGCTAACTAGCCAATTAGCACGTTGCCCACTGACCATCTAATCAGGGGGCTTAAGATTCTAGTGTGGTGCATTCTCGTAACTTCCTGTTTCCCCCTTCAGCGTGGATGTCTGAAATCATGATGTTTTCTCCTGTTGTTGCACTGAGAGCCTAGTATATGCTTTATCGTCATGTGCGTTCGTTTATAGCCGTATTATTTTCTCTTCATCAGCGTTAGGTTAATTTCCAATCATTTCTTAGATGATGTTTACAGCTACAAGACTATTTTACACGTGGAAATCGTTTACAATCGCTAAATCCTTTCGATGCTAATCTGATCCTGTACATTTTTATGTACAGTTGTGAAGGCTGCAGCTTTGTAAACTCAATTCAAATTTGACAGTGTTAATTGTGGTTGAATATATTTACGTGTATTTAAAGTAGAGATGCCAAAGGATAATATTGGAAGAAAAAGATCATTTTGGTTAAAACTAAACCTGTTTCTGTTGCAAAATCCAGTCACAGCGACATCCACAGGGATTTCTTAGATGACCAAATGACAATAAATATTATAAAAAAGATGAATGTCAGAAAATATTGACAGCATTATACTAGTAGATGTGCTAGTGTGATAGATACATTCACTAGTATTGAACAAACCTGTTTCTTGAGACCATATACATAAAACATCAGCTTCTTAATTCTTAATTCTGTCACTTTCCTGCTAAATCAAGTCTTGGGTTTGTTCTATCTAGTAATCGCTTCCATCCGACTCTGATGTTATTTTCAGAAACACCAAGGAGGAGCAGATATCACATCCTCACTGTCCGAAGATCAGGTCCCTGGTCCGTTCCTGGTGATGGTGTTGATCCAGTTCGGCACCATGGTAGTAGATCGAGCCTTGTACTTGCGTAAAACCGTCATGGGCAAAGTGATTTTCCAGGTCATCCTGGTGTTCGGAATCCACTTCTGGATGTTTTTTATCCTGCCAGGAATAACAGAAAGGTAGTGGACACCTAGATGCTCCATTTGCAGTTCGTGGACAAACATTTTCATTTTCTAGTTAATAGAGTACCTTGCTTATGAGCTATCTTCTCTTCCAGGCGTTTCAGCCAGAACACAGTGGCCCAGCTGTGGTACTTTGTGAAGTGTATTTACTTTGGCCTGTCAGCCTATCAGATCCGCTGTGGTTACCCCACCCGAGTGCTGGGCAACTTTCTGACCAAGAGCTACAACTATGTCAACCTCTTCCTCTTTCAAGGGTGAGAGCAGCTCAATGAGAAATACACTGATTGATCCGATCGATCGAGGATGGGCTTGTGGTTGTATTGATCAGCAAAGTAAGACAGTTTATATGAGCACTTATATGTTACCTGACTTCATTCGTCTCCACTGTAGTAAAGTGTAGTGGCGAGATACTACAGATCCTGAGTAATATATTGCCACAAGGAAATGGTGCAGTGAATCAGTTCCATCTATGCTTGTAAAACAACGCTCCAAAAGTTTCAGCCATTTACAGAAGCAATGAGTACACTGTATAGAGCCGAGATTATGTTTATAGCTACTGGAAGCATTTAGCGGAAACTACTGCTTGACAAATAAAGAACTGACCTGAAGAGCATAATCATGCACAGGCCAGTACAGCAGTTTCATTCCAGGAGAAAAAATCTGTAGTATATTAATACAGTGAACGAATGTAGAAATGCAGCTGAATGTAGAAATGCAACCGTCGCATTCACCCATGACTTACTGGATGTGTTGCGAAGGTTTCGATTGATCCCGTTTCTGACCGAGCTGCGTGCCGTGATGGACTGGGTCTGGACGGACACGACGCTCAGCTTGTCCAGCTGGATCTGTGTGGAGGACATCTACGCGCACATCTTTGTGCTGAAGTGCTGGAGGGAGTCTGAAAAGGTAAGAGACTGAAAACATGGTATAAGAAACAGGGGTGATGCAATACTGCAATACACTCATGTTAAATATATTTATTTGTTATCTGTATGCTACAGGTAACTTTGAATTGGCCCTATGTGTGAATGAGTGTGTGAATGTGTGTGTGTGTGTGTGTGTGTGTGTGTGTGAGTGTGTGTGTGTGTGTGTGTGTGTGTGTGTGTGGTGTGTGTGTGGTGTGTGCTGTGATGCGCTGGCATCACATCACATCCAGTGACATAGGATCCAGATCCATGGATTAGATGAATGTATGTACAACTGAGCGCCAAGTTGAGATAAACGAACAAAATATGTTTCTACTGACCTTTTTATTGTGTGTGTGTGTGTGTGTGTGTGTGTGTGTGTGTGTGTGTGTTCCAGCGTTACCCTCAGCCTCGGGGTCAGAAGAAGAAGAAGGTGGTGAAGTACGGGATGGGTGGCATGATCGTTATGCTCCTCATCTGCATCGTCTGGTTCCCTCTGCTCTTCATGTCTCTGATCAAATCAGTAGCCGGCGTCGTCAATGCACCTTTGGATGTCTCTGTCAGTCTCACACTCGGAGGCTTCCAGGTATGTGAACATCATGAGGGTGCTCAATAATAATCTATAAGATTATTAATAAACTGTCTTCTCCTTATCATTATATTGCATGATACAAGCAGAAAATGTGTCGATGTTTTTTCCATTTTTGTTCTTCATCCGTCTTCCTTTACGCCTTTATTTAGCCCATCTTCACAATGAGCGCGCAACAGAAGAACCTGATAAAAATTACTTCCGAAGAGTTCGATGAGTTCAATAAAGCCCATAGTCACGATTCAGTAAGTACCTAGAGTAGTGACATCCTGCCCGATACAACATATGGCCATGTTTGAAGTCAAGATAATGCTTTATCTGAAGCAGATAATCTCAGTGGTGTATTTAGATCAACTCAGTTTCTATTCATTTATTGAAGTTTATGATCACTCATAAAGGGCAGCAAATTTTTTTTTTTATAATTAATGAAAGTTTTAATGGTTTTAAAGTTTTAATGGTGGCACATTGAAGGAAGATGGTGTTGTTTCTCTGTGTAGACCGCGTTGCAGTTTCTCGAGGGGTATGTATATCAGGATCTCATCATAGCCCACCTAGAGGGAAGCTCCAACTCGCTGTGGACCATCAGCCCACCCAGTCGGGACAACCTGATCAAAATATTGAAACAGGATAGCGAATTCCATTTAACCTTTGCCTGGTCTGTACAAAGGTATAGCTCACAATCTTTACTGTTTCATCTTCTGTATAGTAGAAAAATGGTGTGGTAGCTAATCCACTATTACAAATGTTGAAATTTGTCTATAGAGCACAATAGCCAACACTAGATAACTATCAGGAAATGGAAAGAAAAATAAAAGATAACTCATGTTATTTTTGCAAACCTGACAGGGCAGGTTGTTGCCATGGTTGAGCAAAGGTTAATGTAGATGACTTTTTTTTGTTTCTTGATTTTTCTGGCCATCTTCTCTTGATTTAGATTTCCAAACAGGTATTAAAGTTTATTAGAATATGGATTTTTTTTTTTAATAATGCATGACTTACAGTATAGAATACTAGGGTTAGGGTTAGGGTTAGGGTTAGATAAACTAAACATAAACTAAATGTTTTTATATTTAAAACATTACAAGAAAGGTAATCACAATAAAATAAAATGAAATGAATGGGCCCATAGCAGTCAGTTGGTAATATTCTTTTATCATCGTTACGGACCAACTTCGCAAAGACAAGAAAGGAAAAATACAAAGAAATTATAAAGGTGCATTAGGTGAGAGCTTACTTATGTCATGTTAGGTCATGGCTTAAACCAGTACTTTATTATCATGTTCTAAATACCTTCCAGTTTATTTTATACAAGTAAACATATAAAAAAAAATACAACAATTGCACCTTTTATTGGTGTGTGATATGCACTGCTTTATATACACTCGGTCATGTGCCAGGGGGCAGAGCTGTAGTCTCATGCAGTGCTTGAGTGTGTTAGTAAGTTAACATTAAAGCTCTGTTGTTGCATATAGTCCTAACAGTTCAGTGACTTTATTATATAAAATGCTTTATTGCATTAAAAATTCAAATAAAAAAGGGCAGTTCCTGCATTTGCTTTTTTGAGAACTTAAAAGGAAAATTAAGAAAAAGCTTTAAGTATTTGCTAACTAAAATGATTCAGTTTTATCTAACTAAGATTTGGTTTTGTAAATTAGATGACAAATGTAACACTGCTGATCAGTAATTCCAGGTGAAAGGGCTCTTTCTTTATATGAAAGCTCTCTTTAGGTATAATTTGTTTGTCTGTTTTATGCAGAAACCTCAGTTTTGGAGCGAAGGCAGAGACGGCAGCAGGCAAGCACATGATCACCCTGGAGAAGGACACCAAGGAAGACCTTGTGAACCTGTTAGATAACAAAACACAGCAAGTGTGAGTGCACACTTTTAGTAACTCAGTTTATTATCAGCTTTTTAGCAGTTGGTTAAGGACACACTTCAGCATTTTGAAAGATTTGGGGGAAATTGTCTAAATCATCCAAAACATGCATGATTTCAGGCTGATCACGAAAATTTTTCCAAGATATCTGCGGGCACCCAGTGACTCCAATGCTAAATTCATCAGTCAGCTGAGTACAGGTGAGGGCTTAAGTATCCTGAGATCATTGTGTAAACAGTCACGAACCCTTAGAGATCAATCTTTTATTGCTTTTGGTTCCCCTTGTATGTGTGGCATTGAAGCAGCTAAGATTATAAATAGGATATAAATATATACACTATATATACATATATATAAATGTCAGCTCTTAAATTCAGAAAGAGGTGAAAATTTAATTGATTAATTGATTAAATTGATTGACTGTGTTCCAGATTATGAAAACATTACCCTGGAGCTAGGCCGAGAGTCCAACACTTCAGGAAAGGTTCAGGAGTGGTGGATTGTGAACCAGATTGGTCCAGGCAAAATCAAACCAGTGAACGATCAAAGAACAAAAGACAAAAGTGAAAAGCCTGGACTGGATCTCTATATCTTCAGTGATCAGGTCAGCCCTCCTAGTCTGGGCTTTCTGGCTGGATATGGGTAAGTGGACATGACCCTTCATCTGTTTTATACACACCTCTACATAACTATAGTCATATAGTGCTAGAAAAAGAGAAGAAGGATAAGGGTGGTTTCAAACACAATGTTCCTGAAAAGCTGGCAGTAGCTTTTGTGATCAAATGTGCATACTGTAATCAGTAACACTCTTACTAACAATTAAACGAGTGTTAATAGGCCTTTGCTTTAGATTTGGAAGCAGAAAATCGAGGGAACAGGAGCTGCTAGTGTTGTAGTTCAAGTGGGTTGTCACATTGAACACTTGTGAATATCCCCCCAAAAAACACACAAGTTGTTATTTTTAGTTATACTGCAACTTTGGAATATTGGCAATGAAATATTTTTAACTTAACATCTGTCAAATCTCCTTACATTCATTTACTGATGGTCACAAGTTTTTTTAAAAAGTGCTTCACATCACTCATCTTTTTCTTCTGAGAACATTATAATTTTGTACCTGGCCTCATTCCACCTGCCTTGTGGCCTATTCACACAGGATTAAATATAAAATGTACAAATGTGTTGAGAAAAATAGAACAGTGGTTTGCTACAAATAAAATTATGACTGCCTTTTTATTATGCAAAGTACGACACTAAAAATTAGTGCTGTCAAATTAACACGTTAACGCGTTCGTTAACGTGTTCAAGAATTAATCGCGATTAAAAAAATTAACACCACCAAAAAAATTAACACAGATTAAAAATTTGTTAAATTACGCAAACCAGCGGTGCCATAATTGACTGTCATGTTACTTGTTTTAGGCTGGGGTCCCTAAGCTGTGTCCCTGAGCTGTATTCAGAATCCCAAGGGCACTTCATAGGGAACTCGGTCACTAAAATGGCTCTATTTGAAACGCCCAGCAGCATCATCAACAGCGGGCAGCTGATTGGTTGTGTTCTACAAGACAGCACTTGGCTGTCTTTAACATGATAAACAACGCTGTTCAGACTCATTTTATATGCTGTCTGCACTTTTGAAATAAATGTGATGAAACGTCTATGAACTGTGGGTGATGTATTTTAACTTTTTAAT
>JAOVVH010000029.1:7005455-7018966 GCA_028566435.1 Scorpiodoras heckelii | reverse complement strand
CTGCCAGACCTGTTGAATCTAAACATCACTTAAATAGAACCTGTCTGGCAATGTGAAGCAGGCTAGAAGGTCTCAAAATGCAGCACATGATGCCACGTTTTAAAGAGATTTAGATACAGATGCTACACCAAGCCAATGAAATCTACCAATCTGGAAAGGGTTACAAAGCCATTGCTGAGGCTCTGGGACTCCAGTGAACTTGGAACAGTGATGAACCTTCCCAGGAGTGGCCGGTCTACCAAAAGTTCAAGAAGAGCACATCGACATATCATCCAGCAGGTCACAAAAGAATTCAGATGAACTTCTAAAGACCTGCAGGCCTCACTTACCTCAGTTATAGTCAATGTATACGATTCCACAATAAGAAAGACACTGGGGAAAAATGGCATCTATGAGAATGTTGCAAGGTGCAAACATTGCTGACTAAAGAGAACACAGAGGCTCTCACATTTGCCAAAATACATCTAGATGACCCATAAGACTTTTGGGATAATATTCTGTGTACCGATGAGTCAAAGGTGGAACTTTTTGACATGAGTCTTGTTACATCTGGTGTAAATTAACACTGCATTCCACCATAAGAACACTATAACCAAAGTCAAACATGGTGGTGGTAGTGTGATGCTCTGGGGCTGCTTTGCTTCTGCAGGACCTGGACAGCTCATCATAATTGACGGAACCATGAATTCTGTTGCCTATCAGAAAATCAGTTTGTGACCTAAAGCTCAAGAGCATTTAAAATATACAGCAGAACAATGATCCAAAGTACACAAGCAATTCCACCTCTGAATGGCTGAAAAGAAACAAAATTATAGTTTTGGAGTGGCTGAGAAAAAGTCTGCCTGCCCTGGTCCACTATATCTACAATTTACTTTGAAATATATAACCATTATATAAATCCGGATATAAATATATTTAACCATCTATCATGTTTGTATTAATGTGTGAATTAATTTCATGTCTCATGCTCGAAGTATCCTCTTCCATGAATCACCCTATAAAGGATTCTGAAAAATGAACCGACTCACCCCTATGAAATATATTGTGGCGTCTGCCACCAGGACTAGGGAGCGGGTTGGCTGGTTTAGGTGGTTGGGGTGGAGTTATAGCACCTTTCCCAGCATGCATTATGGGTTTGGGTCTGTTTTTCTACCTACCATGAGTGTGAAGTGTATATGTGTGTGTGTGTGTGTTTTATAATTTCCGCTCACTGCTACTGTTTCTAAAATTTTTATGTTAAAAGGAGTGAAAGGGTGTGGCAAATGGATCATTCTCTTGATGCCTCACCAGCACTGCTACAATATGGAAAATTCCACAATATTAAGTTACATCATGGGAAGGAATCAAAGTAAGTTTTCTTTCATTTACTATGCTAATTTTGAAAATTGCAAATTGTGATTTTGAGGAGGCCACTTAAAAAATAATTTGTTAGGATCCCTGTTAACTACTAAGTTGGGACATTTTGTAAAAATGCAATAAAACGGAAATCTGTAATTTGTTAATTTACTTGAACCTTTATTTAACAGACAAATCAACAAAGAAAAGATTTTCAGTGGTTTCAATGACAAACTTAATTTTATTTGTTAAATATAAAAAAAAAAAATTAGAAATCGATGCGTACAACATATTCCAAAACAAAAATTGGGACACAGGAAAATTAGACAAGTAATACATGTAATACTGTTCTGGAAAGTTCCACAATTAGCAGTTTAACTGGTAACAAGTGAGGTCACCAAGATTGAGTATAAAAGGAGCATCAACCAAACGCTTAGCCTTTGTAAGCAAGGATGGGTCATGCTTCACCACTTTGTGCCAAACTACATGAGAGAATTGTCAGTCAGTCCAAATACAATGTTTCTCAGTGCAAGACTGTAAAGAATTTAGGTCTTTCACCATCTACAGTTCATAGTATCATGAAAAGATTCAGGGAGTCAGGATAAATCTTTCCATGTAAAGGCCAGGGTTGGAGACCGCTGTTGAACGTGTGTGATCATCAAGCTCTCAGGCGATATTGTTTGAGAAACCCTGATGGACATAGACACATGGGGTTAGGAGTACTTCGGAAAATTATTGTCACTTAACACAGTCCACCGCTGCATCAAGAAATGCAACCTGATACTGTATTATGCAAAGAGGAAGCCATTTATTAATTTTGCACAGAAACACCGATGAGTTCTCTGGGTCTCTGTAATTCTATTAGCCATTATAACAAAGGTTTTGGAACATCATAGGAATGTTATTTATTGGTTATGCTATGGTGCTGTTGACTGCTCAATTCTGATTGGTCAGAATGTGTTGATTAATTTTCAGTAACAGCATGCGTCGGACACTAGTCCAGTTTCTACTATGTTCATGTTCTAATATGTTCTCGTCTCTGTAGTACCTTACATGATGACTTGCATATCTAATTGTTTGTAATTGTAAATGCTTATTTAGCATTTTTGGAAGGAGTCTCCAGCATCAGTGCTTCATAACAGGCAGAGGCCAGCTTTTCCTGTAAGTTCACAGACAGGAGAGCTCCTCAGTAACAACAAACTGTATTTTCTCTCTTATTAACTTCAAGAGATACAGAAAAAAATGCTAACAGGATATAAGTGATAACAGTAACTTGTTTCACAACATTAAACCATGATTGATGAATGAAAATACAACAAGCTGTTCTTTAATTAATAAAAACCATAATCCATGATGTACACCTGTGGTATAAGAGGGATAAAAACCCTCCAGGACGTGCTATCATTATAAATGGATCAACTTCAGGGCAAAAACACACCACGCCATTGTTGATTATTTTCCTATAACTGCACACCACTTTGTATTCCTTCTTAGATGCTATCTTACTAAATGTTTTAGTAACTCTGTTAATGCAGTCAGAGGATACAAATATATGGTGGGCCATTTTGCTGGTTTGTGATAATGAAGGAACAACTGTCGATGTGGAACTTTACACACTTGCTGGTATAAATCACATTTTGTTTATTCCTGAGGGTATGCAGACCTTTACTCTTAACTCTATATACTGCAAACTGTGACAGATTCCCTAGCTCACGAGTGAACTAATGCAACTCAATTAGTTGATCTGATTTGTGTGACCGAAATCTCCCAGCTTATCTTGTTGCCCTGTCTTGCTATTTCCAATCCACTGAATTGACCAGGACGTTTCCATGGCGTCCGTTATAATTGAATAGCAAAGCCTTATTAAATATCAAGATCTAAATTTGTCTACATTATCTTAATTAGTCTGATCCCCCAGTTAAACACATGCATGTCCACTTAGACGTAATCCTCTATAAATCTGTGCCTGCCTTTGCAAATTGAATAAGTGGAAATTGGATTGCGTAACATTTGGCCTCAGTGTGTCCTTTATACTGAATAGAAATAGATATTTTTTTTATAATAAACACCACCAGAAAGCTGTCAGGTTCAGCAGCTAATATTCATATTTTAGTATTTATTGTATCGTTGACCAGGGCACAACCCAAACTCCTATGTCTTTTTCCTTACTGTCTCAGACACAATCTTACTTTGTGAAACAGAATACCGTTTATCTAGAGTTTCTGTATATTCACACTTAAATCGTTCACATGCTCAGTATTATGGTGATGAGCAATGAACAAAAATGCCACATGCTACAATATGTAACACTTTCTGGACAAATACTACACTTTAATACTATACTAAAAATGGCAGATTTCATAACTAAATTACGACAAATATTTTAAACATACGTTTCTCTAATAATATCAGGGAGTTCAGCTTGCAAAGTGTTCCTCGGCAAAATGTTTCTATCAAAGACATGACCTTTGCTGGGTCCATGGTGACTTGTAAAATGTTTTATTGCTTTGCAAATGCTCTTTACAAAAGGCACTCATCCAGATATTCAGTCTCAGACAGAGAAAGAGTGAGATGAGAGAAAGGGGAAGAGAAAAACAGGGAACATTCAGGGCACTTAATGTCTGTCTCTTATCTTGTTTTAAGTTGATGGTATCATTAAAAGCATGTTGCGTTAGGGATGACGCTGAAAAGACAGACGCACAAGGATCAGAAGGAGTGTGTTCAATCTGTGCAGTTTTGTGGGTTAAAGATCAGTGAGGGTTTGCAGCATGATGCAAATTTTCTTCATAAACACATGGTGAGTAATGGCTCGGTCATATTTCCTTTCACACCATCTTTGACCGTAAACCAAATCGTGTTTCTTTTGTGTGAGACTATTAAGGGTGTAACACAATGACACTATCTGTATCCATGTCTGTATCTGTATCTGTTTAGTGCTCCAAATATCCCAAGCGGGCATCGTCTAAATAGAAGTTTTAATAAACACTACTGCTATGCTCTCAAAACATTGAGAAAAACCCTCCCAAATGTAGAAATATCAGTCCTGTTAGCATGGTGCGTGAATTCTGTCTCTGACAATCCCTCAGCCTGAGCTATATCACCCGAGTTCAGAATTGTCACAAATCCCCTCAGAATAATCCCCTCATGGCACGGTGTTTTTGTTTGTGCCATCACCATAGCCTGTGCTCCTACTGTGACATTTACTTCACTTCCTGGTCCTGACTCCATCCCTTTAGGTTGTCATGTTTACTAATCCCAGTTGTCTCCACCTCTTTCTAATTAGTTTGTATGTTTCTACCCATGGGTTTTACTGTGTTGTTGTGAAGTTTCCTTTCATATCTGTGCTAGTTTGTCTCCGCTTGCCTATTAGCCTCCCAGCTCAGTTGTTTACATTTACATTTATAGCATTTGGCAGACACTCTTATCCAAAGTGACTTGTATTTATCTCATTTATACAACTGAGCAGTTGAGGGTTAAGGGCCTTGCTCAAGAGCCCAACAGTGGCAGCTTGGTGATGCTGGATTTGAGCTCATGACCTTCCGATCAGTAGCCCAATGACTTAACCATTGAGTTGATGGGATTACAGTGTAGAAATGTATGCTTTTTTAATCCTGCTCGCACAGTTGTCATTTTTGTTTGTTTGTACCTGCCTTGTGATATTTCCATACAAATGATTTGATTCTATTTCTAAACTCATAAGCAAACTAGCCCAATTCATCATACCTTCACACTCAAGCTCAATTAAAATCCTCCCTATGAAGCTTTCTAAACAGCTCTTCCTGATTGTATATGTATTCTCCAAATAATATATTCATAGCTTAGCTATGCATAGTCTGCTTTTAGAACAGAATCACCAGATCCAAGCCCTGTCTTTATTATCTATAAACAGGCTCCTCAAATGGTGCGTGCCTTGTCAATTCTCCTAACTATTTAGTTTATTAGCATCTGATAACTATGGAAATTATTCTTGGAAATTGTTCAGTGTCCTTTTGAGCAAAATGAATATAATAATATCCAGCTGTTTTCATATGAGAATATTACAAGTATATACATCCAGATGGCGAGTTATTGGTAGCCCTGGCAATGTGTGGAAATGGGTTAGGGAAAAATGTCTTTGTGGTTAATACATTTAATCTCACACTGGATATATATGAGAAAAATCTAATCTATATTTGAAGTAAAATTCATCCATCCATCCATCCATCCATTATCTTCGACTTTATCCCGTTAGTCAAGGTCACGGGGGGCTGGAGCCAATCCCAGCATCATCGGGCGAATGCGGGGTACACCATAGACAGGTCGCCAGTCCATTGCATGGCCAACACACACTCACGCACACATTCACACCAATTCACAGGCAATTTAGAGTGCAAGCTTCACACAGAACGGCCCGGACCGGGAATCGAACCTGGATCATCTTGCTGTGAGGTGACAGTGCTAATCACTACACCACTGTGCCGCTTGAAGTAAAATTACTCTCAGAAAATAAACATTATTGTTGTTGCTTTTGTTGTTGTTATTGGTGGTGGTGGTGGTGCCGCCCCTGGAATTTCATTAATTTATTCACTTTCAGTAAGCACTTTATCTTGGTCAGGATCAGGGTGGACCTGGAGCCTACCCTGGGAACACGAGTGTAAGACAGAAATTGGGTTTGGGATTTTGGTTTTTCCCCAAATAACATTTTTTATCCATCTTTTCCAAAGGTGTCAATAACTGTGGGTCTCACTACAATGTTATGTCCTCATATGAGTATAGTGGTGTCTCACCAAGGTAAGGGTATCTTGGCTGATACAGACACATTTTAGGATAAAAAAGACATAGTTGGACAACACATTGCTCAGTAAGTACATTTATTTATATAGGACTTTAAAAACAGCCAACATTAAGTCAGTGTGCATTACAGCATTAAAGCAGAAAGTTACAAAACAATTCAAATGAATTAATTTAACCAGAATGCATTGCCACACCAGAAGATACAGTCAGGTCCATACGGTTTTGGACAGTGACACAATTTCTGTAATTTTTCCTCTGTACACCACCACAATGGATTTGTCCCGAAGCAGTCAAGATGTCAAGCAGCCAAAGTGTAGACTTTGCATTAACGGTTTCGAAATTACTGCCTTTTTTTACATATTCCCCACATTTTCAGAGGCTCATAGTTAATTGGACAATAGACCGGTAAGCAGTTTACGGCCAGGTGTGGTCTATTTCCTCATTATTTCATTATAAATTAAGGGGATAAAAAGTCTGATGTTGATTCCAGGTACTGGAACTGCGTTTGGTAAATGTTCATAGGAGCTCTCAATATGCGGTTCACAGAAGTGTTGATGCAAGTGAAGGAAGGCTTTAGGCTGAAAAAACAAAGGAGACCTACCAGTAGAAACTTTAAGAGTGGCCAGTCAACAATTTGGTACATTGTTCAAAAGAATGACTGCAGTAGTGAGCTCAGCAATGCCAAAGGGCCTGGAAGACACAACACAACTAAAGTAGATGATCACAGTATTCTTTCCTTGGTGAAGAAAAACCCCTTCACAACATCCAGGCAAGGAAAGAACACTGACGAAGAGATACTGTATATCATTGTCAAAGTCTGCAGTCAAGAGACGCCTTCATGAATGTAAATACACAGGGTTTATCTCAAGACGCAAACCACTGAGATTAGACTAGAAAATATCTATTTAAAAAATAGTTCTGCCTGGTTCTAGAGCAAGATTGTTTGGACAGATGAAACCAAGGTTAACTTGTACCAGAATGATGGGAAGAGAAAGGTATGTAGAAGGAAAAGAAGGGCTCATGATCCAAAGCATACCACATCAAACATGTCAAACATGGTGGAGGAAGTGTCATGGCATGGGCATGTACGGCTGCCAGTGGAACTGGGTCAGGGGTGCTTACTGATGATATGACTGTTGATAGAAGTAGCAGGATGAATTCTGAAGTGTATAGAGCTATACTTCCTGCTCAGATTCAGGCTGCTGCCATTAGGGAATACTGTCTGCACCAGTGTTGGCTTTCCTTCAATATTCTCCCCCATCCAGTAAGATTTCTCCTATATCACATGACAGCTCCAGTTAGGGTAAGGGCGATCACGTGCTTCCTCCGAGACACAAGATGACAACCACCACATGTTCATGCAACATCAGGGACCTTCTGTACCTTCAGGAGCTCACAGACACCCATGATTGGCTCTGATTGATATGGAAGAACTTTTGCTACCCCTCCCACCCTGAGAGCATGGACAATTTTGAGCAAGACCAGCCCACCTTCCTCTATTGCTCCATGATCCAGTTCTGATTCTCAAATGCCCAGTGCACTGTGTCTTCTGACACCTATCATGTCATAGTCACGCTATCATAGCCAGCATTAACCTTTTCAGCAATTTATGCTACAGTAGCTCTTCTGTTGAGTCAGACCAGGTGGGCTAGCCTTCGCTCCCCATGCACATCAATAAGCCTTGGGCGTCATACTAAAGGCTAGACCTATAATAATAATTGTGCATCAAAGATGCAGACATTGAAAGTGCAATTTGCAAAACTGACATACTGAAATGTATTTGGCTAGTTTCTTTGTTTCTGCTTAACTTTCTATGGCTTGGAAATTAACCCAAAATTATTGTGAATTGATGCTGGTCACCATGAACTAAGTTCACTACTACATAAATTTGTTGTGAGAAAAAACACCTGGGACAATGTCAAAATGACCATAATGCATGTCTGTCTTCACCTGGAAAGTGTGTACGCTATTTGATTCTAGTGGTTGGACCATTTGTGATTACATTACAGTGTACAGTGGTTGATGACACAAAATGGAGGCATGGCAACATAAATATAGGTCTTTTAAGTTGTTCTGTGACCCAAAACACAGGATGTACGGTCACAATCAGGAGCCATTAGAAAGGCAAGTATATCTACATGACCTCTCTGTTTGGGTACCTTCTTGAGATAAAGGAACCCCTGGACAGTAAGTTCAGAAACCTTCAGTGATTCAATCAAAATCATCCTTGTACCTGCTTGTGTACTAATTTTTAGATCGAGGCTGGAAGAGAAACCTAAGGTGATAGAAATGTCCCTCTGATTCTAATTCAGGCTCAGCTAACCCACTACAGGCCAGTGTGAAAGGATTTTTTGTAATTAAAGTTGTTCCAGGATCAGTTGGAAAGGCATGAGGTGTTGCTTGAAGCTCTCATGCTGCTGCCTCACACCTCTGACTGAAGAGCACTTCCACAACTTTGGGGTCTGCCAGAGTGGAAAGGTCACCCAGGTCCTTCTCATTGCGGGCGATCTGCCTCAGGACACGCCTCATGATCTTCCCTGGACAGGAAAATGGTATTAAAATTTATACCACAGCACTGGTTGGTAGGTGTTAAAACATAACTGGAAGCTATAACTGATATTAACTTTCATGAACATTCCATATCATTAAGTAGAACTATAAAGGGATGAAAACCTGAGCGTGTTTTGGGGAGGCCTGGTGCGTTCTGGATGAAATCTGGAGTGGCTATCGGGCCAATCTTCTCCCTCACTGTCAAACAAAAAACAGTTGCATTTTGTGGCAATAAAATCAGAAGAGCTATAAATCACAAACTAGTGCTGTAGGCATCTTCTGACCTTTCCTCTTGAGCTCCTCTTTGAGTGTGTGGTTGAATTCCTGGCTGTCCTTAAGCGTGACGAAGCAGTAGATACACTCGCCTTTCACGGTGTGAGGACAACTGACCACGGCTACTTCAGCCACAGCCGGGTGTTCTGATAACGCTGCCTCCACTTCGGCTGTGCTCAGCAAGTGACCTGGAGGACAGGTGTATGTCCCAGTTGTCCAAAAGCTGTTACATTTACGGTCCTGCTATTGTGTTCTTTCTTTAACATTTATAAATTATTGGATTGACAGATGACCACACAGTATATTAGGGTACAAGGAAACTGAGTTCCTTACACTAGCTGTTATTATTTTATACACCAATCAGCCATAACATTAAAACCACCTGCCTAATATTGTGTAGGTCCCCCTTTTGCCACCAAAACAGCTCTGACCCATCAAGTGATGGACTCCACAAAACCTCTGAAGGTGTGCTGTTGTATCTGGCACCAAGATATCAACAGCAGATTCTTTTAAATCTTGTAAGTATGAAGGTTGAGCCTCCATGGATTGGATTTCTTTGTCCAGTCCATTCTACAGACATTTGATCGGATTGAGATCTGGGGAATTTGGAAGCCAAGTCAACACCTTGAACCCTTTGTCATGCTTCTCAATTCATTCCTGAACAATGTTTACAGTGCTATCCTGCTGAAAGATACCACTTCCATTAGGGAACACCGTTGCCATGAAGGGGAGTACTTGGTCTGAAACAATGTTAGGTAGGTGGTACGTGTAAAAGTAACATCCACATGAATTCCAGGACCCAGGTTTTCCCAGCAGAACATTGCCCAGAGCAACACACTGCGTCCACCAGCTTGCCTTCTTCCCATAGTGCATCCTGGTGCCATCTCTTCCAGAGGTAATTGACATACAAGCACCCGACCATCCACATGATGTGAAAGAAAATGTGATTCATAAGATGAGGACACCTTCTTCCATTGCTCCATGGTCCAGTTCTGATGCTCATGTGCTTATTGTAGGTGTTTTCAGTAGTGTACAGGGTTCAGCATGGGCACTCTGAGTGGTCTGAAGATAAGCAGCATCATACGCAGCAAGCTGTGATACACTGTGTGTTCTGACACCTTTCTTTCATAACCAGCATTACATTTTTCAGCAATATCTGCTACAGTAGCTCTTCTGTGGGATCAGACCAGACAGGCTAGCCTTCAATCCCCATGTGCATCAGTGAGCCTTGGCTGCCCATGACAATGTCACTGGTCCACCTGTTGCCCTTTTTTCTGGGGGATTTTCCCCCAATATTCTCCCTAATTTAGTCGTATCCAAATCCCACCCATCTGTATTTCTCCCATGTCACACGACGAGCTGCCAGTCAGGGAGGACGAAGCTAACACATGCTTCCTCCGAAACATGTGACACAGCCCGCTGCCTATTTTTCGAAACTGCTGCTCATCCAACTTCTGGGAGCAGTCTAACGCACTCAAAGGAAAGCGCTCCCACCTACTTTCTGTATGCATGAGCTCACAGATGCCCGTGATTGGACAGTGTCGCTCTGATTGACATGGGAGAGGATGTATGCTGCCCTCCAAACTGAGAGCACAGCCAATTTTGCTCTCTGAGCTCCCGGCAATGTGCAGCTATACCATCCCCCGGACTCGAACCACACCTGTTGCCCTATCTTAGACCAATTTTGTTAGATACTAACCACTGCATACCTGGAACACCTGCGGTTTTGGAGATGCTCTGACCCAGCTGTACAGTCATCACAATTTGGCCCTTTTCAAAGATGCTCAGTTCCTTCACTTGCCCATTTTTCTTGCTTTCAACATATAAACTTTGTGTGCTCGCTGTTATTCACTGCCTAATATATCCCACCCCTTGACAGATGTGACTGTAATGAGATAATCAATGCTATTCACTTCACCTGTCAGTGGTTTTAATGTTATGGCTGATCGGTGTATGTTCTAAAAGCGGGACAGATTTTTACAAAGTCGATGCTTATTCATCATGAGTATACTGTATTATGTAAAACTGGGAATATGAAAATAGAAAGAGGACATATTTGAAATGGACAAATCACAAAAAACAATTAAAACAACGTAATGTATAATATAACAGCCTGTCACTTTCCAGTATGCAAAAGGTTGCATTGAGGTTTAGGGGGATGCCTGCTCCACCCAATCACAAGACTAGCCCAAGCCATATTATGACATTTTTCCCATGAAGTCATGTAAGAGCTCATTCTCCACTACAAAAGTACTAACTCCCCTTTGGCATTCAATGAATCATGACAGGAAGAAGGATCCTGTTGTTCTGGCTCAGTAAAAAAACAGCTATGAATGCAATGAAAACTGATTTGTTGTTTTCATTAAAGCAGAAAGTTTATGTTGTAAAAGCAAGGCACAGGCTATGTAGAAATATATATATTATATATATTGCCCCCAAACCGAATACTGTTCCCCCACAACATTGAGTTGGACCCAGGCTTGTTAACGCTGTCATCTTTGTTTTTATTTGATGAAAAATTGAACCCACATAGAACCACTCAACCACTAACAAACCTAACAGATATAAATGAACTTAAACCTCGAACCCTCACCTGAGACATTGAGCATGTCGTCTATTCTGCCAGTGATCCAGTAGTAGCCGTCTTTGTCCCTCCTGCATCCTGAAATTAAAGAACCCAGCACAGACCATGTCAGCACAACCGCTGTCCTGCAGCCCAGGCGCCAAAGAAATACAACACCAGAAGGTCATACGGCAATATGCTCTACTCAAAGCATTCTGGTGGTTCGGCTGAACTTTAAAAAGAAGCATTTAATATGAAGAAGCTTCTAGAAGTGAGCAACACTGTTTATTGTTATTCATAGCACAGTGTTGGTGAAGTCTCAAATCTGATTGGTTAAAAGGTGTCAACATTTTTAACTCCAACGGAGGTAAAGCGAGGGGTAATTTAAAGAAAGTGAGGGGAATGACCGAACTGAACTTTGATTTGTGAATGCTCTAAAACATTAAATGAAATTATCAATGGATAGAAAGGTACAATGTGACTTTCATTAATAACTTAAGTAATTATTTACTAACAAAATTTCATAATTGTTGGTGTGGTATAGGAGGAATAAAAGATTTCGGAACGTGCAGTTGTTGGAAAATAATCAACTGGGTGGTAACAGTGCCTCTGCTTCACATCAGGGTGGCATTGCATGAACTACACTTACCATCTCCTGTCACATAAAACCCTGGGAATTTTTTGAAGTAAGTGTTTTGGAATCGTTCTTGATTTTGATAGACGCCCCGCATGATGCCTGGCCAGGGTTTCCGGAAAACCTGGAATCACACAGTCAAACCTGGAATTAAATAGATGACAGCCTCGACAACCGCTGTCTTACTGACACTCATTTTGTTTTTACTCCACTAGCAGAAATACACTGAAGTAACAGAAAAACTGGTACTGGAGCCTATGCAAAATACATAGCAATGCCACCTATGTACATCATTGGTTGCATCCGCCAGTGCGTATATAAAGCGATGGACATCTACGCAAGCTTCTAGAGCTGCTTCTACCGTGAGAACAGCAAGTCATCATGATTTTGCGATTTTCAGCACAGTTTAATAGTTGGAGCTCGTGAGATGGGTCATAGCATTTCGGAGGTAGAAGCAAAGTTTGGATTTTCACGTATGAGCATTTCAAGGGTTACCGTGATTATGCAACGTGGTAGGTCCCTCCAAGATCCTGTGGGGGACCTACCAAGTATTATACCAGTTTTTCTGGTACTTCAGCGTATATCCCAAAGAAGATACACCAACTTTATAGCCCATCAGCTAGCTAGCTGACACTTATTTATACATCTCTGTTAAAGGTCCTTCTGGTAAATTTTTTTTAATTTTTCATCTGATGAGTTTCATAGTTTAAGCCAAAACTTTTATACATCAATAGTGAAGCATCCCAGTGTGGTCATACTAAATACAACTTGACACCCGGCTGTGACTGAAGCTGCCATGGACACTCCTGGAATGCCGCTCAACCGATCAAATTATTGGATCAGAACTAACTACTCTATAAAAGAAGAATAACCTGAGCTTCACTTTGGACAAATATTTACAGTTCGTAACGTTTCTTAATATTAGTATTAAATTAATGTTATGATTGCTGAAATGTGAATGCATTGCAGCATCAATATGTGCAGCATTTTTCAGTTTGTCGAGTTATATATTCAAAATTCTTTGCCAAGACTATTAAAACCTCAATTCATTTTGCAGTGGGAATAAAAATGCATTAAGCACAAGATCTATAGTATGATTCAAAATCTAGTCACTAAGAGATGCAAAGGCTAAGAGATTAACATGCATGCTTTACAGTTTGAATGAAATGTATGGTGGGAGAGCAATTTTATATCATTCATTCATTCATTCATTCATTATCATTGGGTGTGCCGCCCAATTTTTGTATCAAGTTTTCTAAATTTTACCATAAAGCAAATGGTGTAAGAGGGCGGCACAGTGGTGTAGTGGTCAGCACTGTCGCCTCACAGCAAGACGATCCTGGTTCGATTCCCGGTCCGGGCCGTTCTGTGTGGAGTTTGCAT
>JAOVVH010000029.1:6957985-6968235 GCA_028566435.1 Scorpiodoras heckelii | reverse complement strand
GCCCTACACCATACTAATAAATTATTGTGGTCTAAAACCAGGTGTTTCAGTTTCATTGTCTAACCCCTGTATATATTTTTTTATATATATATATATATATATATAAAAAAAAAACACATCCTTCATGTCAGTGATGGTGATTTTACTGGTCTTTAAATGAGTGCATGTAGATTTCAGACCTTCCCAGACGTGCTTAAGGAAACACTTCTGGCAGCAGCTCAACTCAACTCAAACCCAACAGCCTAAAGCACCCGGCGCGCCTCTGCATCTGACAGTGGGACCACTTTAAAGTTGACAGCTCGACTGGAAAGCTTGTGTAAGCCTGGTTTTATTTTTTTACAGCCGGGGTTTTCACATCACCCGCGATCTTTTGCGTCTGCACACGTGTAGAAATGTCACTTGTCTGAATGCGTGTCCCGGGACCCTGATCGCCTGCGCTGTGACGCACAACAGACAAAATCCACGCTCGGATCATGTGCTCATGCAAAGCATAAAAGATGTAAAGCCGAGGCCACCCACGCACCCACCCACGCACCCGGCGCTCGCATTACCGTGTTATAACGCAGTTCTACCTGCCAGCCATCACATTCATTCATTCATTCACTCATCCGTGCTCCTGTTGCTCCATCTGTCTCTAGCCAGCGCCCTTCCCCCACGCGCACATTTCTCCCTCGCGATTTGAGCCTGTTCTGCAACACAACAGCCGCCACTGCGCATGCGCCAAATGCACCGTTCTCCATAATGCAAATACCACTGCGCCACACACAAACACGACGGCGCTCGAAAAGCTTCCACTCTCCACACACATGTGCCGTTTAAGTTAATACATACTTGAATTGAAAGAAAAAAAGAAAGTGTCCATATTTACTCCACGTCTCCAGTAAAAAAAAAGCGCTTCCCGGCGTCGACCGTTTCGAGAACGTTCCCCCCGCAGCTTGCAGCTCGCGCCGAGCGGAAAAAAAAAAAAAGAAAAAGATGACGTCAGGCGCCCGAGCGTCACCTCGCCCTCTTCCTTGAACGTGTTCACGTCCGCGCGCGGAATCTCAATACAAAAAAAAAAAAAAAACCATCAGACACACGGCGATAAACCGGTTCAAACCCGCCTGCAGACGTTTAACTCCGCGCGACTCTTTTTTTTTATTTATTTATTTATTTTTTAATAAAAATTAGTGCACGAGAAGCCGCGGAGAGCAAAATGGAGGCGAGGCTGTATTATTCTTAGCACGAGGCACCCACCACGTCCTGCCCCCCAAAAAAAGAGCCGCGCGGACACCAGAGCCCCTTTTTTGAAGCTCTGCGCCGAGCTCGCGCGATCACGTGGCCCGGCTCGTGCCAATGAGCGCGAGGTTCGCGTGTTTTGCTCGGCTTTTCTTAGCGACGACCAGCGATGTTTTCAAAGCGAGCCGTGGACGCTGGAGCGCAGCGTCACCCAGTCCGGGCGTCTTTATTCCGTTTTCTTCTCAGTGAGTAAAAAAAAAACGACCAAACAATATATATATATATATTGTAGATATATTTCCCCCCTCGCTGCTGCACTGTCTGAAGTCGAAGTGGAAGTCGTTTGCTTTACGGTAAGCAGGAAAGTCTTTGCTTTGAGAACAGGGTTACAGAGCGGCGCTTTGGCTTGTAGCGTTCGTTAGCTAACAGTGCGCGTCCGGCTAAACCTGACTAGCGCGGCTAGCGTGCTAACTTCAGCGGGGATGTTCGTGTGACGCTAATGTCAGCTTTGTGACATGTGTGCTGGGTGGAATATGGCGACGCTTGGACGCTGTTGTGTGTGCGTACAGCCGAGGCGTTCGCCTTGTAAACACACGGGTTCGTTATGGCTGCTAGCGGCGGGTCGACGACGGGAAAAGGGGCTGTGACTGACGAGCGTTCGCTCTTTCGGGACTTGGAGGGAATGAGGAGCGCTGCGCTTAGCACAGCTAACTAGCACGACTAGCACTGAACTAACTGACAGAGAGAGAGTGTGTGTGTGTGTGAGGGGAGGTGAAGCCAACCGGAGCGCTGTCGCTTGCGCGCCTGTGCGCTTTTGTCTGCGGCTGGAAGGGTGGCGCAGTCTGCAACACCATCAGCTTCCCGTGTTGTGCCCTCAATCTAAACCCTTCACTGGGACATTCCTGATAAACGGCACTAATATTAGCCACCGTGTGTGTTGTTTTCCTCTTACGTCAACCAACTCGCCTTGTAGAAGTGCAGTAATATATAACTATGAATGCGTTTTGTTTGTTTGACACTCGGTTGTAACGTTACATCCGGCCGTCTGTTCTTAAACATATTGTGCTTTCTGTCTCTCTCACCCCCTCTCTCTATCTATCTCTGTGTGTGTGTGTGTGTGTGTGTGTGTGTGTGTTGTAACATCTATATGATTGCATTATAGCTGTAGTGGTTGTATCTGCGCCACGCGACTGCACTGTGTTTCGGGGGTGTGTGAGTGTATACAGTGTGTGTGTGTGTGTGTGTGTACGTGTTAGTTACCACAAAGCTGGATTTCGTGAGCGTCCTTCGCTCAAGAAGCCTTTTGTCTAAAGGACGTGGCTTGATTTCGAGCAAGCGTCTTTCTCTCTGTCTGTCTGTCTGTCTGTCTGAGTTCCCACGTTGTTGATTTCCTGATCCGTGTTTCCTTTTGTTTTTTACACAAAACAAACTGTCTTTCTGCTCTACGCTGTTTACTAGCACTGCTGTTAAATAGACACGGATCAGTCTTTACACTACGAGACACAACAACAACAACAACAAGAAGAAGACAGCAGATCTAATAATATTAGGTTTTAAATATCATAGTCAGGAACTGCTGTGTTATTGTACATCAGGTTCCTTAATTTAATAATCATTTTTTTATTACAGTTACTGATTCAGAATCATAGACATTAATGATAGTACAGTGTAAAGCTAAACACGACCTCTGTATCTGATAGTATCATTGATTTGTTCACCAAAATTAGCCTGTAATCAGGGCTGGGGAGATGATGATCTTTAAGATCTTTAAATGTTTTATTATTATTATTACAGTAAAATGATGGGAAGCACGTGATTTCCTCCCTTTTAGTGTAATTTATTTAATACAAGCGATACTGGGTTTTGTATCTTTTTTTTATTTAACACTAGTGTTTCACTGGCAGTTTATTAGCAACTATATATATATATATATGTATATATTTCATGATGCATATCACAAACATGTCTTGGATATCACTAAAAATATCACCAAAATGTTTGTGATGTGCAGGAATTTTGTCCTTTTTGGCAAGGAGGCAAAATAAGAAACAGGAGGCATCTATAAAATAATAAACCCTGCCTACAGACGTATGATATAACAGTATACAGAAAGGCAGATAGATGGATCCTAAAAATACCTGTACAGAAAAACAGGTAAATTCGTGTCTCGTATGCAAACGAATATATAGATTTATTTGCCTAATCAGTAAGCATGTTGTTATTTATTTATAAATGTATAAGCTATGTCCCAAACCCTCTTATTTACTAATGTAATGCTAAACACAACCTCAGTATCAGGTAGTATGCTTTTTGATAACAGAAATAAAACTAGTCTATAGAATTTAGGCTAAGAGGATTATGATGATTATGATGATGTTGATGATGATATAATCCTGATATCATGGTCAATTCTGTCACATGGTCAATTCTGTCACAATGCACTTTTCTGAGATATTGGGACATCGTAATATGTTTTATTACTACAGTAAAAATGATTGGAAGCACATGATTTGATGTGCTATATTATTTTACCTGCCTTTTAGTATTACATAATTTTTTTAAGTAAAAGTGACAGTAAATTTTTTTTTTTATTTAACACTAGTGTTTCACTGGCAGTTTGTTAGCAAGTTTGTATATTTTATGATAAATTTCATATACAATAAATAATAAACCCTGCCTGTATATGTATGTTATAACAATAACAATAAACTAAAGCAGATAGATGGATCATAAAAATACATGTACTATATTCCATTTTTTATATAGTTGAATTTTAGATTTTTTTGCAAAAATTAATGACCTTATTATGTTTAAATGTCTTATTCACTAATGTACATCATGCAGGACAAGCAATTCAGCACAGTAACATGTGCTGTTATAGCAAAGCACCCAGCGATACGGTGGTGTGATGATGGTTTACAATGCTGAATTTGATCATTTTCTAATGATGACATACCTCAAAGGGTTCTATCCTTTTATACCACAAAAAAGTTGCCAACAGTTACATTTTTAATTATTAATGAACCAAATGTCATACTTTTATCGAATTATAATTACATCTAAGTTGTACGTAGAACAACCGTGATACAAGTCCTCTTTTTTCCTCTCCTGAAGTTACGTATAAAACAAAAAGCCCAACCTACCTTCATCTGCAATTAAAATACTGCCAGTGTATGATTATAGCCCAATAACATAAAGTAAGCCAATACTGGCCCGTTGCATAACACATGTAGCACCGTTTTTTTTGCAGGGGTCAAATGTGTGTCATCTCAATTAATAAAACAAATCGACCTAATATCATGACCATGTTAATATTTTAGCCTTCCCTCTTTGTGTATGTTGGACAAACTGTTTCTCTTGGGCTTTACTCTGGACCATAAATCTGATCTCTACACCCACTCCAGCAGTCCTGCTCTCACACACTCGCGAAATGACATATTAGGGATTATCCGAAGCTCCCGATTTTCCACCAGGCTGCTGGCCAACAGGAGTTTGTGGTCGCTCGTTTTTCCATTGACCCCCTTTTTCAGTCGTTTAGCCACATGTACAAGGTCTCTTATGAAAATTGGTTCAGTTTTAGCAGGACCAGTTTGAGACAGAAGTGTAGGTTTTTTTTGTCAGCTTTCCTACTGCTGGATTGCTGTAAAATTGCTCATTGCTCATTGCTCATGGATTGTTTATGTAGATAATCAGGGGTTTGCTAGATTACAGCCTGCACAGCATTATTTAAATGGAGGAAATTGGGAAGAATCACACATCAGTGGGAAAATAATTTGTTGAGGATTTATGCCATAAATTTTGTCACATTATTGGTTGTATTTTGTTTTGTAATCCTGCAGCATTATCTGTCGCAGTATAACCTCACATACAATTTGCATTATCACATATCTGAGTTTCTGAGTTTTAGCTCTGCTGTGAAACAGATTTGGTGGCGTGAAGGTTTTTTTTTTAATGGGTTCTGTGTACCATTCCTGTGCCTGCACAATTAATCATTTTTTAATTGTGTTCAGTGTTTTGGCTTCCACAATTAATAACATAATCTCCTGTGATATTGGTGCACTGCCAAAACTAAAGATCAATAGGACATGGTAGATCAGACACGCCATATAGTGGGCTCATTTGTACATTTGGTATGTGTAAGTAGCTTTACAGATGTGTAGTTATGTGATCAAGAAGCGATCTTTCTCTAATTAAGGTTTATTGATCTTAGGATTTCCTAAATTGGCAGAATAAATGTAAAGAACACTTTGGATTTTTTTTTCTTTCGAGTGAAATAATCACTAAGAATATTATTATGCTATTTTCATATCCTAGTGCAGAAATTGAATGTGATCATGAAAGAACACATAGCTAAGTAATCACATTATAATTATTGTTGGTTTTAATTATACACACAATCAGGTTCTTTAGAGAGTGATGTTAATCATTTTAAGGCTGTTCTATGTCTTTTACTACAGCACTTTTAACTCTAGACCTGGGGACTTCCTGTCCTGCACAGTTTCCGGGTTTCCCTACCGCTGACACACCCAGTCCAACTGATCCGCTAATTAGTAAGCCCTTCGTGAGGTGGGACAGGCACGTTGAGGGTAGGGAGAACCCAGACTTTGCAGGACATGGGGTTCTGAGGACTGAAGTTAAGAGTTGTTATTCTGTGATATGTGTATTGGACTGTCTCTGAAAACCAATCGTGATAAAAAGCAGCTCAGGTTAATTTGTATACAGTGACGAATACTAGCAAGTAAATGCAAAAATGGATTAACATATGTGGAAATGAAGACTGAGATTATCTTAAGATAAAAGCACTATAAAGCACATCAGTAGTTTATTTTAACACAGACTTCGTTAAGGATTTAAACTAATGCTGAGTTTTAGTTCCATGCACAGAAATCAACTTCCTCTGTCCTGAGGGACTTTGGAAATGCTTGTGATTTTGAAAATATTTGCAAGGCACATCAAGTTCATGTTTATTTCAGAGCCCAGCATTGGTGGAAGACTTAAAGACTATTAGCTGGATAATTAGGCCCTCGTTTGGCACAAAGGAAGCGTTTACTCCATCATATGAATTTGATACCAGACTACGCCACAGGCATCCATAATGAATTTGTTGTGCTGTCTCTCCTGGGTCAGTCTCAGTGACACGAGGCAGTCGTGGACGTCTGTGAGCTCATGTATGAAGAAGCGGGCGGATAGCACTTTCCTCCCAGGGTGTTGTACTGCCCTATGACTCAGAATGAGCAGCGGGTCGGAAAAAATACGCAGTTGGCTAGCTTCACATGCCTCCGAAGAGACATTATTGTTAGCCTTCATAGTGCCTGCTTGGAAGCATAGTGATGGACAGTGGGAAAATGTGGGTAAATGTGTTGATAATAAAATGGCCACAGTAGGCAAACAGTACTGCTCTCAATTGTGGTGAAATCTGATACAAATCATTAAAGGCATGTAGGCTCAATATATATTATATAGAGTATTAGTGATTCCTTGTACCATATACAGCTTTACATGATTTATAACATCAATGTAGATTTAAAGCTGCACTGTAAATATACGCTTGCTTTACCCACTTACGTCTGCACCATTGGGCGACGAAGATAAGCATTTCCATGGTGCTCATCATGTGAGCAGGAGCTGTTAGCGTGGCGGAGAGAGACAGAAACAGGCATGCGTAAGAGCACACTGACTCACCCTCTTACCCATTAGACATTGCCCTTTGTGTTCAGAGCTGTTCCCGTGAGAGACCCCTCGCTCTGCTCCACATTCGAGCTGGATGCCATTTTTATTTTTGCCTTGCTCTTTTTTTCCACAACATGACAATGTTTTTTTCATCAGCGAAGGTGCTGATGTGTTTTTTTTTTCCTTGGTTATCTAGATTCAATTTTGTGCGTTTGGGCTCAGTGTGAAATCTAAAGATGGCTTTTTTCCTAAATATGTTCATGTCGCTGTTCATGTTTCGGCTTTCTGTGCTCTTTAATTCCAGGTTAAAAAAAGGAGAATTGTGCGTCACTGAACCTGTAACGAACACAATCAGTGCTCATAGTGTAATAAGTCCATGCAGCTCTTTTTCTAGATTATTAGAGCTGCTGAGAGCTGATATCAGATCATATTTTCTGCTTGTTATTGTAAAGAAAAGCATTTTGTAACACTTTAGTTTCCTACAAACTCATTGAAAAGGTTGCGTTTGTAATATCAAATACCTTTCAGTGTCTGTTTTGCCTGAAGCTTCGCCATATATTTAAATATTGCTCTTTGATAGGTGAGGTTATGATTTATTTGAGCTTTAATTTCTATTAAGAGGTTATTACCAGTTAGCTTTGGGGGTAGTGTGTGGATTCCCTGCTCTAGAAGTAGAAAGTATGCCTAGAAACCATACCACATTTATCTGTTCTTTGGCTTTGTGTTGCATGCGAAATCTTTTAGAATGGTTAAAAAAACATGAATCATTTCCAGGGGAAAATCCCCAGAATATGTCGAGTCCCACCTGACGAGCAGCCTGCGTAGGAACGTGGTTGTACTGTAGCCAGCTGATGTGGCGAATTGTCTGTGGCTGTGGTCAAAGAAAAGTGTGGAAAAAGAGTGACTTGTTAAGGTACATGCTGAATCGTTGGTATTCAATCGTATCTCGAAACCGAATTAGTCGAAATGAGTGACGTCTCATGGGGCTACAAGGCTGAATGAATCTAGTTCAAGCTCAAGACAGAAATACTGTGATACTCGCCCTCTTAATGTTTTCTTGTTCTGTTTTTATGAGACTTTTCCTGCGTCTTTCAAGTACAGTAAACTTCCTGATGCTCATTTCACCAGCCCTTACATACAGTATGTCATTTCTGGTTATAGCTTCAATTCTGAGATAAAGTAGCATCTCTGTTTTATGAAAAACTGAACATCAAACAGCTCGACGAGCAAAAACGATGATAATTTCGAGCTCAGTCCTTTATTTATCACCAACCTGGCTGTTTTGAATAAAAAACACATGGTAGCTGTTAGTTGGTTTGATGCTAAGCGTTTTGTTGTTATTTTCATGCTGCCACCTGCAGTATTGCCAAGTGCAGATGTGATGGCCAAGCCAAAGCCACAGAGAGTTCACAAGATTTAAAACTCAGGAAGATGGTTTCACTTTGCTCTGCTCTCATAACTGTTTTCTCTACAAGAAGGATGCTGAAAACCTTTTGACTGTTTGCTGACAGTTTTGCTTCTTGCCCAATGACCTTAAAACAGATGTAATTAATAGATTTAATGGTTATTAACTATTCATAATGAATAATTAATAGTAATAGTCTTTTATTAGGCGGGAAATATAAGGATAGTATGCATTCTTTACTGATGATCTAATAAGGTTATTGCCAGCTCTGATCACCAAGAATAAAAGCAAAGTCATTACTTCATGGTTTACTAAAAAGCTGTATATGGGAGGAATAAAGTCGAACAGGGCATGCTGTTATAGGAAAATAATCCACGACTGGGTGCTGTAATGCCTTTATCACTCATAAGTTGATTATTTCACTATAACAACCCATACCAAAGTGTTTTCTTTTTCTTATCCCACAGAATTTGCATATTTGATATTTATAGCTGTTTATATTTAATGCTGTGTGATCTCCGCAAACCAAGCTGTAACAGCTTGTGCATGTAACAGCTTTAAACAGTTTACCTGCCTTTTCTCTTAATAAAATAATGATTGGGATTGAGTCTCCTTTCAATTTTATTGATCCTGGTTCTTATCGATTCCCTGTTTAAATAAAAGAAGTCAAAATATTTAGATAACAAAAATATCATTATTCTTTTAAGGGTTAACTGAAAGGTAAATAAGCTTTTAAATAAACTTCATGGTCCATCTTTCACACCGTTGTGTCGTTAGCCATGCGTGCTAGCTCGTATCTAAGCCAAAGCACACGCCGATGTGTTGATGCGTGAAGTGGTCACATAGACCTGTCCTGGTAGGTAGCTATGTACAATTTTACAGATGTGTAACCTTTGTTTGCAACAGTAAAGGGTGTAGAAACCAATAAGCAGAACCAAAAGTAAATTTTTTACAGGTACCTGCTACTTGGCATTTTGGATTCGGCTCTAATTTGGAACAGTTTCGGTTCCCGACCCGTATCGTAGAACATATTTTGGATGATTAAACACATTACTTTTAGTCTCAGTAGTCCTAGAGCAATCCAGGGGAGCACCCAGTTTTATCAAATCAGACCTGATAAGGGTATATAATTATTTTATCAAAATATTACACTTCAAATCTGATAGGTGGCCTTGTGAATTTTGATTGTGCGTCATGGAATGTTAAGGTACCTTTACCAGTTTGTTTCTATAGCTCCCATTCCCACACTGTGGCAGGCCCCAGTGGGCTTTATCTTTTTAATCCTTTATCGTTAAGAAATTTGCTCGCAAGGCCTAGCCAGATCAGATGAGCTTTTTGCCATATGAATCTGACAAGAATTTTGAAGTCTTGACTATTCAATGTGCCCACTCACAAATATCGTACTGTACGTCTCCGACTGGGCATGTGGGACCACAATAGGGTGTTGTGCTAGGACGCTGGCATATGTGTCTGCCTGCATACTTTCATTACACAAGGGAGCAGCGTGCTATGAGCCAAACCAGAACGTACAGCAAAGCAAAGGGAGAACAAAAAAATCGCAAAATAGTGCAAGACTTTGTTCGAACAGTAGGAATAAATACGTCACAAGTGTAAAATCAGTTATTGAAAAGTACCAATCAGTCAGAACCCACGTACTCTATCTGGCAGTTTCAAGCGATTCAGCACTTCAGTTTCACAAGCATCTGAATTCACACCAGCTTTTTTCTGTGTCAGTTATGGCATGGTGGATTCATCGTCTACACTGGTGTCTGTTAGAATTCATTCATTCATTCATTATCTTCCGCTTTATCCCGCTAGTTGGGGCTAGTTGGAGCCAATCCCAGCGTCATCGGGCGAAGGCGGGGTACACCATGGACATACACGCACACATTCACACCTACGGGCAATTTAGAGTGACCGATCAACCTAACATACATGTCTTTGGACTGTGGGAGGA
>JAOVVH010000029.1:6941937-6956297 GCA_028566435.1 Scorpiodoras heckelii | reverse complement strand
ACACAGAACGGCTCGGACCGGGAATCGAACCCGGATCGTCTTGCTGTGAGGCGACAGTGCTAACCACTACACCACCGTGCCGCCCCCCGTTAGAATTAAGAAGAACGTAAACCAGAGTTCAGTATCATCAGGTGATAAAATCAGCCATTATCATGACAGGTGCAGCAAGTGTAAAACCTCACTTTATATTCACATAAGCCACATCATAAAGATCGCAGTTTTATATAAATAAGTCTATGATACATTATTGTGTTTGTATCGCCACATGTGACATAAACATAAACCACAGGAAAAGAAACCTGATAGAAACTCGCTCGTTGTCTGGATTTGAGAGTTTTGTCATAGACGTGGTATTTATTATGCCACCCTGAGAAACTAAGTGTTTTCTGTGTATTATGAGCTGTTATGTTTAAGATTTTGAATGAACTACACTTTCAAAGATTTGTTCACAAACAAGGCAAGTTAAACATTATGGTCTCAGTGTCCAAAACCGATAGAAGACTGAAGGAAAGTACTGCATGCGATATAGCAGAAATCCAGTGTTTATACTGCACTTAAGATGTATTTGGGGTGGTATTACGTTGAAACTCACAGAAGAGAGGGGACAATATTTCTTGGTATACAGTTGGACACACATTGCCCAGTTTTAGTCTGTCACCATTCTTTTGAAGGTTGATTGACCCACTGTACTGTAGATATGCAGGACACACTGTATTGTTCACCTCTGCTGTCTAGTCTTATCTGTATACCCATAAATCCATGTCCCAGCTGGGGATGACTGGATGAGGACACTTAGGCTGTAGCACCTTTTTGACAGTAAAAGGCGTCTAACAGGCAGTTGATTGCCTGAAGAGTCATGTAGTCTGAACAGTGTAGACTGTCCACATCCAACAGCCTGTTTTCTTCCTCTACATGGAACGCGAGACTCGCTTTGAGAACCGGGTGTATAGGGCCATTCACAATGCTTAAACAGATGAGCTAGTTAACTTGTTTCCACACACTTTCTGTGTAACCTCTCAGGTCTTCTGTGCAGGTGTGCAGGGTTCATGGCATATGTTCTCATCTTCTGGTCTTGAAAAGATCACTAGTCTGTATTGTTTGTGCCCTCCAGGATTGTCTTTCTAAGGTGTGTCTGAAAACCTAGTGAGCTGTCTACATAGGCAGCATTTTACGTCATCGTGTGCGCGCTCCCGAGAAGAAGACTGTCTGAATTCTTAGCTCAAAGTGCTCCCTACTAAGATGCTTTATTCTGACCGAATTTCGAGGAAGCTTTGGATGCTGCCTTAGTTGCGAAGGCAATCCCAGAATTCCGTGCGGCCCATTTTTTTTATCGCTAAACAGTTTCCAATATGGCGGGCTGGAAGTGGCAAAGTGAGCAGCGAAATTACCTTCAAATGCAAGTTATGCTAATTAATCTATCATGTTTAATTGTGGTTAAGGTTTATACATTTAATTTATTTGCTATTTTGGGCTCGTCAGAGACCACTTAAAAGTTGGTACACAGAGGGAAATGTTAGCGGTTATTGGTTTGAATGGGTTGAGTCTAATTCAGTTCACTTATAATCGGAGATAGATAGATAGATAGAGAGACAGAGTACTTTATTCATCCCCAAAGGGGAAATTTCTGTGTTGCAGCATCAATAACAAAACACAAATGTAAATACAAACAAATAAAAATATACAAAATGCATAATGTCAGTAGAAAATGTACAATGTTCAAGCGGGCAATTTTGTGATAGGTGTGTGCACCCTCTCTATCAGGACAGGGGTGAGTCATTATATAAAGTTATTTCAGTGGGCAGGAATGATTTCCTGTAGCGGTCCTTATTACAACGGAGCTGCAGAAGCCTCTTACTGAACACACTCCTCCGTTTGTTCAGTAGATTGTATAAAGGATGCGTTGTGTTGTCCATAATTATTAGGTGCTTTTAAAACTTGTATTCAGCGTTCACATGCAGGACTTTCCACTCTTTCAGAGAGCAGATTGTCCATCAAAGCCTTTATCAAGACTTCAGGAAAAGGCAGGGAACTTTTACTGGACATGGAGAGAGAGAGATCAAGCAGAACCGGAGGAGTGAAACACCTGTTTAGTCATCTGGGGCGGATAATTAATAATATGAATTCGGTCTGTAACCAACATTGGGTTTGTTTATTTACAGAAAGTGCTTATGGTGTTGTATGTAAATGCAATCATAGAAAAACTATGCATTGTCTTCTGATCACTGAGATTAAGGTAGGCTTTAATTTAAATCCAATCATGTGCCTGTGCTTCATGCTGTATGTTTAACAAACCTAAGCTCATAAACTGTACAATTATTGAGGTCATTTTTCTAGTTTTAATTATGAAAATGGGGCGGCACGGTGGTGTAGTCGCCTCACAGCAAGACGATCCGGGTTCGATTCCCGGTCCGAGCCGTTCTGTGTGGAGTTTACATGTTCTCCCCGTGCTTGTGTGGGTTTCCTCCGGGTACTCCAGTTTAGTCCCACAGTCCAAAGACATGCATGTTAGGTTGATCGGTCACTCTAAATTGCCCGTAGGTGTGAATGTGTGCTTGAACCTGTCCATGGTGTACCCCGCCTTCGCCCAGTGATGCTGGGATCCATGCATTGGGACCCCATGACCCCGACTAGCGGGATAAAGTGGAAGATAATGAATGAATGAATGAATGAATAAATTATGAAAATATTCCCTTTGATGAAAGTGATTCTCGTCATCTGAATCATTTTGTTTTAAATATTACTACAGAAACAGAACAATACTTAAAAGTGATCATTTATATCAAATCTAAATTTTCACAAAGCAGCTGGCATTTCGTTTAATTTGCTGTTCCTCCAAAGCAAATATAAATAAAATAGGCATTAAAGATGAAGAAGTGGTAAGTGCAGCATCCATGACTAAAATGATAAAAACACAGAGGACCCGGTGAGGTAAAACAGCCGATGATGCAGTCGCTGTCTAACTAGAGTGTCTCAGTAATCTGCCTTATAAGGTCCCTTGGCAGTTAGAATCCTCTCTACTTAGGCAGCGAAGCAGCTCACTAGGTTTTCAGACACACCCCTAGTGGACTTGGGAGTGAGGGAGTGGGACTTGCTTTGTACCGCTGGATGACCTCGTCGATCCCTCACTTATCTAGGATAAACAGGGCTAAGTTGTCCCCTTGCAGAGTGTTTAACATAACCATGGGATGATTTTTGGCTTGGGGAAGAGGAGGTTCAAGCATTGCTGCACCTGATTACTATGGTTACTATGGTTATGGTACTACTGAATCGACTCGTATCAGAGCAGTAATGAATTGAAGTGTATTGAAGCATTACTTTGTTTACCTGTATCATTTTTGTGTTGTATATTTTGCCCAAATTCTCTATAGATAATAAGGAAACTTCATTCAGTGTTAGCTGAAGACGTAATACAGGCTATTTAACATGGGTGCACCATCGTATAACGGTTTTATTTACTTAATTGTTTGCACTTGGTGTAGGGCAGAAATACACGGCTCCAGTTGCGAAATGTTACAGCTGAGCAAAGTTTATTGTTTCTCTGCTTCACTGCTCTACAGTTTAGGCTTCCCAGGTTTGGTCTGTTAATAACATTGCAGGTGGTCTACCGTTAAATGTTTCCTCATCCGTACCTCATCACCAGCTTTTCTTTAGATGCTTAATTAGATGGATAGATAAAGAAATAAGAAGCAGCCCTTCAACGGTTTATTAGGATTTCCATATGACCAATTTCCATTCTTTATTTTTTTACATGGTAAATTGTGAATTGATGAATCATGCTTGGGGAACTGTGGCAAACCTTTTCATCATTGGGCTCTAAACGTTTGTCAGGAACATCCTCAGTTATAGTTGGGGGGGGGGGAATCAGATCCGTGTTAAATTTAAAGCAGCTGTTTGAGTTATGAAAATAAAACGCAGTGTCCTGAGTTTTTCCTTCTTCTCTGTTAAAGCTTTTGGTAGTAACACTCTTAACCCAAGTCTGAAATGTGCTGTGGGTTAACACGTGACGTAGATTCAAACAGTCAAGACAAATGTGGCAGCACTAGCTTGTTTTATGTTTTTTAAAACCACAAATCGGTTTTATTTTAGAGAATTTTGCTTTGTGCGTTTTGAAAGCAGGTGAATTGCTTTCTGTAAACTGACCCCTCTGGCACACTGTTTTCAAAGCGGATGTGAAAATGAAACTCCTCTACATGCCATAAAGTGAGCATTGTGCAGTAAACAGTGGAGTACTTAAACCAGAGTACATGCTTGTATGCACGTGTACGTGTGTGTGTGTGTGTGTGTGAGAGAGAGAGAGAGAGCGTGCATGCATGTGTGTCGGAGAATGATGATTGCACAACACACTCGGCTGGCTGTTGTTTGGAGTGGCTTTTTTTTTTATCTCTGCTTCTAACGGCTGCTGAATTGTTTGGCGACCATGTGTGTTTCTGAAAGAATTTTCAAACCCGAGTTTCACTCTGAAATGTACAACAGAAGTAGATTTACGTTGATATTGAATTGTTCTAGAAAGGAAATGTAGTCGTACAGGTACAACTCGACAGTGATAGAAATGAGGAAGTATTACATTTCCATTAATATGTAAAGACAGATAAAGAAGACAAGTACATTGTTAGTATTATAAGAACAGGCTAGTAATATAAATTTCTTGCAACTTGTAATTCCCCACCTACAACCGGTAAATACCACAGCAAACACCCCCTCAAGTTGTAATTTCACCTTGTCAACATGGGGTAATATTCTGACCTACCAGTTCCTTCACTGTTTATGTAGCGATATCAAATTAACACGGCCGTGCACATTGAACAGCGTAAAGTTCCCCTTCTCTACTTTCAGATTAGTTTGTATCAGTATTGTTTTCAGATCAGTTACTATACAGACACAGCGTTTGGTTAATCTGTGATCTTGACCATACTAACCTGCTGTCTGGAGAAGGTACTCATCAGCAGTAGAGTTATCACTTAAATTAAGAAGCTAGCTTTTTGCTGGTGCTTCTGGGTACTGTCCGCTGGCTAGCTAGTCGCTAAGTTATTCACTATTGTCTGCTGGCTAACTTGTTGCATAAGCAACTCGCTGTTGTCCATTATTGTAGCTGTCCTGCGATTTCTGTCCAAAATGTTTACTATAGTGGAACAGCACCAATAGACACTCAGGTCTGTGCTTATAAAAGTGTGTTTATAGTCGCCTTTTATAAACCTTTTATTTACGCGTTCTGACAGAACAAGCAAACGACATGCCTTCATTGTGGCGTCCACGTTTCTTCCCGCCACTTTTCACGCCGAACGTCCTGAGGTGGAAAATGATGTTATTACAACTTGCAAATGACCTCTTGTAAGGTACCATAAGCACAGCATTATTTTCCTACATTTAAAACCTGCTTAATATATTAAGATGTTAGGCCGGATTCACACGTATATGCTCTCGTTCACTTTGAATGGGGTGACGTAATGCTTTG
The DNA here is from genome assembly GCA_028566435.1 of Scorpiodoras heckelii. Classification (NCBI taxonomy): domain Eukaryota; kingdom Metazoa; phylum Chordata; class Actinopteri; order Siluriformes; family Doradidae; genus Scorpiodoras; species Scorpiodoras heckelii. The sequence goes on along the minus strand of JAOVVH010000029.1, from coordinate 6,950,845 downwards.
CCAGACTGATTTGTTAGTTCATCACGTCACTTTGCTGACGTTGCTTACTGCAGAAAGTTGAGGAAAGTTCAGCTTTTCAAGTGGCAGCCAAGGCGCTAAGCAATCAAGTAGCATTTATGCAAATATCCAAGGAGAGCTGGTTGAAAATGAGGAAAGTACTATCCATCCATGTTCATCCATGAGCTTACAGACGCCCATGATCGGCTTGTGTCGCTGTGATTGCTGGAGGAGGGACAGTGTGTCGCCCATCCCTCCCTCCGTGAGGGCGAGGGCGTGGCCATTTTTGCTCTCTTGGGCTCTCGAATTAAGTATTCGCAGTCTCAGCGCTGTTGTGCCATCATTTTCTTCATTTAAACCAAGGACAAGGGAAACAATGTAGGCTATTAAGGTCTGTATAGGGTTACAAAATAGGTGAAAAGGAAACATTAGGACATGCATCATAACCGCAGGTTTTCCAAAAGAAATACAATCTACGCTGAGACTGTCGTCAGTCGCCACAAGTGTAACGCAAACAGTAAAATACATTTACATGCAGTAATCAATTGTATGTTTGAATCTGTAGCATCCCAAAAGTGCTTGAAGTTGTTCTGCTGTTTCATATTTCCTGCTAACACAGAATGAGGTGGATTTGAGTCGCTGTCTTCTTGTATAATCTTGTGTACACTGCACTGTTCACTCAATGTGTGGATAATCTGGATTTTTTTTCTTTTGCATTATTAAAGATCAGCTTAAATATTAGATACTCTAAACCCCAGCAAAACAAACTGCCTGATCCAACAACCTGAACACTATAAACAATCTGTTCACCTCTCTATCAGCTCAGGTCAGCTCGTAAAGGAGACAAGTAGGAGGTTAATTATGCTTATGCTTCTCCAGCCAGACCTACACTCATCTGCTGACCTTTGCACTAAGGCCCATCTTGTCCACCCCCTTCTCTTCCCCTCCACACCACACTTACTCATCCTTTACTTTTTCCCCTATTCACTGGCTTACTCTTTTCTCCATTACTCTCTCACTCCTCCTGTTTTTAATGGTCAGTTCAGATAAGCCAGTAGATCTTGTCATTACACACGGTTTTAAAAAGATACTCAGTCAGAAAGCAGTACTGCGAGCAAAATAAGGAAGAGCACAAACATCTACATACAGACACACGTGCAGGTGGAATGTGGTGCACATTTCCACACGTTGTGATGTGCAGTAACCGTGTAGTGCATTGTTTTGTGCTTGCATGTGTATGTGTGGCCATTAACCTACTTTCTGCGCTGCAGAGCACAAGCTTCTCAGAGCAGTGTATACTGCTTCCTATGAAGTTCAGATCTCCACGTCTGCAGATGGATACGAACTGATGCAGAGTGACGCATCAAAAACAAACGTTATCATTTTGTGTGATCAGAAGAATAGATGGGTTTAGGTTTAGTACAAGAGAGCGTTACTCATGTAGGCCAGTTAAACCCAGTCTTTAAACTTGAATAAATATGAATCAAGTGATCATTAAATTATTAACCTAAAGGGAAGTTTGTGCTTGACTAACATGGCCGATTTCGAAGAAATAAAAAAAAAAACCTTTGGTGTATTTTGTTCGGTGTCGTGTCATAAATCAGTGAATGAATATGTGGCTTCTTTAGGTTTTGAGAAAAAAGCTGTTTGCTGCATGATATCGACATGATCTCCAGAAAGCTTTGTTTCTGACTGCTTTGATGAAAAGTGTTACGTGTGTGAATGATGTATTCGCAGTCACGAAACCGAGAATAAGCCATGTGAAACTCCCACAGGTCACAATCATTAGGTTCGAATTTCTATTGCAGCCTAATGATAAATGTTTACAAGGTCGTGAGTGGTTCACGTAGACGATGACTGAAATGAGGTGAAAATGTTGTTTAAATGAGTAATCCAAGTGCAGAGGCAAAAACAGATTGTTCTTACACGCTGTAGATTAACACTACTGATTAGGATACGTTAAGGGTCTCGTGTTGTAAATTGAGATAAATTGTCATGATATGCGTTTCTTAGATGTTGAAAATACCCCGATATCTTTATTTTTTTTTATTTCAAATTTGCTGGAAGCAATCTTACAGTGTAAAATGAAAAAATAAGTAAATTCAAATACCCAGGAACAGATACTCCACAGTACACATGGCAAATTTGAACAAATTTGTTTGTTAAAGGCATCCCAAAATTAAACCGGACTTGCTATTTTTGTATCGTGTTAGTTCATGTACTTAGATTGAACAGGATTTGTCTGTACTAATCACTTCAAAAGGCATCATTTAGAGGCAGCAATATTCTCGTACCTCTAAAGTTTTTGACTGTGTTCATGTAGAATCGCAGGCAGGACTAAAAAAGATTTCATATAAAGTTTTACTTTCACCCTCCTCTAGCTGCGGTAGTGCAGAAACGTAAAGATGTCCGAGGGGCCAAGCTCAAAAGTGGGTCTTTGGCGTTTGGGTTACCAACATTTTTATTTGCTGTTTTTCTCCCTCCTTTATCAGACCCTCCGATTTCATGCTTCTAAATAACACCCTCTGATTGGCTGTGGTGTGACCCAGCAGAGCCAAGTGGCTCAGAAATCACTACAGCATCATTCTGTACAGCACTAACAGAAAATCCCAGATCTTCGTTCTGATCAATGTTCCAATCAGTGTTGCACGCAAAACACCAGGCAGCAATACAAAGCATCTGTTTTGTTTTTGTGCCATCATTTTTTTCATCATTTGTTGTTCGAATGATGTCTGTAGTCTCACAGAAAAAAAAACAAAAAAAAAACCCAGATGCTTCTAGTGCCCAGAGCAGAGACCCAGTCATTTTTTATTTTGAAAAGCACACTTCACAAGCCAATCAAAAACCAATGGGTGAAACCATCCAGATAATATCCCCTTTTGATCATGTTGCAGATGGAAAAAATGCCGTAATATCTCTTTCCACATTGTCTTTTAGGGTGTGTTTATACTTGTAGTTCAGTTCCCGTGGGCAGGTCCAAACAAGAAACTGATACGTTGTTACATTTTAGTTCTGGTTCGCTTTAGCGTTCACACTCGCACGTTTACAATCAAACCAAATAAGTAAAAAAAAAAAAAGTCACATACGGTGCACATACGATGTATTTTTTTTGCAAGGCGGCAGTTACAACAAGGCACCACGCTGGGCTTAATGCATATATCGGGGATGTGTATACCTGGTGGTACCAGCTAGAAACACAGCAAGAGGTAGTAAACCCCATGCTCTAGTGGCACGTTTAGTGTCGCATCTTGTGATATCACGTACAGTGTTTGGTTTGTTTAGATGCCTTTTGGTTCGTATTGTATTCATACTTCAAACCAACGACCCCCCTGCTCGGGTGGTCTCGGTCTGCTTATTTGGTGCGCACCAGACTTCAAAAGGAAGCATTCACACTTACGAACCGCAATAACTGAGCAATCGCACCAGGGTACGTTTTAATCAGACCAAAGCTGACAAGAATAAACACACCTTAAATGTATTGACCGATTTTATCAGCCAGACTGTCTGCTGCCGGAGCTGTAGCCTGTATTAAAACTTGCCATGCTAAATTTAGCTAGGAACGTTTAAGAAACTGTAAACTTGAACAATTCCCCCACCGCACCCACCAGTATCAAATGACAGCTACCAACAAGGGAGGGCGAAGGCTATCATGTGGTTCCTCCAAAGCAAGTGACGCCAGCTGACCTTTTCTGCTGCTAATGCACCATCACGGGGCGGTGTAACACTCGGAAGAAAACGCTCCCACTCATTTCTGTATGCATGAGCTCACAGACAGCAATTTCTGAACTTGGGGTCACTCTGGGATTCAAACTTGGAAACTCCAGATGACAGGGTGAATGCTTTTCTGTTGTTCACCACTCCGGAGCCGTGAAAGAAGCATCTGAATGTAAGAACTGTAAGATGTTTAACAGAAAACAGAAACACTTAGCGGACTTGGCCGTTGTGGATTACGCAACAAATTAAACAAATGAAATCTTTTGGAGAGCTGAAAGTCAGTGTGTTGCAATTTTACTACTGGGTGTTGCAAGTGCTGGGGGCACGGCGCTGAGTTTTCAGTAAAGCATATGTGCTGCTGCTGTTATGTTTCCTTTTCTAGAATAGTGCATTTAGCGCATGTTGGCAAACGGCCGCAAACGGGAGTGTGTGTTTTTGTGGTTTTAAGTTGAACACTCAGGTTCTCATCGCTGATAGTGAGATGTCCGTATACAACGGAGTGATATTTCCATCAGTCAGGTTTGCACAGTAGCTACTAGACATCAGCCACCGAGTGAATGAAGCACGGTCAAGCTTTCACCAACATGTTTGGCAAAACGTTACCCGTTCTTTTTCATACGTGTTGCATGAGAAAGGAAATGCATGGTCTTAGTGGTATAACGATTGTTTCATACAAGGTTCTCAATTCTCAAGCAGGCTATTGATTGTAAAATCCTGATCATATCAAACAAGGTACCTCTATAAAAGTAGCTTCCTTTTTATTTCAGCTCAATAGAGGCTGCTTTGCACACTGGTTTTCACGAGCTGATAGCATTGGATTGGTGTTGATGTTATATAGATGAAAACAAGAAGACACAACCCCCTCTCTCTCTCTCTCTCTCTCTCTCTCTCTCTCTCTCTCTCCTTTTCTGCTGTTTTAAAGCCTTATTCAGATCAGATTTGTTGTTATGGGGGATGTCTGTGGTCATTTTGCTCAATGATGAAACTGCATTCCGACAGCAATAAAAATGACCATAGGACAAGTGGCTTTCTAGCTGGTTGTATTTTCTGTGAACCCGGATGTTTGCATCACGTGGTCATATGACCATGCTCCAGTCACAACATGCCGTCCAAGCGGTTGCCAAGACATTGGAGTAGAGAAGCTCTTATTTCAGTTTGGAGAAAGTCAAGGTCCTTGTAGCAATTTGAACATACAAAACGTGATTATTGTTTTAAAGTATGACAACCATCCATTTTTCATTTTGCGATTCATGAAGTGGTCACTGATATATGTGCTACGAGACTAAATACGGCACATAGCAGCAGTCAGAGCTCTTTTTTCCAATGGTTATCCAGCCTGTAATTTTTTGAGAGGAGCACAGAGGAAAAGCACAGACATGGCCGATCCGGACCGAAGTCCAACCAAATGGGAGCTACTGTAAAATAGGACATTACCCCGGGACCCCAATGAAATGTAATTCTGTCTGGATGGGGTTTAAAAATATGCATATTCGTGCTGATTCAGTCCAGCTTAAAGAAGTGAGAGTTAAGGAATTTCATAGCTGCAGATATGAGACTCTACACAGGCTAGTGGAGAAGACGAGACTCAAAAACACATTCGAGCTACCGAGAGCTGTGTGATTTCAGACAACTGTAGGGTTACCAAGGTTGCGATTTTCACACCGACTTGGGATCGTTTTTAAACGTCATGCATAGAAATTTTAAGCTGGTTTAGCTGCAAATGACTTAGAAAAAGAAGAAAAAAGTGTAGTGCTTTTTTGTGGGCCCAGATTTTCTGTGAAGTTTTTGAGTCAGACTTGGACTGGAAATTTTTCCAGTGCACACCAATTAAAGCATAGTCAGAGACACCACCAGCGGGTCATACGGAGTATGAATTTTGTGTGTCATGGTATCAAAACAATTAAAAAATAAAAGAAAGCTAGCAAGTTGTGGGAGTCCAAAGGGTTCATGGAAGACAAATCAAAAGAAAAACTTAATAAATGAGTTGAAAAACCTAATGGGTCCAAATGCTTCCAGACAAATGCGTTACATGATACGGTTCAGCAGTTTACTCACTACCATGATGTGTGGCAAAGTGACTTTGTGACAAAGTGGGTTCATTATTAGTGCTGATCACAGAAGCTTCAGACACAAACACGGCCCAACTGGCTGTTTCTCATTTGGAACGGTGACTAATGTGACATCTGCATTTAGATCTATGGGAGAGACGTCAGTCAATGACTGTGATGCTCATAAGAATAAAAAAAAGCTGCCGTTTTTCAGGTGACAGGATGTCAATACAGGTTATAATCAGGTTGTCAGCAGGAATGGGTTGGGTGGTTGATTAACACGCATCACTGATATGCAGGTCATAGTGTTCTTCTGTGGTGTTTGTGTATTTTATTTGAGTGGCAAAGTTACACTGCCATCTACTGGCCTGGCATACATACTACACCCTGTTCACTTAGTTTTGCGCTTAGTTTTCTGTTCACTTAGTAAGATCAACAGCGTTGTCGTGTGGATGCAAATCTTTTTTAAAATGCAAAAGAAAAGCGATTGTTCCTTTCCTTTGTTGTGTGGACAGAGCCTCAGACAAGCAATACACACAACAGAATGTATTAAAGCAGAGTTCAACTTATTAAAGTCTGTGTAACAGATGGCTGAGCTGATTTCAGTGTTTTCAAAGTAATTTTTCATTTTGTTGTAATGAATTTATGCTAAATATTGTGAGATTAATTAAACCAACGATTATCATTGTAATACTAGAAGAGGTGCAGGTTTAAATAAGTATTAATGTCGGCTGTAAGTGGTGGGAAAGTAGACGGAGCAGCCGTTCCTCCCGCCGGCCCGGTCTCGGAGGAGACGACAGACCACAGTAACGCTGCACGGCCTGGAACTGTTTGTGTTTCCATTCCAGTGCGATACATGCGCACATACACGCCTCGCTCTCTCTCTCTCTGTCTCTGTGTGTGTGGACTGTGTGTTTATATCTTTGTGGTGTCCCCACAAGGATAGGAATATCTGATATTTTTACCTTTTGAGGACATTTTGCTGGTCCCCATAATGTTTTTTTTTTTGTTGTTGTAGTTTTTAACAATTTTTTTTTAATGAAAGAGCCAAAAATTTGCCTTTTCATTACTGAGGTTAAGGTTAGGCTTAGCATTAATTAGCTGCATTAGTAATTATGCCATTGTAAAGTCCTCACAAGTATAACAAGACAAAATTGTGTGTGTTTGTGTGTTTGAAGTTCCTGAGTATCCAGATCTGTCATTTACCTCCCAGAATGTAGAGAAATTACAGTGCCTGGTCATTTTGGGATGTTACTTGCCTTTGGTGCTGATATGAATGTCCAGTCCTGTCTAAAATCCATAGATCTTGATATTTGCCTGAGTATTTTTGTCCTGTATACATCAGTTTCTGTGTGTCTGTAGAAGTTGACGCATCATAATCATTAGAAGAGGATGGCTTGGATGTACTTGCTGACTGTTTCTTTATCTATTATTTAACCTTGTGGATTATTCAGGCTCATTTCATAATGAAATAAACATAACACGAAGGGGTGGATTTCCCCATGCTACGTATTTTCTTGTCACAATCCAAAAACCTGCACAGTTGCTCTCGTAATAATAATTACACTCATAATATTGGCTCTTAAATTGAATTCTGATTATGAATTTAAATAAATGGTCGATAAAATCATTTTACCTAACATTGTACTTAAATACTGATCAGTTTCTGCCGAGAGACTGGCGTTCTAGCTGGCTTAGTGAGTTCAGGCTTTCTAGAGTATAAAGGGATTTTGACCTCATATGACGTAGAGATATATTGTGTTCATGTGAAGGCTTTTTCTCTTCAAACAGGAAATCCTCTGAGCTGAATTTGTCCCACACTGCCGTTTTGGCTGCTGAGTAGTGTAGTTGCTTATTTCCCCCACCTCCTCTCTGCTCTCCACTATGAGAGAATGACTCAGCACTTCGACTCCTTTTGCGTAGTTTGGTATAGAAATATGGAGAGCAGTTTTTTCCCCTGTGCTGCGAGTGTCAGCAGTGTGTCATCAGCTCAAATCTCACTACACTGCCTACTCTGATCTTGTGTGTAGACCAGGTAATACTGTGTGACATAAGTAGGGGTGTCAACTAGTCGACAAAATCGAAAGCTGACAACAGAATTCATTAACATTGTTGGCCTCGTGGCACCTTGTGTTTTCACATGAGCGGTATTTCGATTTGTAATCACTCGTTTGTGGGAATGTGAGAAACTGTGTAAGTGCCATATCCAGGGTTTGAATCCTGCGTGTTAACTACTATGTACTTGTTGGGTTTTTCTAGCTGTGTTCCACATTCATGATCATATTTATCCATCTTTCCTGCGCTATCAGAAAACATAATCTTATGTATAAAAAATACATCAGTAGTTGGTGACAGCTGGATGGGTTGGTGATGATCTTGAATGATTAGTCTACGAGACTGTGTGTCCTAGTATAACTGTGTTCTCGCTAGCTTGCAAGTAACTTAGATGAGATAAGTAGATGAACTGATTTTTTAATAAATATTTTTATACAACAGTTAGTTCTGACCAAGTTATCTGATTGGACAAGAGACATTCAATGAGTGCTGATATTCGAGTCTAACAGCACTGGCACTTTACATTTACAGGTGTGTTCTCTTAGGCTACGTTGAACATATTTCCACAAATAACATTCGTTACATTTATTTTATAAAATGTATTATTAATTTATTTCGACTGTAACATGTAGCCCTACACAAAGTAGTGAGCTAGTGTGCAGGAAAATGTTTGTGTTGCTTGGCAACAGTCTAGTCCTATTCCAGTTACAGAATTATTTGTGTTGGCTGGCTGCTTGTAGAACTGCTGTATAAGGGCTCCCGAGTGGTGCGAGATTGCTAGTTCGAGTCTGGGTGATGCTATAGCTGCCCATAGCTGGGAGTCGGGAGAGCAAAATTGGCCATGAGCTCAGGGTGGGAGTGGGGGGATTGTACTCTTATACTGAATATCAGTGTGGCTGTGTTTATCTACAAGTGAATCAGGGCCATGCTGATATTAATTATAATAACACTCCCTCTTGTGTGATATTGCTTTATATATGTATGTGTGTGTGTGTGTGTGTGTGTGTGTGTGTGTGTGTGTGTATATATATATGTATATTGCCAAAAGTATTCACTCACCAATCAAGATCATTGAATTAAGGTGTTACAATCAC
>JAOVVH010000029.1:6921030-6937039 GCA_028566435.1 Scorpiodoras heckelii | reverse complement strand
CAAGCTATTCGTCTCATTCCTATTATGATGTCAACATATGACTCATGATAAATGATACAAACACGTTACTGGAAAACATTCATGTACAGACACACGCACACACATGCAGACACACACAAAAATACATGTACAGATGCACACACATAATCGACATATGACTGATGGATGGGTGAGGTGCGAGGACCCCGTAATCGCCGCTTTGCGGCTATATTTTGCATTGTTTTTGTCCAGTTTTCACATTCAGATTTTATTTGACAGAATAAACACTGTATAATTAATAGACGTAGGGTTCTGTACTGCTATGAGGAATTCAGATCTAACCACACTTTTTTTTTTTCTCTGAAGAGTAAAGATAAAATCTCCCCATTTACAAAAACTCCGAAGCTGGATCGGAGTGAGCTCATGGGGAAGGAGGGGAAGCCGAAGTCTTCCATGAAACGCAAGCTCTCCTTCAGTGTCAGCCCGCCCCGGAACGAGGAACGGGACTCGGACACAGGTCAGTTTCATTCTGGTAGAAAATTCCAGTAGCGTTTATGTACGTCTACGCTGCCTCTTGTGGTTAGTTCTGGAAACGTGTGCAGTACCACTGTGTGTGTGTGTGTTGGTTTTTTTTTTTTCCCCCTGGAGTTATATAACAGTTGAGCCAGTGTCTTCGAATGTGGAAGACAGGGAAATGTTATTCATGTGTGTGACTGGGAGAGCAACTAGAAATAACGGTTTTGACAGGAAGAGTTGTATTTTCTGTAATAATGCAGGATTATAATGTTTGTGCTTCTTAGGATTGTACTCAAAGGGGGAGTAAAGAAAAAACTGTGCCCTTTTTTTATTTATTTCATCTCATTATGTTGAAGGTTGTGGATGTGCTTGTTAAGATGTGGAGTTTATTCCTTCGAGGAAATATTTAAAGGAAGTTTTGAGATATTTTCAATTCATACATACAGGAACCGTGTGCTTGTTACCCTAACAGGAAGTGAATCCCTTTTGCTATATGTAGGGAAAGTGGAGACAAAATAACCCTTGGGGAAGGGGTAGATTTTGCCCATTTTGCCATACTGAGGTGGTTTTTGGCTTTCAGTGGCGGAGCCCTATGATGCCATAACGAAACGCATTGTGTTTTCTGCTTATCAACCGAGCAAGAGGGGGAGCGAGTGAGTGTAACGCAATGCTCTCCTTTCCCGTTCCCCATCCTCCCCCTTTCCACCTCTCCTCTTCCTCCCCCTCCTCCCCGCTTCTCTGCTTCTGCACTGTAGATGACTCTGACCCCGGCCAGTCGAGCGATATGTGGGGAGAGAGATTACTTCCTCCCTGCAGGATATACGCAGGTAACTGCCTCAGCTAAATCCGCCGCTCTGCTGTGCCGCTCAAAGGCAGCAAAATGATCGGCGGGGAAACTCGAGCCGTTTTACAGACTGCTTAACTCGGCAAGCATGGGCACCATATTGATGTGCGTCAGCCTTAAATAAATCCCAACACACCCTCTGCCTGACATTGCGTATATAACTTTTGCCATGTAACAATTCGGGTTTAATGATCTAAAACTCTGTCTGAGAACTGCTGTCTTAGAAAATACTAACTCCTACCGCATGAACTTTCTGTAATCTAGCGCTCTTTCCATAACTGGGTAGGGGTTCACAGTGATTGCATTATCTTCTCTTGTTGCTGAATATACAAAATTTGTACCTTTTTACTTTTCTTGATTTTTTTTCCCCCCACTTTTTTTTTTTTTTTTAACAATGATCATAGTTGGCTGTCTCCAGGCATACACGTCTGCTATAGCAATTTTCCACGCATGCCTTTAAAATTGTGCACACAAATTCGAGGTGACCGTTTTCAATGAATAATGCATGTATCTAGACAAGCTTACAACAGTATCCTGCTCCATACTGGAAACCTTTTCAAAAAATCACGACGGTTTTAAGCTGTCGCATGGAATTTGTGCTTCTTGGAATTTAAATCGCTTTTGGTGATCATCTCTTCATGCAGATAAAGATGGTCCTGATAAAAAGAGGGTAAAAAAGGACTCTGGGGGTAAGAAGTCCACCCCTGTGAATATCTTGTTCGGTTACCCACTATCTGAACGCAAGCAGATGGCCCTGCTGATGCAGATGACCGCAAGAGACAACAGCCCAGGTAAATCCAGCTGCCTGACATGAACTGTATTTTTGGTGTCTGGAGTTGTCAATTGTCTGTCGAAACTTATAACTGGTGATCTTCCAGTCATACAAAATGTGCAAAATATATCCTTTTTCAGATTGTCTTCATATTCTACTCCCTTACTTACTAAGATTGAGCACATATTAAAAGTTTGAACAGTTGTTTTCCCTAAAAGTTATTTCAATATATAATTTGTTTTGTTCTTTCCTCCAATGCAGACACAACACCAAGCCACCCCTCGCAAGCTCCAGCGGTGCAGAAAAAGACACCAAATAGCTCTACTTCGCGTCAGAAAGACAAGGTGAACAAGAGGAACGAGCGCGGAGAAACACCGCTGCACATGGCTGCCATCAGAGGGGATGTCAAACAAGTCAAGGAGCTAATTGGACTAGGGGCGGATGTAAACGTGAAAGATTTTGCAGGTAATGTCGTCTTGAACGCAGTCGTTTTTATGCAGAAATGCGTTATTTGTTTTTTTCTAAAGAATGATTGATTCTGTGTTTGTAGGTTGGACACCTTTACATGAAGCTTGCAACCTTGGTTACTATGATGTAGCAAAGGTCCTTATCGGCGCAGGAGCTGAGGTGAACACGCAGGGATTGGACGATGATACTCCTCTTCATGATGCCTCCAGCAGTGGTCACAAAGATGTATGTTTCTTTGCGATGCTGTTTTATAATCGCTAATTTGCATCAGCATGAAAAATGTAGAAATGTATTGGATTCTGATCTGTGAAGTAAAATATAAAGCATTTATATCTCTGGTAACTTTGTAAATTGTGCAAATTCTTTGGATAAGATGTATGTCAAATACACTGATTAGCCGTAACATTAAAACCACCTGCCTAATATTGTGTAGGTCCTCCGTATGGCACCAAAATAGGGGCCTCCATGGATCTGAATCATTTGTTCAGAACTTCCCACCTTCTACTTTTCGCCATGTTCCTCAAACTACTGCTGGACAATTTTTGCAGCGTGGCAGGGCGCATCATCCTGCTGAAAGAGGCCACTGCCATTATTGGATACCGTTGCCATGAAGGGGTGTACTTGGTCTGCAACAATGTTTAGGTAGTCAATGTAACATCCAAATGAATGCCAGGACCCACAGATTTCCACAGAACATTACCCTGAATATCATACAGCCTCAACAGACTTACATCCTGGTGCCATCTCTTCCCCAGCTAAGTGATGCACATGCACTCAGCCATCCATATGAGATAAAGGAAAACATGATTCATCAGACTAGGCCACTTTTTTCCATTGCTCCATGGCCCACTATAGGTGCTTTCGTGGTGCACGGGGGTCAGCATGGGCACTCTGACCAGTCTAGAGCTGTGCAGCCCCATATGCTGTGTGTTCTAACACCTTTCTATCATACCTAGCATTAACTCTTTTCAGCAGTCTGTGCTACATTAGCTTTTCTGTGGGATCAGACCAGAATGGCTAGCCTTCACTCTCCATGCAGGTCGTTGAACATTGGCCGTCCATGACACTGTCACCGGATCACCGGTTGTTCCTCTTTGGACCAGTTTTGGTAGGTACTAACAACTGCATACCGGGAGCACCCCACAAGAGCTGCCATTTTGGATATGCTCTGAAACCATCATCTTGCCATAGCAATTTTGCCCTTGTCACTGTCACTCAGATCCTTACAGCTGCCCATTTTCCAGCTTCCAACACATCAACTTCAAGAACTGGCTGTTCACTTGCTGCTTAATATACCCCGCCTCTTGACAGGTGCCGTTGTAATGAGATCATTAGTGTTATTCACTTCAGCTGTCAGTGGTTTTAATGTTATGGCCGATCGGTGGACATAACTACTGCAAGAAGCCATTCTGACTGACAACCAGATCATTTAATTCTCACCTTTTTTGCCTTATCTACATACTGTTTTGCAGATTGTGAAGTTACTCTTGCAGCATGGAGGAAATGCTTTCCAGGCAAACAAGAGAGGCGAGCGACCAGTGGATGTTGCTGATTCTCAGGAGGTTGAGCAGCTACTGAAGGGGGAGATCCCATTGTCTGACCCAGATGACAGCTCTTCAGGTACAGGGACATTAACTTCTCTATATCTGCACTAAATGGCTGATGTTTTGATTCCCCACCATCATTCCCATATGTAGTTCTTTCTCAAAATGTTGCCATTGTAAGTTGTAAGCGCACAATTGTATGAGATGTCTTTGTATGCTGTAGCATGACTGCACCCCAGACCTCCTCGCTCTTGTAGCTGAATGGTCATAAATCCTCATAGCCTGCTCCAAAAATCTAGTGGAAAGCCTTCCCACAAGAGTGGGACTTATAACAGCGAATGGGGACTGTATCTGGAATGGGATGCTCACAAAGCACATATGGGTCTGATGGTCCGGCATCCACAGTTCTTTGGCCATATAGTGTACCTAGCTCAGTTTTGGTCTGTTCTTTGACTGTGGGTTTTGCTGTTGCATGCTTACACATAAGCTTACCTAATGCTTACCTAATGCATTAATTGGTTTTCCCCACTTTTATATCTCAGAAGTTGAATATTTGATTATTGAGGGGTTTTTTTTTCCTGTATGTTACAGACTCCGAGGACCCTCCATCAGTAAACCCCTCCAGTGTAGATGAGAATATGGAGTACTCGGACACTGAGAAGGACTCTGATGGCAAATCAACAACAGCAAAGGCCACGTCTTCAGTGTCCGGTGTGGATGAGTACGAGTTCAAGGATGAGGAAGAAGAGGAAGACCTGAGCAAGGCCCTAAATGACAGGCACATCCTGAGACGAGAAGCACGTCAGAAAGAGAAGGAGGAAAAGGAGCAAAACCATTACACACCTAAACAGTCCAGCAAGAGTGACCAGGCAGTGTCATCCTGCAAATTAAAAAAGTCTAAATCATCCCGAGTCCTTTATTGCAGTTCAGATAGTTCCGACGATGAGCTGGAGGCTGCGTTAGAACGAAAGTGTTCACCAACCAGGTCACTCTGCAATGATACTCACAAAACAGAGAGCAGGACTAAAAGAGAAAGCTTGAACTTAACGCCAGCAGAGAAAGGCAAGGCAAACAAGAAAAAGAACAAGAGCCAAAGCAAGAACAAGGAAAATCAAGAGGTGCAAGAGGATGGAAAAGAAAACAGCAAGTCTCTTCTTTTTTCTACAGCAACAGTGTCTGACAACTCTGACAAAAGTGCCCGGGAGGAAGACTCTTTCAAAATGTCTTTCAGCCCAAAGGACGATTCGTCAGTGCACCTCTTTCACTTGTCTGCTGTGAAATCCCCAAAGCTCACTTACAGCCAAACTGACAAGCAGATGACTCCATTAAAACAGGAAAATGCTAAGACTTTTGTCTCCATTGGAGATGCATCCTGCCCTATAGATGGTGTCAAGTACAACCACTACACTGATTCTGACTACACAGAAGGTTCCAGCAGTAAGAGCTGTAAGCACAAGGACAAAAGCAAGCATCACTATAAGGAACATAGCTTGGATGGAGATGACAGAAGCTCCAGTCCTTTTAAAGATTCCAGTTTAAGCAATAGTATGGATGGCTCCGAGGGAGCCTTCAGGAAGGCTGACAAAGATGGTAAAATCGCCAAGAAGCATAAGCTAAAACACAAGGAGAAGGACAAGTATAGGAAAGACTATGAGTCTGAGAGGAACCGGCATCGCCAGAAAGAACTACGGAAAGACGGGCATAGGAACATGGAGTTTGACCGAGAATTTTGGAAAGAGAATTTCTTCAAAAGTGATGAGAATGAAGAACTTAAAGGGAAGTGTGAGACACCAGGCAGTTGTTCTCCTCAGAAGTCCCTTGACTCATCACCGATTAAAGAAGAAAAGTCAACATTAAAAGACAAATATTCGGTCTGCAACAGCACTAAGGAGAGAAAGCAAAAAGACGAACGAGAGAAAGACAAACTCGTAAAAAAAGAGAAGAAAGAGGTCGCATATAAAGATGAAAGAGGAGGAAAGGATGGGAAAGGGGCTGACAGTGATGAGCGGTCAGAAAGTCTTAACTTGTTACGAAAGTCTGAAGACTCTCTCCCAAGTCCTTGTGTAAAAGAGGAGGTAGAAGACAAACCTCTTACTGGCAACTTGGTTGATCACAATCCGCTGGAGACTACAGAGAAGTGCTCTCGGGAGAAAAATGATAAACGGCTACCCACAAAGGACAGAGATTCTGAAAAATCTGAGAAAAAACAGGTAGAAAAAGAAAAGAAAGCCAAATTGGAACACTTATTAGATAAATCTGACCTTCACAACTCTACTGATCGATGGAAAGAGAGGGACAGATTAACAACCACGCCTAATTTGTCTGGTGAGAAGAGTCACAAGGAAAGTGAAAAACTTAAACCTGCACCTGTTGCAAAAAAGCATGAAGAAAACAAAAAGAGTAAAGACAAGCTTGACAGAAGAAGTGAGAAGGAACGGCAAGAGAAAGAGCATTCCTCAGTTGAGCACAAGGACAAAGATAAAATGAGCTCTGAAAAGAAAGGAAAGGCTCCTGAGAAGAACAGTGACCATAGCAAAATTGATCGAATTAAAGAAAAGGAAAGAGAAAAAGACAAGGACTCTGACAAGAAGAAAAAAGAAAAATCCAAGGAAGCCACTCTCTCCTCCTCAAGTTCAAATCTCAAATTTCTTTTGGAAGAGAAAAAGGGCTACGCTTCCGAGAGCAACAAGACCGTAACCTCAAAATTAAAGGAAGAGGTTATGAAAACCCCCGAGAAAGACCGGGACAGACGGGAGAGGGATCGAGATTTGGAAAGGCATCGGGACCGGGACAGAGAGCGGCACAAGGAAAAGGACAAGGATAAAGAGAGGTCACAGCAGAATAGGGAGAGCAAGCTCCCCAAAGCAAGGTCTACGGAGTGCGAGTCAGACAGATCCAAATCCAAAGCCTCACCTGCACAAAAGGAAACCCGTCCAAAAGAGAAAAGATTGGTTAATGATGACCTCATGCAGACCAGCTTTGAACGAATGCTTAGCATGAAGGACCAGGAGATTGAGCTGTGGCACAAGAAACACTTGGAAAAGATCAAGCAAAAAGAGAGGGAAAGGTTGAAACAAAGACCAGGACCTGATTCTGGGAAGCAGAAAAACAAAGATAAAGCAAAAATGTCCTCTTCCAATGAACCGTTTGCAAACAAAGAACTCTTGCGCTCCAAGAGCTCAGAAATCCCCGAGGCTTCCAGTCGTGACAAGGTCTTAAAGGACGCATGCAGTGGAAGGACACTTTCACTAGACACGAAGAGTCTGTCGTGTTTTGGAAAGACTGGTCCGATAATAGAAAACAGCCTTAGTCGATCTCCACGACCCGACGGTGAACGATCTGGTGTCATGTCACGGTCAATGTCCATGATCTCAGTAGCCAGTTCAGAGGATTCCTGCCAGGCTAGCATGCTAACACCCAGGCCCACCGAGTATGACTCGGACCTCAATTTGGAAGCATCCGACTCCCAGCCACCTTTCCTCCAGTCTTCCCTCATAGTCCGGGCCTCCAGATCACCAGCTGTCAACGATAAAGATACCAATAGTCTTCCTGACATAGTTCCTGGCAATCGAACACCACTGTTAAGCAAACTTGCATCCCCTTGCTTAAGAGCTGTCCTGGATGAGGATGCTAAAGCTGGTCCATGTGAACCAGACAGACTGACTGATGAATCTCAAAAAGGTGGTGACGTAGCAAACTCAAGCGAGGAGCCTGGTAAAATATACCAGACTGAAGCCAGTGGAGCAGTCACACAGGAAAGTCCTAGTAGTCACAACTTGCTGCCAGCGCATCTCCCTTGTGCTGTACCTGAAGTTGAACTTTCTGGTGGTGGTGAAGATTTGAGCCAGTTTGCAAGTGTATCTAACTCTCGAGATACTTCAGTAAAGGATCTGTCAGGTCAGCAAACGAGCCTTTCACAAGGCAGCAGTTCGTTGCCAGCTACAGTAGATGTCAGCAAGCTAAACACTGATACTCTACCAGAGCAAAACGGGGAAAATCAGCTTGACAGCTCCGACGCAGAAATGACAGACGGCTCGAACAAAACTTCCTCGTTAGCACCTGTGTCCCAAGTTGCATCAGCTGCATCCTCACATCCAGAGCAAAGCTTAACCACCAAAACACCTACACATTCCATTAACCTCAAGTGGGATCCTGTCTCAGAACCCAGTGACCACCCAGCAAGGACAGATCTTGATTTGAGACTAGAGCAAAGAGCGAGTAGTCTATCGTTGGGTCCGGAAAACATTTTGGAGGACAGATGCATGGAGAATGTTTCAGGTGGTAGCAGAATCGATTGGACACCTAGCCAAGCTCCATCCATTAGTTCTTGTAGGATCGGTTCTGACGAGTCCACTAAAGCACAGCCAGGTACAGCCAGTGTGGTCAGAGATTTGCAGGTTACTGAACAGATTTCCCAAGATGACTGTAAGTCAAGTCTCTCCATTGAGAATGCAGGTGCAGCTGATGCACAGCTGGAGAAAAATGACCATAGTTTGCCTGTCCTTTCAATTCCAAATGTCCCTCGCTGTGCTAGTCCTGAACAGACATCTGAAGAGCCGATGGAAGTAACAGGGGAAGAGCCAGACAACAGCCAGGTTGTTACTGAGACACGAGCAGAGAAAGCGGTGTCTACGGAGGATGTGGCTCAACCCCAGCCTCTCCCAGACGCCAAAGCAGATGTCGATGTGGAGATGCCAGACCAGCTTGCTATTGAAGAGAAACCGGCAAAACCAGATACCCCATCAGATGGAGATCAGAATCTGTGCTGTGCCGGTGTTCAACTTGATTCTCAGTCAGAAGTAACCAGTGGAGCAACATCTGGAAGCTCTTCTCCATTATCAGTAGCAGACCGAGACAGCGAACCGACCGGAGCCAGGACAAAAGTCAAACCTCTGGAGGATGAGGTTGACATGCCGGTGACTCATCCAAGAAAACGAAAGATGCCCAGAGTTTCGCCGTCATCCCAAGCCAGCCTTTCAGTGCAGCAGATTAAGGAAAAGACCCAGCAGTCTTTGGCGGCAATCGTCGACTCCCTAAAGCTAGAGGAAATCCAGCCCTACCAGACAGAAAGGGCTAATCCTTATTACGAGTTCCTGCACATCCGCAAAAAAATTGAGGAGAAGAGGAAGGTGCTGTGTAGCGTCATTCCTCAAGCACCGCAATACTACGATGAATATGTTACGTTCAACGGGTCCTACTTGCTTGACGGGAATCCTCTTAGCAAGCTCTGTATTCCAACGGTGAGCCACTTACTTAATTACTTTTATTTTCGTGCTGCAAATGTTTTTTTCAAGGCCTGCCAAGCTAATGTATTAAGTCATTAATTTATTTATTTTGATCAGATAACACCACCACCATCACTACCTGAACCACTAAAAGAGATGTTCAAACAGCAGGAGGTTGTGCGCATGAAGCTGCGCTTGCAGCACAGCATTGAAAGGGTCAGTGGCGATTCTTAAATACGTTTCCTCATCAGGGCAATAGATAAAACTAAGTTGGTCAAGTTCCCCGATTCCAGCAGTAAAAGTTGAAAAATGTTATGCTGCAGCAGGTAGCATCCTGTTCTTTTACGTCGCATGCCCTGTTTAATGACTTGTCAGTATTTCCTTTCACATTACCAGCTTTTTAACAAATGCACGTTTTTTTCTCTCACAGGAGAAGCTGATTGTGTCCAACGAGCAAGAAGTCCTGCGCGTCCATTATCGTGCTGCAAGAACGTTAGCCAATCAGACACTACCCTTCAGCGCTTGCACGGTCTTGTTGGACGCAGAAGTGTACAACATGCCCCAGGATGTACAGGTAAGTAACTGCCATATCCTTTAGTGTCCTCATGGTGACTGTTGCCTGCTGATGATGCGTCATCTACACAAGGACTACTCCGGAAGTACCGTATTTAACTCCGGTTAGACAAACTAGAGACGTGACTCGCCAGAAAAACTCTCCGACCTTAGTGGCGGAAATGCCTCGTAGTGCTGCTTCAGACTTTCGTAACACTATGTTAAAAACGTAGCCATTTACTTTTGTACAGTCTCGGGAATTGTATAATGGATGAAAAGCACTGGTTTTGGCAACAAGTCCAAAAGAAATAATAATAATAGTGTATTAGTAAGTGATTATTTTCATTTTGTACTCATGTATTGTTTTCTTGCACGGCAGGGAGATGACGGGAAAACGTCAGTGAGGGATCGGTTTAACGCAAGACAGTTCATGTCTTGGCTACAGGATGTGGATGACAAATTTGACAAGTTAAAGGTAAACTATATTATTTTGTTGTGCTTATGGCTATTGATGTAGTTGCTATTTTATTTATTTTTTTTATTTAACTACATCATCAGCCATATTGCTATTTCCTATGCTTTTAAAATACGTCATTCATATTACTTAGGTCTGCGTATGTACAAATAAATATTACATATCTAAGTGTGTAGTCGATTATTTTAAAACCAATGTACGACGTTAAATTTGCGTCCTAATGGTTTGCGTTCCTCTGGCTTTGTCCGTCACAGACGTGTCTCCTGATGAGGCAGCAGCACGAGGCAGCAGCTCTGAATGCCGTTCAGCGATTGGAGTGGCAGCTGAAGCTACAGGAGCTGGACCCTGCCACTTACAAATCAACCAGCATCTTCGAAATCCCAGAGTTTCACATCCCTCTCGTCGAAGTCAACGACGACTTTGACCTCACCCCGATATAACAGCAGTGAGCCAGTCCTCGGATCTCGGATCGAGAAGAACAGACAAGGCTCATCTCTCTAGGACCTGAGAGGAGTAGAGAAACACAAAGCACTTGTTTTTGGGCGAGGTGTGCGTGTGTGTGCTCATGTGTGTGTGTGCGTGTGCTCATGTGTGTGTGTGCGTGTGTGTGCGTGTGTGTGCGTGTGTGTGTGTTTGGGGTGCTCAGTCTTGTACCATATGAGCAGACACTCCAGAGGAAAAAAATAATTAATAATAATAATAATAAGAGTGACACAGAACTGAATAACAATCCTCCATCTCTGCAGATTAGAAAGCCTGCAGTTCTTGTCGTAAGTCGTTCTGGATAGAGGCGTCTGCCAAAAGACTAAACGCACACGCACAAATGCTACATTTCTGTACCGGGTCCAAGGCTCAGCATTGCGTCCCTGAAGGTCCAGTTACTTTTCTCTGTATCAGCTCTTGTTTGACTACACTTACTTGCTCCAAATGCACTTCCTGTCATACGTGTCCAGTGCAAAACATTGTTTGTTACAGCTGCTGGCTTTAGTTCCAAACAGATATGCACTTAAAGTCCCTGCTGCAGAGCAGATGAACCGCAGGCAGGCAGGCAGGCAGGCAGGCAGGCAGAGCTGCATGGAGGAGATCCAGCCAGCAGGGGGCGATGCTTACTCTCAGTGATCAGAGGGAGATCATGTGAGAGGGAAAGTTAAAAGCAAACACTTCACCTTCCTTCTGATAGAAGAGAGGTTTCGTTCCAACTCGTTTCAAAAGTGAGCGTTCACGATGTATAGATTGTGCTCTTCATTCTTTTTTTTTTTTAACTTATTTTATACATACTGATTTGTGCATTTGTAAATAGCCATGTAATTATTATTTTTAACTTGTAAAAAGAGAAAATAACAGAAAAGGAAGTTAATAGATATTTTGATTGTAAACTTTTTGTCAAATGTTTAATGGACCAAAGTTGGTTTTATATTGCGCGTCCTCTCCGTCGTTGATGTTGGCTTAACTCTAAGCATGTGTTTTTGAATTATGTTCGCTTTGTTTGTTTGTTTGTTTGTTTGTTTCGTTTTTCTTCTTCTCCTATTACACATTTCCTCCGAGATCCATCACAGCAGGTGTTTTTCAACTTGTGATTTCTATGCTGTGCATGCGTTGCAGGTTTGTACTTCTTTTTCTTTCTTTTTTTTTTTTTTCTTTCTGAAAGCTGTGCTGTGGTGAGGTTTATGTAAGTGGTCCTGCCTTTTCCCGCTTTTGTCGTCTCTTAGTAACACTCACTTCCTCTGTGTTGCCTGTTGTGTCTTGCGCACATTAAGAGAAAACACGATTGGTGTGTCCTCTCGTTAGGAAAAAAAAAAAGGAAACTTACTTTTACAGTTTAAATGTGAGATCGCAAACGAAACAAAACCTATTTTTTACAACACGCCTTTTGAACTATGGTTCTAAAAATATGTCTATTTTAATATTTACTTGTTACAGGATAATGTACATAATTGTAATATATACCTGAATAAATTTTATTGGTTGTGAACTCTTAAAGTCGTCTTTCTTTTTGTAAGGACATAGTATAGAACATCACCATCACCTGTTGCACACTGACACACCCGAGCTGCATCCAGGCCAGACTTCTTCAGTCTTGGTGGCTTTATGCAAATGTTTCATCTATGAATGGATAAGAGGAAAACGCATTAATATCAGGGTATTTATTTTTTTATTTATTTAAGGATTCGGTATGTTTTTTTTTTTAACTCTGAGGCTGAGGTGATAAAACAGTCTGGTGTGCTGTTACAGGATGATCTATGACGGGGTGGTGTGATGCAGCTTGAGCCCAATCAGAGCATTCAGAAGCACATTTTTGAGTAAATAATGCCAGCAAGAGTGTGCCCCTGTTTCCAGGACTCACAGCATTGTCTGGTTCCTCTCAAGGTTTCTTCCTCTTAATTTCTAAGGGAGTTTTTCCTTGCCGCCGTCGCCATCGGCTTGCTCATTTGGGATAACAGTAAGGGATAAAACCTATAAATTTATGTTTCTATTTTTGTCTTTGTAAAGCTGCTTTGGGACAATGTCCATTGTTAAAAACGCTTTAGAAATAAAATTGTAAATTGAAATTACTAAAATTATTGCATCGCTTTCTTTTCAGGATATTCTGCAAAACATGAGCTGATGGGAAAGCACATTCTCCTACCATTTGTAAAAAAAAAAAAAAAAAAAACAACAGTAAAAAGATACATATGTAGTAATTAAGTGAGTGGTACGTGGGTTTGGCTGTAACTAGAAGGCACGTTTTTATCCACGTTCCACACGTTTCTAAAAAGTTACTTCATTGCCCTTTATTGCGATTACATATAATGGCTCTGCTAGTTAGCTACAATCAGTCATCTTGGCAGAAGTTACCTCGAGTACGAGTTCCATCCAAAAACACGTCCTAATGCTTCCACTCCGGTTACTTGTAGTGCAAGTACTGTGCTCACACTGGGAAGTTTAGTGAGATGGATTGTACTCCTGAGACCTGGATGATATATACAAGTCACCAAAGAATGAAGTGTGGGATGCTGGACGCTTGTTTTCTTCTTTTCCTTTTCTGTTGTTTTTCCAGTTGGTGCTTGTTCCCGTGGGTGCTGTTTGGGTGCAGTTCAACGACGTGAAAAATAGTGCGCTGCTTATTTGTCATTTCAGTTTAACACAAAATGTTAGTGTTCACTCTGAGATGTTACTTAAGGTAGTGCATACTCGAGAGCACATCATATACTACGTACTGTGTGGCCGATTTCATGATTGTGGTGCATTTTTATCTTTTTTTTGTTTTTTATTATTTTTGGACAACCATTGAATCTGGGCACATAGTAGTGTAGCAGGTGACCTTTCCCACCTCGCCGCTCCACGGTCCTGAGTTCAAGCCTGAGCTTGGGTTACTGTCTGGGTGGAGTTTCGCATGTTCTCTTTCGTTTGTCTTGGTCTCCTCTCTCTTTGGGTTCTCTGGTTTTCTGTCCAAAAACATGAAGGTGAATATGTATGTGTGTGCGTGGTGCCCTGCACTGGACTGGCATCCCATCAATGAAGGATTCTCCCACCTCACATACAGTAGTCCTGTTCTAGGTTCCAGACCCACTTCAACCCTGACCATCATGCGGCCTATACTGAATAATTGGAAGCATGAACATCGAATCTAGGAAAATGTACATTTAATTGGGAAATTCAGACGATACGACATCCTGAACATTTGTGGAATGTTGGAAATAATTCATCAGGGTGAATGTGTTCAGGGAACAAGGTTAAATGTATATAAAGATATCCTCAGCGATTTTTTAAATATTATTAAATATAATATTTTTCAAATGATTAATGTGATAATTTAAACATGAATACATA
Organism: Scorpiodoras heckelii; assembly: GCA_028566435.1. Taxonomy (NCBI): domain Eukaryota; kingdom Metazoa; phylum Chordata; class Actinopteri; order Siluriformes; family Doradidae; genus Scorpiodoras; species Scorpiodoras heckelii. The sequence goes on along the minus strand of JAOVVH010000029.1, from coordinate 6,922,854 downwards.
TCAAAGTAAAGTGAAGTTACAGTGGTTTGGGGTGTGCAAAAAGAGCTGAAAAGATGAGGACACGGTGTCATCGGATGCGAAGCACATCAGCACCACTTGTGGAGAATTTCCAGGTGCTGAACGTGAGTGAGTGAGTGAGGGAGTGAGTGAGTGAGGGAGAGAAGACATCTTGAGGTGCTTCACATCTGAAGCCCGGGTGAAAAGCTGTGTACATGGATTGTTCTGATGGCCAGCTATCTTTAAAATGTCTTTTACCTTTGCGCATACACTGAAGTACCAGAAAAACTGGTATACTAGTTAATACTTGGTCGGTCCCCTACAGGATCCTGGAGGGAACGTTGCACAGTCCTCACGCTGATGTTCGTTGAGGCCCTAGCATTAAATTATGATGTTACTTGAGGCAGTCTTGCACGCCTATCACGTGAAACGATTCTTACCATGGTCCCACTGGTCACGTTCACCCAGAATCTTTTTACGACCACAGCCCTGTCGTAACTCCGTCGAACCCTTGTAATCACGGTACACCGTTGAAATGCTACGACCCATCTAACGAGCTCCGACTGTTAAACCGCGTTGAAAATCACGAAACTGTGATAACTTGCCGTTCTCGTGGCGTAAACAGCTCTAGAAGCTTCCATAGATGTCTACAGCCTTATATACGTACCAATGACGTGCCCAGGTGTCATTGCTATGTATTTTGCATAGGCTCGTGTACCAGTTTTTCTGGTACTTCAGTGTATATTTGTGAACGTGATCTTCAGTAGTGAGCACACTTTTATTTCTATAGCTGGGCACTTTTCTAAACCTTGGGTACAAAGTTCTTGACGTTTGATAAAAACCAGTTTTGATGCGTCATGATGACTCACTAAAAATAAAAGGATCAAAGGTACACAAAACGAACACGTGACCAAACCACGTCCCTTCATAGGATTTATTAATGATGGCACGTAAAATCCAGTCTGAGCGTTTTTACTGGTTCAAGTCAGAGACTCTGTGTTTAACACCAGTCACGGTGTCTTTAAGAAGCCTGATGGCGGTCAGTTCTTCACTCGGGTGGGGCGGGAAGACTGAAGCGCGTGCACGCGTGCGTGTGCGTGCGTGTGTGTGTACGCGCGTGCGCGTGCGTGTGCGTGTGTGTAGCAGACGCAGGCGTAACACCAGCAGCTCGTTTCTGCTCCGCACGGTAAGACCCGACTCGCCTTTGCTCTTTTATTTTAAACCATCAAGGCTGTAGAGAAAAGTGTGAGCGATAGGATATCTACCTAAACAAAAAAACAAACAAACAAACAAACAACATTAGGAGTCTGTGATTGGTGGAACTTGTCGGGCGCGCGCACTGAGGTGCGTTCACTGTGATGTAGATGTGTGTTCAGGTTTATAGCAAATATGACAAACTTGTATTTTTGAGTCTAAGGAACATACTGGAAATGTTGCGACTTAATATTGCAGAGCTGATATTGCAAAAGCCCGAATTGTACTGATAAGACATGGATTACAATAAATCATAAAAGCAGGAAAGTATCATCATCATCATCATCATCATCATCATATGGATGTGTGAAGGGTTTTTTTTTCAATTCACTTAATTTTAGTTTTTTTTTTATTTTATAATGCAAATAAAAGGTTATATGGAGACACACATAAATGATCCAACAAATAAACTACGTAAACAAAAACTTTTGACACACAAAACACAAGCGCACTGGTTGGAGAAAAGGTCCCACTTTTATGTTACACACTTTATTGGTTCAAAATGATGAGGTCCAGGTTTTGTATTTTGAGTTGACGGCTGGATCGAGATATTTGGAGTGATTTACAAGACTC
>JAOVVH010000029.1:6708609-6719205 GCA_028566435.1 Scorpiodoras heckelii | reverse complement strand
ATGGACTACAGTCTGTAATTGTAGAACTACAAAGTGCAGCTATATGGTAAGTGGAACTGAGAAAATGGACAATAAGTATAGGTGGTTTTAATGCTATGGCTGATTGGTGTATATTAGATGGCGAAACGGAAAGCAGACCACACAGATCTATAAGCTAAACCACTAGAATACATATATAATGAGTCTTAATTGGTTTTAAGCCTACATTTGGACTCCAAAGAAAGTACGGCAAGGTCACTTCAACCCGACAAATGCAGCAAAATGGAAATAACATCAAGTAAATTTAATTATTTCTCATCAGTTATAATATTATTAGGGATCACTAGTTTATGTGTGTGCATGTTTAAGTGTATGTTTTGAGCCTGGGTTTAAGGATCAAATTACAATTACCAGATTGCTTCTGGCATTGCTTTTTTCACAAAGCCCTGTTTGGTGGAAGAACTGCAAAGAAAACTTGTGCGAAAGGAAATAAATGAGCGAGAAAGTATATTGTGAGAAACAAAGCCAGAGGAAAGGTAAATGAGATTGTACAGACCCTGTGTGTCTGTGTATACACCTAGAATACACATAGATCTGTTGAAGTAGGCCCTGATTATAGTATCTTTCATCTCTTTCATTCTGAAAATCAATTTCGAAATCAAGTTTCATCTCTTTCGCTCACTGTTTGGTTGTGTTCATCAAACACAGTGTTTGATCAGATCAAAAGATTGTTTAATCAGCCAAGAGAATATGAGCTGTGAACACATAAGTCAAGCTAATATTCCTTAGATGATTTGTTGTTTCATATTTTTTGACTAGCCATCTCTCAGGGTTAGCAAACAGTTACTATGCATAGGTTAATAAGTTAAACCACTCAGACTGTTGGTATCCAATGTCATTTTTCTGTTGTGCAAACAGATTCTTCTTGAATATCATCTTATCATTACATTACAGTGTTGTCTAAGGCTTCCCTTCCTACTGCTTTCTATGATCACAGTCATCTTTGAACATTGGTCTTTTGAACTTTCTTTTGTTTAGCTGAAAAGTAGCATAGCAATGGATGCTTCAAACTGCAGTATCGCTAGAAGAGCACACTGGAGGAAGGTTTCTAAAAACCCACAGACAAAGCCTTGGGCTTCACCCCAAAGGAATTAGATATGGATCATAGCCATGTTTTTCTCTTCCTTTTCCTTGTTTTTATCATTCCCTCTCTATATCTGTCTGTCTTGCTGACTGACATATTGGTTGGTGTCATGCCAATTCAAAGGGACGATTCCTTGTCAGACTGAGAGCTTGAACTGCATGCAAGAAGTAGATTGTCTCTCTTCCTTGACACCTGTCATAGATGCCCTTCTACCAATTTTTATCATTCTGTTGCTTCTCTAGAAGAACCCCTTCCTGCATTTGTCTAAAGTAATACTTGTAGGCTATTGCAAATCTTGTTCTCTGCTATTTTTCACAGTTCCTTCTTTTACTCTCAAATGATGTTACATCACATGGTCAAGGAAGCATTGGAGAATCCGTTTTGGAGTAATTCAACAGTGCAGCATGTGTGATAGATGCTTTAAATGAAACTTGTTTGCTTACCTCACCATTCCCCAACTGAGTTGGAGTCTTTCCCAGTGGACAACAGAGCTGCCTCAATGAGGTTTAAAGTATCAGGAAAGAAACAGAATGCTGTTTGTGCGTATGCCCAAAATAGCAGTTCAAAGTATTCAGCCTTCATGGAGGCAGTAAAGCAGTTCTCCAAAAGGTAACTCCTACTAACTCCACAGTGCAACTTCAGTGATCAAGTTGGGAAAAACTGCAATACCTGGATGGACCATGACTGGGAGGAATGGCAGATCTGAAATTGAATGATATGCATGCCATGGATGGTCAATAACAAAAACCTTATGTTTGACCATATGATTACCCAATGTTGCACTTGGTATGAGCACCTTGCCCCATGGCCATAGGTCATGAAGGTCATGGTATTTTCCTTAATATGTTTTGGGTACTTTGGTAAAGGGAAAGGCAGATCTGTCAACTGACTATCTCTTGACCTGACAAATCATTCAGCACCTCGGATGACGGAGACAAGACATCCAAAAAACATGCATGAGCAAGTGCATGGAAGTACTGACCCCTTCTGGGAATAATGTTAAGTGAATTAAGGAGCACAATGATGAACTCTATAGACCACGGGGCATACATTTACTTCTGGGGCAATGCCCTTTCTGTGGCTCATCCACCTGCCAATCCTAAAGTCAATGGCAGAAGTATGTGAAGACAAAAGTTAATGTGTGTTTATTTTAAATGGGTCTGTGTGGTTAACACACCCTTTCATGTTTACATGAGGATCTAGGGCAGAGCCCTTGGACTGGCCAACTGGGATGATGGTCCCTATTTGGCAGGGGGCCAGATGACATACCAAGGTTGTGGAGAGATTGTCCCATAGTTGAACCTAGGATTCAAAAGAAACAGTGCATGTTCTGCCTAGTCCATGTGGACCAATGGATCAGCTCTTTACACTAGCACAGCTTTATGAGGGCTCATGTGTTTCGTGGATTTGGAGAAGTCCTATGATCATGTGCCTTGACATTTGCTGTCTAAGGTATTAAAGGTATCTTAGGGTTACTATTTTGTGTATTTGTGTGATTCAGTCGCTGTATGAGCAAAGTTGGAGTTGTCTGCATTCTTGGCATAAAGACAAAATGATTGAATCTGGCTTACTCAAGGATGTGTCTTGTTTCCAACACATATTTGTTGGATCTCATAGACAGGATCTCAAGATGCAGTCAGCTGGAGAAGTGTCCCGTATGGGGGCCTAATGATAACATTTCTTGTATTAGCAAAAATGTTCTTTAGTAAAAATTACCTTGGAGACCTTATTCCCGAGCGAAGGAAAAGGGGACAGTAAGATCAAGACAAATAAATTGGGTCAATAGCAGCATTGTTACAGTTGCTGCACCAGTCAATCTATGCTGTCTAGGTGACCTATCCTCATCTATGGTCACCAAACACATAAGGGAATGAGTAAAAATAACAGAAATGAGGTTCCTCTGCAGGCTTAGCAAAGCCACTGCTGTTCCTAATCAAGAGGAGCCAGTTGAGATGGTTTAGGCACCTCACAATGAAGCTCCTTGTTTGGCTCTCACTAGACCCAAATCAAGTAGTTCCCACAAGAGGGAAACTGCAGGGCAGATCCAAGACACACGAGAGAGGTTACATCACTTGATATATCTGGGGATCCCACAGTAGGAGCTGAAATTTGTGGCTAGTGATAGAGAAGTCTATAGTGAGCTTCTCGAACTATTCCCACCAGGAAAAATATAAGGAAAATGAATGCATGTCTTAATTAGCAGTGGTGTGGGTCTGATTGTGCCAGTTTGGTCCAGTGTGCAAAAGTTGCATAAAGCAAAAAACAAAACATTTCATAAGACATTTTCCCATGCCTGTCTCACCCTTTACTGTTACAGTTGAATGCCATGGTTTAAATTTTGAGTTTGCATGATATAATCTCATACTTTATACCAAAAGATTTATTGGTAGAATTTAACAACTGCCCTTGAATTTTGAGCCAACTGCTTCTAGACTTTCCCCAAAACATGGAAGCATATCTAAATTCCTGTGGTGCTTCCACATTGTGAAAAGAGGCTGAAAATGCTGGTGTATTTTTTTAATATGCTCTCTTGCTAGTTAAGTGAGTTGTAATCTCATCAAGTTCCTGCCATGATGAATTCTGTAATTTCAACATGGACTGGAAAATTGCCTCACTGATTGTTTTGCTGCTCCAAGCTCTCAGGAAGAACGTAGGGAATCCTGGTCATGACTCTCTTTGCAACTGTTTGCAACATGCTCCCTCTCCCCAAATGAAAGGATGTACTATGTTGGTGCAGCTCTGCTTATGGTGATATCATTGTCTGGAAAGTAAGATCTATTCAGATTCATTTGTTCCATGTTTGTAAATGTTATGTTTACTCCAGCCAATCATCTAACTGCTTATGAATTTGACGCTAAGTACAATTTACAATTAACACTATCCAGTGTTTCACTCATCCACTCAGCCTTCACTATCTCATTCTGACACTAATACACTATTTGCATAAAGCTTTGTAAATATCCTCATCTCAAGACTACCACGTTGGGCACACTTTACAACCTGAACTTCTGCCAATCCCTATTTAACACAAGCGTCACCTTCTTTCTGGAACATTCTCTTAATTATTATGCTAATGTAATTGGCAAGAACTTCAAAATCCAACACATCCCACACAGAAACAGCAGAAGGAAAGAGCTCCCACCTGGAGAACAATTGGATGTGTTAAATATTCTCAGTTCAAAAAGTAGGACTTTGGAATAACACCGCCTGGACACTTTAACGCAATAGCTTACCAAACGTGTGATATATTCTCAGTGTAAATGCACAGAATTTCAATAACATAGCAAACTATATAAATATGTGAAGTGTTCTCGGTCCAAAATGAACCACCCGTACACTTTAACACAACATGTGTGAAAAATTCTCAGTGTAAGTGCAAGACAAATTGCTTAGGAGTAGGTGTGTTCGCTTCCTCCCTTCGGACAGAATTTTATTGTTTATTCAAGGTCATGTTTGAAGTGATATCTGTTCTGTCTTTAATAATCAACCGGTCATTTAGTAAAGCTACAATCCCAGACGGGTGTGTTCATGTTTTTGTTTTTTTTAAATAATTTTGTTTCCCTTAAAGCTGGGAATATCTGACAGTTTTATGTGTGGTGGCATTTTGCTTGTCCAAAAACTTGAAAAAAAAAATAATAAAATGATCCAAAAAAAGGATTGCCTAATAAGGTTAAGGTTAGGGTATGTTAGGGTGTAGTCATAGCATTAATTAGCTGCATTAATAATTATATCAGGGGAAAGATAGTGTGTCTGGTGTGTGTGTTTGTGTGTGTGTGTGTGTGTGTGTGTGATGGGTGTGGACTTGTGCAAAGCTGAAACTAGGTCGGGGTCCTAGATGTTTACACTGATAAGGGTCAGGGAGCAGGTGGATTGTGGAATACCTGGGGACCTTCCGTCTGTTGGTCCATGATTAGACGTCAGAGAGGAGCGTACACACTGATAGCACACCAGGTGAGCATCAGTATGTCATGTGCATAAATATAGACGCATGTCTTTTAGGGGTATAACCAAATATGAATGCATTATTCAGATTAAACAGTTAATCTGTTCTACAAATACAGATATGCAACAGAAGCACACTATTTTTTTAGTCTGCTATTTGATGGCTGTGGAGAGCAGAAGAAGCCTTGAGTGGCGGATTTCCCCGTGCAATGTGTTTCTGCTGGCCACAAGTTGTTACGAAGTGCTAGTGTGGCTTTTGCTTTCGTCAAAGGTAGAGAAATTTGCTCTGCTCCTTTTTTTTTTTGCACTGTCTGATGCCACCATTCTCAGCTGCTCAACCCTCTAATGTGTCGGTGCTAATTTTGTGTTGCTATTGTGTGTTTTGCGAATACAGTTGCAGTTTAACGTTTCCTTTTTAAACCAGCGCAGCAGCTGTTCCATATAGCCCACGCAGACCACATGCTGTGCACAGATCAGCCCTGTTATTTTATGTTTTATGTCCACTGTTTCCGGGACATAATGGTAGGGTTCGTGGAAAAGAAAATATTCAATAAATAAATAAAGAAATACAAATGGGGTCACTTCCACTTCTGGTTTAAATCTGAATACGGATGCAGATATGAATATTTGGAGCAGTGTGCAGACACAGATACATATAGTGGCATTGAATTACACCACTAATGTAGTTGTCAGTAACTGAACTGGAATCCAAACTGTACAATTTCCTGATTAAAGATGTGTTAACTTGGTGATTAAGATGATAACAAAGCACATTTGTGATAAGTGTATATGAATTCAAGGCACTGTGTGGTCAAACTACTACCTTTTTGCTATAAGCTCAAGTAATGGCAAGCTGCTAATGGCAAAATGGCAAATAGCCAAGATAAGCCACTGTTAGAACCTCCTCTATAATCGTCACGTCCTTCATGGTGACTGTGATAACGGTGGAAGCTTAGTGGCCAATAAAGATGCAACTGCGTGCAATTTCTGCACAGCACATGTTGAATATGGTGGTGGCAAAATGACAAACATCATCTTTAATCTTTAATGTGTTGGGACTCTCAGTACCCTCATCACTGTATGAGCCAAATGGACGCGTGTTCTTCCAATAAATGGGGCATGTTTCAACACAGAGTTTGAAACAGTTTTCTCAGAATCCCTGAAGCTCCATCTATCTTTAGTGAAAATGACGAGGTATGCTGGGCAGTTTATTTATGATTCCGCCATGTGTCTCATAATAAATCTCAGGAATTACCTGACAAGGAGGTTGCCACTTCAGCAACAAGGTATCAGGGTTTGAGCATTTTAATCAGGTGCAGGAATCCCAAACACTCAGGTTGCCACTTTGCCAACAAGATATCGATTTGTATCTGTCAGAAATGCCGGAAGAGGTTGCGTAATGACTGTGGCGAGATTCTATTGTCTTTGACTTAATTTCTCTCTTCCTTTGTTTGCACTAGACAAATTACTTAAATGACAAACAAGAATATAAAGAATGACAATTTGACTGACAATGAATTGGAGTTCATTCATCATCTCAAACCCCAAGAGCCCTCATGACAGATCCTTGTGAGAACTGAACCAACCAATATCCTAAATGCCAGAAATGGTTCTCAAATCCATGGAAATACAAGATAAGGAGTACACAACCAGAGATCATCCCTACTCACCTGGAATGCAAACCCTGATCTCCAGGACCAGCTCTGGCAATGGCCGTACCTTACCTTACCTTACCTTACCTTGATGGAGGTCACAGAAGGCTTTATGGTGATATAACCAGTAAGATCTTGACACTTTACAGTAGCTCAACTATGCTACTGACCAGAAGGTTCTGGAGTTTTCCTTTATTTATTTATTCATCTTCATTACCCACTTTACATTGTTAGGGTAAAGGTGGATCCCAGCAAAAAAAGAAGACAGGAATACACCGTGGATGGGTTGCCAGTCGATCAAAGGCCACCATGCACACACATTTACACCATCAAATCACCCACCAGATTTTGGGAGAATGGAGGAATCTGAAGAACCCAGAAGAAAATCCAAGCCTCCATGCATATAGTGATAAATAGATAAGCTGAGCTCCGGGGCCAAACCAGGAACCTGGAGCTTTTTTGAGGCAGCAGTGCTACCCACTGCACTAGCATGCTGCCTGGATGTGAATTTAAACCCCATATATGCCTGAATGCAAATGGTGGACCCCTGAGTACGACCCTTACTACTTAACTGGACGGAACCTTCTAAGGTCTTTTGCATAAAACCACCTGCTCATGTTGACTTGATCATCCACTGGAGCACACAAGGTATCTTCTCCTCATCACAGCTGATAAGCAGATGCCGTTCATGCAGATGCAGATCCACTTGCACAGTATAGAAGAAGTACGGCTAAGTACCTTCATGCTGCAAGACAGGTGCAACAATAGCGCCACATCCTTGGAACATCAGTTCCAGTGTGAGATTTCTATCCCCTTAAGAAACATCTTGACGGATTTTTGGTTCAGAATTGCAGGAAAATTTGTTGATAAAGATCTTCTTGCTACATAGAGATCATGTTGGACCCAGTTTAGTTTACTCTCTAATGTTGAGCTGATACAAGTATTATATTATTGATTGTAACACCAACTATAACCAAATTATATTGGTGCATATGCCTCCAAGGGATATCAATGAATCCCTTAGGAATGATAGGCACAAATGCACTTACATTTGTGTTCAACCACCTACATTCATTACAAAAAAAAAAACATGTAAGAAGTGTGCACAGATGCACACACATGCTCACAATCACACTGTAATTAAGGCTGGCTGCCTGCAGGGTAAATTCTATATATAGGACCTGCAGACCCAGCTGAAGCACAGTATAGATTCTGTGGCACGTCCATGAGATTATAAAGGATCAGTCTTTAGCATAAAAACCCCGTCTTAATGTTGCCTTTAATCCACTCTTCTGAGCACTGCCTTCACTTCTGCAGTTAAAGGAAGCCACATTTGGCTATATCAAAAAAAGTATATCTAATCCCATTATCGTTTGATCAATAAGCAGCTCATGAATATTTTCACCCATTTTTGAATACATTAACCCAGCCAGAAATGTACTCGGAAACTTGATGAAGATCAATTACATTCACGCACATTCAGCATTTTCATGCATGTCTACATTTGATAAGTAGTTCATGAAATGTTTGCACTGTAATGGAAGGGAATGGATAAATGGACTGGATTTTAAAATTATTTCTTTTTTTTTTCCCTTTAGGGTTTGTGTTACTTATAATGATATCATTCATCTTGGTTCATGCTTACACTGAAGTACCAGAAAAACTGGTACTGGAGACTGTGCAAAATACTTAGCAACGCCACCTATGCGCATCATTGGTTGTTTCCACCAGTGTATATAAAAAGCGATAGACATCTATGGAAGCTTCTAGAGCTCTTTCCACAGTGAGCATGGCAAGTTATCATAATTTTGCGATTTTCAGCGCAGTTTAACAGTTAGAGCTCGTGAGTGTTTCGCATTTCGGAGGTGGAAGCAAAGTTTGGATTTTCATGTATGAGCATTTCATGGGTGTACCGTCACTACAAGAATTCCAGCAAAATCTCAAACTTATGACAGCAGTGTGGCCATAAAAAGACTCTGTTTGAACGTGACCAGCGTCGGTTGGCAAGAATCGTTGGTCCCTCTAAGATCCCGTGGGGGACTTAGCAAATATTAACTGGTATACCAGTTTTTCTGATACTTCAGTGTATATCTTATATTTTCATTCAATCATTCATTCATCTTCAGTAGTCTCCTTATCCTGGTTAGTGCTGCAGTTTCTTTGGAGCCTATCCCATGGAACACTGGATGGCACACCGGTCCATCAGTCCACTTACTGGCATGGTTGTGGAAGGTGGAAGGAAACCAGAGAACTCAAAGTAAACCAAAGTGGAAAAAGATGGAACGTGCAAAACTTAACTGCAGCTGTGAGGCAGCAACCACGTCGATCACGTTGCTGGCGTGGCAGCACTCAAATAAATTATACCCCCATACTCATAAAGCAAATAACCTCTAGATCTCATAATCATAGAAAGGACATTGGTCCTTGGATATTTCAGCAATGAAAATTCCAAAGGTAGAGTCAGAAATGTGAACTTGTGAGCCTGGAGTCATAATGATATGAATCCTATTAATATTAATGATATTAATATTAAAGTAACTCATGAATACTTTTTCTTTTTTTTTGCAAAATATTTGCATACATTCAATTTTGAAGCATTTTTGACTACATTATTATGGGTGTATAAGGCTTTGTAAGTGAATTGCTGATTTTTTTCTACATGTCAAATAATTTGTCTGAATTTCCACGAAAATGGCATTAATTATTGAACGCCGCCTCGTCTCCAAACTCAGAATGTGCAAAGCCACTTCTTTTGTCCAAAGATGACATCTTACAATTAAAGTGAAATATTAATGAAGCAAACAAATCACAAGCCTAAACACTTCCTTGCGTAGAAATCAGATTCACGCTCGGGAACTGAAGGGTCCACAGGGAGTGCCAGAGTAAAAATTACATGTGAACTCGCAGTTCCTCACTGAGCATGAGCTGGGGGAATCGAAATGATGTTAATGCATTATTCAGCGTCGATGAAAAAAAGACGACGATGTGGCCTCCAGGCTTTGATATGGGCAGCTTGGACGGTTTGTATGGACTGCAGGAGTGCTTCATGACCCTAGACTCCTCCGAGGGGGTGCAGAAGAATATATACGCATGTTCCATGTGTTATTATATAATGAATATGTATGTGTTTGTGTGTTGTGTTTGCGAGGGTGTATTTGTTAAAGGCATAGCTACTGTATGTTTACGCAGGCATGTGGGTGAGTGGGTGTGACTGTGTATGTGTGAGTGTGGGGGTGTGGGACTCACAGCGTGTGTGTAGGTGCTGTAGGTGCTGCTGTATGTGCTGAATGGCAGAGCCACAGCAGGGTTGAAGATGCCAAACTGGCCCACCATCTGTTGCATGCGGCGGATGGTTCTCTCCTTATCAGTGTCTGCGAACTTCACTACCAGACTGGAGGATGCTCCCTGAGACACAGAAAGAGAAAGAGTTACAGCAAAAGAGTTACAGCAAAATCATCAATATTATTACTGCATATAAAGAACTGTTTCTTAAGACTTCTTCATAATATCAACATAATCTTCACCAATTTTTGGCTGACAATATCATCCACATGAAACTTGGTATGGTTGTAGCCCCACATGTCTGATAAGGAATATAAGGTTTGTGTCTCTAGATGTGTTTCCCTTCGCCTTAGCACTTCTTGAAGTGGTGTAGGCTCAAATTACTTTTCGGGCAATAGCTTGAAAACCCTTTTGTCAAAAGTTCTTAATTTTTTACGGCAAGTTGGCCTCTAGGAGGCACATTACCCTAGCTCATTATGATTTATTTGTGGCGTAGCGCCACCTAGTGAATAATGCCCAAACAAAAACCTAGCAATTCACTAGCCAATATCTTGTGACATAAGGTTTCAAACTTCACAAAATTTCACATCTTGCATC
>JAOVVH010000029.1:6564845-6575402 GCA_028566435.1 Scorpiodoras heckelii | reverse complement strand
AAGGGGACTAACAAAGTATGTAGAGAAACAGATGGACTACAGTCTGTAATTGTAGAACTACAAAGTGCAGTTATATGTAAGTGGAACAATGAGTGTAGAGAAAAGGAGGTGGTCATAAGGTTATGCCTGATCGGTGTATATACCGCATATTTGCACATTTCTTTTAACCCACTTATACTTGACAGCTTACTTTGTATATAGTATATAGATACATATAGATATATAAATCTTATTAGTAGTAATATTACTCTATATGAGGCACACTGGCTACACTTATTTACATATGCATACAGTTGTGGCCAAAAGTTTTGAGACTGACACAAATTTTGGTTTTCACAAAGTTTGCTGCTTCAGTGTTTTTAGAGCTTTTTGTCAGATGTTTCTATAGTACACTGAAGTACAATTATAAGCATTTCATAAGTTTTTTAACAAAAACTTGTTGACAAATACAAGTTTATGCAAAGACTCAATATTTACAGGGTTGACCCATCAATATAACCAAGCACACAATACACACCTGTTCTGGCACTGACTGCTGGCCCACTCCAGCCCTAAATCCCAAATCAAGATCAAGAACAAGAAGCCAAAGTTTAAGAATGAGAAATGACATTTTAATCAGAAACTACAGCACAGACCAAGCTTTTTTTTCCCCTTCAACTCAGTGGGGCCTGAGTCTCTTCCTATTTTGCTCCTCACCTCTCCTCTTGTCTGTCTATTCTGTCACTTTCTTTCTGACACTTTAATCACAGCAGAATGTCACGCTCCCCGTTCAGACAAAGGACAATCATCGCAGTGATAATTTGACCTCTCCTTCAATCCGTTTCACCGTAATTGCATCAGACACCGTCCCTGGGTCACGTTTCTCAGAGACAGAGAGAAAGAGAGACAGAGAAAGGGGTGGAAGAGAGAGATGGATGCCTTTAACCTCTCCAGACTTTGGAAGTGTTATGACTTTGGGTATGATCTGATTAAAATGCTACAGAACATCTTAATGTCAGTGTGCCGTATTTCACAATAACTGCCATGTACAATAGCGTAAGTGCATCATTATCATACTCATACTAATGCCATAATGAAACTCGATATGACCTTTGGAAAGCACAGAACATGTTCATTTTGCCATTCTTTAAGTAATTGTCTGTGAGGTAATAGGTCATATATATATATTTTAATAGCATGGTCTGAACTGCAGCATTCAAAATGCCAAAGAAGTTACATATCAAGACGAAAATAAAGTCAGAGACGAAAGTTAGAGACGAGAGTCTGAAATTCTGCTGGTTGCAAATTCTACTTTGGTATGGGATCCTCAATGGTATATCCTTTGTACCTATTGTACACATCTTTCACCTGCAAAAAAAAAAATGTAGTGCACCTTAAAAATGTATTTTCGATACCTGAAGAATCACGGTTAGGCCGGATTCACACGTATGGATTGCGTTGGTGCTTCTTGTTCACTTTGAATGGGACGACGTAATGTGTCCATCATGTCTCTTTGCTCGTATTGCTTGCGGCAGAAAGTTGAGGAATGTTCAACTTTTCAAGCTGCAGTGCAAGCAGCAACAAATGTAATTGCATTCATGCAAATATTCCAGCGCAGACACTAACCAATCAAATAGCATTTATGAAAATATCCCACTCCATAGATGGGCTTTTTTTATATGTAAATGTAACTTGTTTGGCTTTGTAAAAAGTTACAGAGAAACAGACACTGTACCTGTATCTGATAACCCTGTTATTGTAAATAAAAAAATACATCTGACGTGATGTACCACATTCACATGCTGTCTAGACACAAAGTAGACAGCTTCCTTGTAAAGTTAAACAGCAGTATAATCATAGCGCTGTGATTGGCCGATGACAAATTGCACTGCAAATATCCCCCAAGCATCAGACACACCCACTGGCAAGCGTTAACGCAACATGTACGTCTTACTGTCTCAGGGCATTCACTTTCTCAGGTAAATGATATGTAATAAATGGCCAAAGCACATACAAACAATAGTACAGTTTAGGATATGCCACTGATCTACCTAGCTAGCTAAGTAATGTAGCTAACATTATGCTGATGCAGCTTATTTTATTTTATTTTACAGGGATACAGTAGCTAACTATCATTCTAGTTACCTATAGCTATTTATATATAGCTACTCAACACAAGGTAATCCATATTCTAGCCATCTTGTACTACAGTACAATTAACTATTGCTCCTATGAGCATTTCAAGGGTGTACCATGACTACAAAAATTCCAGCAAAACCTCAAACTTACGACAACAGTCTGGGCGTAAAAAGACTCTGGGTGAACGTGACCAGCGTCGGCTGTCAAGAATCGTGATTTTACGTGATAACTGTGCAACACTGCCTCAAGTAACATTGGAATTCAACGCTGGGGCCTCAACAAACATCAGCGTGAGGACTGTGCAACGTTCCCTCCAAGACCCTGTAGGGGACCTACCAAATATTAACTGCTATACCAGTTTTTCTGGTACTTCAGTGCACATTAATTGATTTTGACAGAAAAATTCAGTTTCCAAAACAAAATGTATATGAAATCAGGGTTTGACCAGAAATTATTAGTGAAAAGATAAATACAAATAAAGTTTACTGAGATACTAAATTTATACTCATAAATCGGAGCACTGGGGCTCAGGAGTACAAGAGCTCTAGAGCTTGCAAAGGAAATCATTCATGCAGTCATGCAGGACACACCTGACTGAGTCCAGCTGAACTTGTGATGTGACTGTGATCTTACACATACACATAGGCATGTCCATTCTCTGTGTGGGCAATTATGAAATCCAGTGTGTGTGTGTGTGTGTGTGTGTGTGGACAGGTGGGTTTAATTACATGCACTATGACTGTGTGTGTGAGAGTTCCTGCTGCTCCTCGTCTTCGCATACCGACAGCATGTTGTGTGCTGTATATACAATAATACAATAATACAGTAAAAACACTTTCTATATTATTCCATTGTGTATTGTCATACCATGTGTGTGTGTGTGTGTTTCTTGTTTGGCTTTAGGTCCCATTCGTACACTCGATGATGATGCAACGTTCTTTTTTGTTTGTTTGTTTGTCTCCCTATTATAGGGAGATTGAAAGTTAGTGTGCTTTCACAGTTTTTCTCGTCAACCGTCAGTGTACTTTTTACATGCAATCCTATGGGAAGCGCCTGCAAGGCAGGAGAATGCAGGCATTTTAAAATGGCATTGCTGTTGCACATCACAGTAGAGTGCATACCAAGGTGAAAAAAGTTCAACTTGCCAAAAAAAGTGCTGCATTACATAAAATGTTCCTTTTTTTCTTTACACCTCCCAACCAACTGGGTCACTTTTTTTTCTTTTTAGTGAGTGAGTTTTATGAAATTTGGAACAGACAATATTGCATTTGCCAA
This sequence comes from Scorpiodoras heckelii, assembly GCA_028566435.1. NCBI lineage: Eukaryota > Metazoa > Chordata > Actinopteri > Siluriformes > Doradidae > Scorpiodoras > Scorpiodoras heckelii. The sequence goes on along the minus strand of JAOVVH010000029.1, from coordinate 6,572,009 downwards.
TATTTCTATGCTGCAATGTATAGTGGTGCAGAATAAGCATATCAAATGTAGAAATTGTAGAATGAGCATATCAGATGTCGAAATTGCTGCTTAAAGCAGTTCTTGAGATAGTGAAGTCTCAGTTGCAGTGCCCCCTATGGACAGAATTTCACAGAATTTGGTGTTCATCTCAGGAATGTGGTAGCAATGCAGGATGTGGAATTTCAAAACTGTAGCTTAAGCAGTTCTTGAGATAGTGAAATGTGTCAGTTGCAGTACCCGGTGTGAATGAAATTTCACGACATTTGGTGTGCGTCTAAAGAATGTGACGCAGGGTGTGAAAGTTTTTTGGAAGTATGAGCCTTCGCATTACAAGATATCGGCTAGCGAACTGCTCGATTTTTGTTTGAACATTATTCACTAGGTGGCGCTATTCCACAAACTAATCATAATAAGCCAGGACAATGCCCCTCTTAGAGGCCAACCGGCCATAAAAAGCTCATTTTTGGCAAAATGGCTTTCGACTCTACATCATTCAGGGGTCGTTAGCACGAAGGGCAACAAACACCTAGGAACACAAACATTATATTCTGTATCAGACATGTGAGGCTGCAAGCAAACCAAGTTTCACGTGGATTAGTGAAGTCTAAGTGTAAGATATCATCAACCAAATATTGGTAAAAAAAAAAAAAAAAAAAAGAAAATGAAGAAGAAGAAACAATATCTGTGGTTATTATTATAATAATAACTTGGCTGTTTTTGGGACCAATTATCAGTGCACAACTGTAGCTTCATGAAGCCAACTTAAACAAGCAGGTCGAATCTCTGATAAACAAGCTAGACCATTCAGCCGACACTAGACTAGTAAAAGCGTCATTGCCGTTACAGCGAGACATGAGTCACGTTTCCTTTTCATGTCAGCACAAAATGCACATGTACTCCAGTCAGCCGTTTTTCCGGGAGGAAAAGAAGAATCCTGATAATGATTACGAGTCTGATAGAGTGTAAATGATAAGAACAAACGTATGTAATAACCACGAAAAAAACAACTTTGCTGATCTTAATGCCGCTTCCACATTTCAACCATAGTGAAAGGTTTTAATGCATCTATCCTAAGAGGTCGAAAAGACAAAAAGAGAAAACTGCAAACTCGAGCAAGGTGATCTTGGTTTTGTTCCAAGCAAACTCCAGCATGGTCAAATTGAAGTGAGGAAGTGATTCGACCCTGAATTGGCCCAATGGCAAGAAATTAAATCTTTAAAGTGCTTTTTAAATCATCTCTGTTGCTTTTGCTGGGACTAAAGGCAGTATTTGCCAAGTTTATTACATCTAAATTGCATCAATGTTGGGAAGTTGATGATACGCAACTTCTAATAATCTACTCAGTGCTGGCTCTGTGTTGTTTTCCGTTGCCATATTTATGGCCAGTGAAAACAAGATTCACACCCCTTTTGTTTTTATTTTATTTTATATAATTTAATTTTATTTTCGTTATTTTATTTTGTTTTATTTTTTGATTTTTATTTTTATTTTTACTTCCCTCTGATTACGACTTGGCCAATGGACTAATGGGTGTCAAAGTGCTAAATGTTAATGTCAGCCAATATAAATCAAGCTTGACTGGCCCACCAGGTTTCACTGATAGCTCTAAAAACAAACAAGCCTACGTTCTTTTCTCACTCACCATTTTCCAACGTTCTCAACTTTCTTAAGTTCAATGTCCCAAGAAAGGACTCAAAAGTGTAGAGCGACTCAATGAGTGCCTCGGCTTGTACGAGATGATGAGCACGGGATGTAGGTGGTGGTATTAGCATAAAAGCTGATGCTTTGGAAAATGGCCTTTTTGTGCAGAGTACAGTATACAAATGACGAAGTGAGAGAGATGGACAGACTAACGGACTAAAGCGCTGCTGCACTGCTCTCTTTAGGTGGAGATGTAGGATGGGGGCATTCCAGTTAAAATTCCCGTTTGGGAAACAGGCCATTCCAACTTCCCAGGGCATGCACTATGGAATACACTATAAATCCCACTGGTGGTAAATCAGCAGGTAGTCGAACAGCATTGTAGGTGATGTAGGAAACCATAAACCATGACGTGAAAACCAAAGTGAAAACAGAAAAAGTTAACTCTGGAATTTCATTATAAATTAAATCATGGACGCCACTAAAGATCACGTGGTAATTAGAAAGCCAACTTTTATTGTAAATAATTATAACAGCTTGATTAAAAACAGCATGAAAGCTACAAAACAACAACAACAAAAGCAGAGCAAGATATAAAAGAGAATGCTTAAAACTATATTTCCCTGCACTCCATCAGAGGTTTGTGCCTCTGTTTTGCTCAATCTGCGGCTTTCTTTCTCTCTCTAGCTGATTCTTTCTCTCGCTCTGATCGCCGCACATCCACGCGGCACTCCGGCACAGACAACGAGATCAATTTCAATGATCTATGAACGATATTACTAATGACATTTATGAATATTTTATGGAATGTAGAAAATGTCATCATAAATTTTTATACATGGGAAATGAGGCCCTCGCTGAAAGCAAACAGCATTAATGTTTGAGTGTTGGAGGGACAGCGCTAGAAAGGAGCGAGGCAAGGCGCGGAAGAACAAGTGGCTCATCTTTACCTCTCTTTGCTGGGTTTTCACCATAGGAAGCGTTTGTGGTTAAGGAAAAAAAATCTTAAAGAAAAAGACAACAGTGAAATGTTGACAACTTTTCCACTTAGTCTAGATGAGTTAAGATGTAGAGCAGGGGGATATGGGCAAAAATGTTCTCATGAATCTGGATATTTATCACGATATAAAATTACACTTTAAAAAAAAAAGAGTAATTAAAGGCAAAAATGTAACTTCACCATACAAGATACGGAACACAGCATAATTTTTTTTTTTTACAAAATGTCAGAACTGATACAAAAAGGTGCCACATTCAACAAATACTAAATTAAATTATGAACACAGTGATTTCTCATAATGCACCACAGAAAATCCAGTTAAACAGACACACAGTCAGTCAGTGTTCTTTAAGTAGACGATATCCACGATATACACTGAAGTACCAGAAAAACTGGTATTAGTTAGTTAATACGGGTACTTGGTAGGTCCCCCACAGGATCTTGGAGGGAACGTTGCACAGTCCTCATGCTGATGTTTGTTGAGGCTCCAGCATTGAATTGTGATGTTACTTGAGGCAGTGTTGCACGCTTATCATGTGAAAAGATTCTTTTCCAGCCAACACTGGTCACGTTCACCCAGAGTCTTTTTACGGCCACGCTGCTGTCATAAGTTCGAAGTTTTGCCAGAATTCTTGTAGTCACGGTACACACTTGAAATGCTCCTACCTGAAAATCCAAGCTTTGTTTCTACCTCTGAAATGCTGTGACCCATCTCACGAGCTCCAACTATTAAACCACGTTGAAAATCACTAAATCATGATAACTTGCTGTTCTCAAAGCGGAAACAGCTCTAGAAGCTTCCATAGATGTCTATCACATTATATATACGCACTGGCGGACGCAACCAATGATGTGCATAAATGGCGTTGGTATGTATTTTGCACAGGCTCCATTACCAGTTTTTCTGGTACTTCAGTGTACTTAGAAAAGCACATTATGAGACAATGTGTCCTAATTTATCACAATAACTATAAATATTGAATTTTTGCCCAGCTCTGTTAAGATGTTAGCATTTATGGCTAACTGAGGTATTATCCTAATGTTGTTAACAGGTAAGTGAAGCCTACTATATATCTACCACATTAGCATCATCACATCAAGTTTAGCATCATCTAATCCGACTTGTTTCCAACTTTTACACTCCAAAAACATATTCACTGATCAACCGATCATCGATTCAGATAAGTAAAAAATTACATGCATTTTATTTAAACTGAAGCTTTAATACTTCAGTAAACCATGTGTGGGTTTTTTTTAGCTTTGAACTGATGTTTAGATGTTCAGCATACTGTCTATGCCATATCATGGTCTTGCAGTCTGTTCCTTAAAATCAAATGAGGCTTCCTCGAAAATGTGAAGTAATGAACATCTATGCTCTGGAGCATGGCTGTTATGGAGTTAACAAAAGCAAAATCCTGGCAAACAGATTGTGTGTATCTGTGCGTGTGTGTGTGTGTGTGTGTGTGTGTGTGTGTGTGTGTGTGTGCTGGTGCTCCTGCTGAGAGCGGTGTTAGAGTCTTTGTGTTTGTACTTTAACCCAGGCCGAGGGAGCTTCTGACAGCAGGCTGTCCTTTCAGCGTGTGGCAACACGCTGAGAGTCAACACACACACACACACACACACACACACAGATATACACACACATGCACACAGAGCTGAATTGCATGGATGAATTTATCTCATTATATGACACAAGACTATGCCACATTTCTCGCAAGTAGCATAGCGAGGAACATCAGCATTACCAATTCTCCAGTGTGTGTGGGGGTTTGATAAAAATGAGCACAAAGCATACATGAGGGATGTTATAATTTAATGTGTGTTGTGTGTGAGTATGTGTGTGTGTTCATTGTGATCACTCAGTATTTCAAGAACACAGCAGTTTATACACAAAGGGCCAAGTAGGGGGAGTTCATACTCAAATGACTGTATGCACGTCAGTATTCAGGACAGCTGTACTGCACTGCCACCTCGCAAGTGGGAATCAGAGTGATGTCATTTTGACCTCCAAGCTACAAAGTAGGAAAAAACATGGCTGCTTTCATGTTTGGGAACAAGCTAGATAGCGAACTGTGATGACTGATGTATAGTTTCGTCCTTGAAACAGCGAACTGCATCATCAGTGTTAAAGCTTTCACAAGCGTATACTGATTAATCTAAAACAAATACTTGTATATACTGTACAGTATAACTCATTTGTATGCACTTATTTGAAGCACTACTTTGTTTACTATGCATGCTGTGAGCAGCCATGATGATTTGATGTCACTTGCTAAACTCGGCCTTGATAAACCCGTCCCGAGTTTCTGGCTGGGAATTCTGAGTTTCTTCTTCTTCTTTTTCCTAGTCGGAGATTTTTACCAAGTAACAACCTTTAGCTGGATGCAGCACCTCCCTCCACAAGGGGTGGAGAGTGAGCAAAACAGAGGCGTGTCTGAGTTTCACAGAATATTGGCCTTTGACTTAAACACAATTTTGTTGCAACAACAGCATTAAGTCCAAAAGTCCCTGAAATTCATGTTTCAGCTGTTAAAACTTTATTAAATACAGAAATGTGACTATTATTTAATGGCAGCATCTATTTCAAATCTTTTTTTTGGCACAGAGGATAGGAGGAGGGGTGGAGAGATTAAACTACTATTAACATTATTAAAAATAAACACTAATAATAAAAACGTACTGTGCTCAGCCATTCATAACCTGAATCTAGGGCTATCACACATATCACTCAAGAAGACAAAGTGAAACATACAAATATACAGTACTGTGCAAAAGTCTTAGGCACCCTGTTGTTTTTAGGTACAACTTTTGTTATTAATGTTTTTTAGTATTTAATATTCCCAAATGTAACTTTTCCAACAAAAAAATTTAATGTTACACAAATATGTTTGTATGTTAGTACTGAAAGCAACACATTACAAAACAGACCACTTTTCAGACAAAAAACATAAACAAGGCTGCTGGGTTTTACATGCAGAAAAAAAAGTAAGTCTGACAGTCAAAGTCTCCAGAAGAGCTGTAGTAGATTCTCCACGACGCTCAGTAAAACGTAAAAGCTGATTTCCTTATAAAACTGCACACATTGTACCTGGGAACACTGTTTAAGAAAAAGAAAGCCCAAATATTGACTTCCTTTAGTTTATTACTGTTTACTGCACCTTATAGTGTTTTCTTTTGTGTAGAAACATCTTCTTTATTTTCGAAGGCATCTTTGCTTTACAGCAAGTCTTTGCATGTGCCTAAGACTTCTGCATCGTACTGTACAATAATTAGCTGGTAAGTTTTACTGAGCGTCTTGGAAAATCTTCCACAGCTCTTCTGGAGACTTTGACTGTCACACTTACTTCTTTTTTTTTTAGATGCAAATCCCAGCAGCCTTCATTATGTTTTTCATCTGAAAAGTGGTCTGTTATGTAATGTGTTGCTTTCGTTACTGACATACAAACATTATGTAATATAAAATCTTAACCATTATGTAATATAAATAGGAATATAAAATATTTTTGGACTCGCTCAATAATGCAGAACTAAAAGAAAACAAACATTAATAACCAAAGTTGTACCTAAAAACAACAGGGTGCCTAAGACCTTTGCACAGTACGGCATATTAAAGAAAAAGTTCTTAGTCTAAATATATCGCCAAATGGTTAACCAGTTGTGTCAGCTATATGCTACTGTTTTAATTTTCCACCAATCAGCATGTCCTTTATGGTTGTGTTGATAATTAATCACATTTTTGTGTTTATAGACCATGAACAGACCATGTTCATTTGCATTTTAATCAGGCGGTTTGATGTTAATTGTCTCCTCGCAGTCTGACGAAATGACCCAGAGGTCCTCTTAAACCTTTGATCATTAGAAAATCAGGCTAACTTGAACAAACATCATCTCTTTTACAGCTTCCTTCAGGAAAGCCAGTGACTGCTGATAAGAATGAAAATTTCTCTACAAGGACGGATCACACGCGAGGCGTACAGGTCGCTCACACGTGTGAGAAATGAGAAATTCATAAGAGTCTCACACACGGCTCACGCCGCTTCTGAATGAGACCAGAAGTATGATGTGCTCTTAATGATTACACGTATTATAAACGCCGAGAAGCGCCTGCTGCTTTTCTTTCTTTCGCTAACTTCCTGTTTAGTTATATCTGTCTCACTGTCTCTGGACCTATCCCAGTCACTCACTAACTCATTCTCTCTCTCTCTCTCTCTCTCTCTCTCTCTCTCTCTCTCTCTTATCCTTATCTCTCTCCTTCTGTCTTATTAACTGTCTCACTCTCACCCCGTTTATCTCTCTTATCCCTGTCTCTCTCTCCTTATGTCTTATTAACTGTCTTACTCTCACCCTGTTTTGTCTTATCCCTTTCTCTCTCCTTCTGTCTTATTAACTGTCTCACTCTCACCCCGTTTATCTCTCTTATCCCTGTCTCTCTCCTTATGTCTTATTAACTGTCTTACTCTCACCCTGTTTTGTCTTATCCCTTTCTCTCTCCTTCTGTCTTA
>JAOVVH010000029.1:6444974-6459524 GCA_028566435.1 Scorpiodoras heckelii | reverse complement strand
TTTTTTGATTTTAGCAAATGGCTGCAATGAAGCAAAGAGTGAAAAATTTAAAGGGGTCTGAATACTTTCCGAACCCAATGTATATATGAGTAATTGAGTAACATTCTCACAAATCATGTTAAACCCAGTACTTGTGCATACTAATGTACAAGAGAGATTTTTTTCCTGTCTGAACAAAACAAATCATTGTTATTCTCTTTTACTGTATGAACAATATAAGTACAGCAGTCCACAGGGTCTTAGTTTAGTGGAAGAGATATACAAAAAGCTGAGGATGCAACATTGAGGAATAGACTTTCTCCAATAATCTGTCAACTATGATGAATGTTATCATATGAGCTGTTGATACAGTTGGGTTCAAATTAATAGCAGTCCAACATGACTAACTAGATCAGTCACTGTTTTTGATAGAAATTATATTTCTACATGGCAAAAAAATTACTAGTAGGTGTACTAATGTAATAAAAAAAACAACAGACCCAACAGTCATGACATGCATGCGACTGATTCTGTGTAATTGAATTATTAACAGGTGGCACTTATTAAAGTATGAAAACAGCAGATGTTGTGCATGCTGGTTATAGGGCATATCTCTCAAAAAAAACTGAGTAAAATGGGTCATTCCAGACATTGTTCAGAAGAACAGCATACTTTGATTAAAAAATTGATTGGCGAGGGGAAAACATATAAAGTTCAGAAAATGAAAGGCTGCTCAGCTAAAATTATCTCAAATGCTTAAAAATGGGAACCAAAACCAGAAAGAAAATGGAAAACTACTATTCAAATGGATCGAAGAATATCCAAAATGGCAAAGACTCAGCCAATGATCAGCTCCAGGGAGATCAAAGGAGGTCTAAAGTGACCTGTGAGTACTGTACCAATTAGAAGATGCCTGTGTGAAGCCAAGCTATCGACAAGAAGCCCCTGCAAAGTCCCACTGTTCCAAAAACGACATGTGCTGAAGAGGTTACAATTTGCCAAAGAACACAGAAGAGAAGTGGCACAACATTTTGTGGACTGATGAAAGCAAGATTGTTCTTTTTGGGTCTAGGGGCCACAGACAGTTTATCAGACCCCAGAACATTGAATTTAAGCCACAGTGCACTGTGAAGACAGTGAAGCATGGTGGCGCAAGCATCATGATATGGGGATGTTTCTCATACTATGGTGTTGGGCCTTTATATCGCATACCAGGGATCATGGATCAGTTTGAATACATCAGAATACTTGAAGAGGTCATGGTGCATCATGCCGAAGAGCTAATGCCCTTGAAATGGGTGTTTCAACAAGACAATGACTCCAAACAAACCAGTAAGCATGCAACATCTTAGTTCCAGACCAACAATATTAATGTTATGGAGTGGCCAGCCCAATCTCTGGATCTTAATCTATTAGAAAACGTGTAGGGTGAGATCAAAAATGCTGTTTCTGAGGCAAAACCAAGAAATGGAGAGGAATTGTGGAATGTAGACCAATCAGACCATACCTGCTCACGGGTGCCAGAAGTTGGTTGACTCTATGCAACACAGATGTGAAGCAGTTCTCTGAACCAGTTGTTATACAACTAAATATTAGTTTAGTGATTCATGGGAAAGCTAAATATTCAAGCATTTTTCAGTTTATACAGTAAATGTTTGAGTTTGAACAGCCTAATATTCTTCACTTTCTATAAAGTAATAACAAATTTGATCAATTTTAATTCACGTTTTGATATGGAATAGGATGTGCAGTGTTCACAATGCATTTGTGTATGAAAATAAAAGCTATTATAAGAATTTTGAGCTTTACTCACTTTTTTAAACACACTGCTATTTTGAACACAACTGTATTTAATATTACACAAAAGTATTAGGCACATGCAAAGAAATGCTGTAAAGGAAAGATGACTTCAAAAAGAAAGAAATTAAATCTTTCTACTTAAAAGAAATATACTATAATGTGCAGTAAACAGTAATAAACTAAACTAAGTCAATATTTGGAGTGATGACTCTTTGTTTTTTTTTATTTCTTAAATACTGTTCGCAGGTACAAGTTGTACAGTTTTATAAGGAAATTAGCTGTTAAGAATTATTGTGCATCTTGCAGAATCTGCTCTTCTGGAGATGTTGACTGTCACAATTATTTATTTTTTTGGCATGCAATTCCCAGCAGCCTTCATTTTTCTTTTTTGCCTTATGTAATATGTTGTTTCTGTACTTTTTTGGCAAAGTATTGTTTGAAAATTTAACTCAATAATGAAGAATTCATATCTATGACATATATAAAATAAAATGTCTATATCTATAAATCTAAATATAAATCCAGCTATAAGAAAATTTGTACTAAAAAAAGGTTGCCTAAGAATTTTGCACAGGCTATGTGGGAGATGTGGCTGTCACTTTTGTTTATTGCTTCTAGCAATGCATTTGATTGTCTAACCATGAGCACAGAAGCTGGATTGAGCCATTAACCCGGCACTGTGTAGCCATGGCAATGGCCCATATTCTCTGCTCTAGATCCACCTTTACTTGATGAAATGACTTTCAGAGCAAAGCAGACAGACAACAGTGATGTGCTTAGTCTATTTATCATATCAGGCCTTATCACACTTTCCCAGGGAGTGATGCAAATGTATTATGCACGTCATAACAGTAATCGTAAATTTTACTGCTGTCTCTGATTCCATCCTTTGGAAAGATAAATTCTCTACATAAAATTGGTTTTAGGGTGAAAGAGGGGGAAATATTTTATTTTATTTTAATATTTTATTTTATTGTAATATTTTATTTTTATTATTATTAAATTTCTTATTATTTTACTATTATTAGACATTTATCATACAGCAAAATGTATGGTCTACACCACACTATATGATTTATACACACCACTTAATAACTGTGTATTTATGTTTCATTTACATGTTATGTTTTAGGCTTTGTACCAGCTTTGTTGCCAGTGTACCATAGTAAACTAACTGTACTAACTATGTACACTTACGACTGATCTCTGCTACTTAATTTGCCTCTATATACTGTATATTTATAATTGGTTGGATAAGTTGACACTACAGTTACACATAGGACATAAAAGAAACATAGTTACATGTGGAGGACTGAAGAAACATCAGACCACACAAATCATTTGGATTTGTCACTTTATGGAGTCAAAATCGATGTTTCACAGAATTAAGAAAGTCACAATTCACTGATAGTGTCACCTGCCCTACCATCCCTTTTCCGCTGTTGCTGAGATTTCTCCTTTGCATTGTGCACTTGTGGACAATATGTGAAATTCAGCTCAGACAGTAACCAGAACTCTATAAAGAACCCAGACCCTAAGAGCTGTGATACACTGCTGTACCACAATTTCCGTATTTTTGTTGTTGTTTATACACTAAAGTACCAGAAAAACTGGTATACCAGTTAACAATTAGTAGATACCCATGGGATCTTGGAGGGAACATGACCCATTCTCACAGCGAAAACAACTCTATAAGCTTCCACAGATGTCCATCACTTTATATATGCACTGGCGGACACAACCAATAACATGCATAGGTGGTGTTGCTGTGTATTTTGCATAGGCTCCAGTATCAGTTTTTCTTCAGTAGATCTTTTCAACAGTGCTGCCAAATTACCAAGTTAACGAACATGTTAAAGAACGCATTAAAGTATTGCTCGCTATTAAAAAATTAACGCAACAAAAAAATTTATAACACAGATTAAAAATTTGTTACATTATGTAAAACAGACATTGACTGTTACGTCACTCGTTTTAGGCTGCATTCCGATCGCAAGGGTCCATAAGCTGTATCCCTGAACCCTACACACTGCACAGGGTACAGAATCCCAAGGGCTCTTCATAGGGAACTCAGTCGCTAAAACTGCTCTATTTGGACACCCTGCAACATCATCAACAGTGGACAGCATCAGCATCAATGATTACGTTGGTTGTGTTCTACGAGAAAGCACTCGGCTGTATTTAGCATGATAAATCAAACAGCACTGTTCAGACTAATTTTGTATGCTGTAGGTACTTTTGAAATAAATGTGGAGAAATGTCTATGAACTGTGGGTGATGTATTTTAACTTTTTAATGTAAGTTGTGGTTGTCGTGCACAGATCTCTGATCTTTCGTGTTCAGTGTTAGAATTTCCTAGCGCATTAGCTATCATAAACATTGCTAAAGGTTGAAAGGAGCAATGCAGAACGAAGAGGTTGTAGCTGGTTTTGGGTTGCTATATTTTTTTATGTTACATCAGTGACTGAGCGATGGAGAAGACACGGGCGATGGATCCAAATAACACATATGCAAACTCCTTCGCTTCCATTGTGGGGGCGGATCTCTAAGGTAAAATTGAATCAGCCAATCATGTAGCAGCAGCACGACAGAACCTCCAAATACCCATGATCCCTAGTTCCCTACACACTGTGAAGTTCCCTTTAAATAAAAAAAAATGAAAAGACATCAGTCATCTTTAATATTTCAGTTTTATCAGATAAAGTCAAGTGAATAATGAGGCAACATTCAACAGTTGTTTCTCTGAAAATAGACCAGTGATAAACAGCAACAACATTTTCAATGGCCATATGATGCCTACCTGCATGTACAACGCAAATCAAAATGTGCGTCAAAACCACGATTAACGCGCGATTAAAAAATGTATCGCCTGGCAGCTCTACTTTTCAATAATTCACATGGGCATGTAATCCAGGTTTATTCATAATTGATTGCAATGTTAGTGAACTCACTACAGTACATCAGTACTGTTTAATGCTCAATGCTTTAGACCTCACAATAGAGATGATGCTCAGCAGGCTTCCAAGAAAATTACAGTGTAATTGAGGAGAAATAAATGTTGTGAGGGGGTGTCGTTTGCCGTGTCATGCACGTGATAGTTACAGGGATGTCCTTCTTAACCAGGCCTGTGATTGCTCATTTCAAAGGGGTTGTCCGCTGGCTGGTTCATTCCAAGTTGGACGGAAGTGTGTCCTTCCTGTTGACATGGAAATTGGTGTAAAATTTTTACTACTGCCACCTGCAGTACTTGAAGATTCATATGTAACAGTAAATATAAACTCACAAAGAGTATGTGAGCTTAGAAGATTGCAATAGTAGTTTTTTTTGTGCAAGTGTCGCAGACATCACCTCCGCATAAAGTATGCTGAAAGCATAAATCTTTGCAAAATAAACCTTTTACACTTGACATATGTACAGAAGTAAATAATTAAATAGAAGTTACATAATAAACACAAAAAAGTGTTTTAAAGAAATTATAATGTTTTTGCTTAGGGAGCTTTTAATTGGCAATGCCGAACTTTGACTAAATTAGCTTCCCAGATTTGGAAAGCAGGGGCTAAATGCCATAAATGGGTTCACTTCCTCTGTGAGGCTGCCGAAGAGCTACTAGACTCACAATGCAATTATGTTTTCAGCTCAATTATCTCTGGGTTGTTGCAGTGTTGCCCGAATGATCTTATTAGTTACTGCATAAAACTTGCTGTTTTTACACACACAAAAAATGTTTTAAAAGTTTTTTTTTTATTTAAAAACTTCTGTTAAGGGATTTATTACAAAATAAAATATAAATGTCTTTTCAATCCAAATTATTTTCTGCATATTTCAGATTGTATTAAAATATGACAGTGTTTTCATGAGAAATAACTGCTTATAAATTAAGATACAGTACAACAGTTACCCACTGTAGAGAATAGACCAAGATAACAAAATTACCAATCACTTATAACATAGAGACAACCAAGCAAAAAAATAATAATAATATATATTTTGAGAAGGCATTAACAATTTTCCTTTATATAAAGAGTCAAGTAAATTGTCTGCAAGGTTGAAGCTGTCTGTGTATAAAAACAACACAGCCGCCAAAATTGTCCATGTCTGATTTGCCCTTTTTAACGCCAGCATGTGAAATTCCAAGCCCAGTCTTGGTCATCTAAAGCATGTCCTGTTATGCTAGGGTTGTCAGAGTGACAGTATCAGAGCAGTGGCAGGAATTCCACAATAGCATGGCGATAAAGCTGATGCCTCACTGTCACACTGATATTTGAGCACGGCAAAGACTTCCTCATCTCAATCAGAACTATTATCTGTGGCCAGGCTGTTTAGAAAGGTCAAAGCCTGACGTGTCTGATAAGGAGTACTAGGTAATTATTATAGTCTTTTGAAAATGCTCATTTATGTTTATGGTCTGAGAGTCACGACTGCCAGGGCATTTGAAGTAAATGCACACTTTGTGAAGCATGAGAAAAACAAAGTGGCATTTCCAAACTTTTGGAAATTATAAGCAAAATAATAATACACCAGGAGAAGCTGGACTACCTGTACCAGTAGTGCCAAGGACACTGGTAAAATGTGAAACTGGAGAAGAGTCAGACAGGAAGGATAAGGAAAGATATGAAAGCTCACCTGGACTTTTCAAAAAAGCATATAGGTCCTTTAGGTGCATTTTTGCAAACTCCAGGCGGGTTTTCATGTGTCTTTCACTGAGGAGAGGCTTCTGTCTTTTGGTGACTCTGCCATAAAGCCCAGATTGGTGGAGTGCTTCAGTGATGGTTGACCTTCTGGAAGTTTCTCCCATCTGCACATAGAATCTTTTAGTCCAGCTAGAGTGGCCATTAGGTTCTTGGTCACTTCTCTTACCAAGGTCCTTCTTCCCCTATTATTTAGTTTGGTGGGGCAGCCAGCTCTAGGAAGAGCTCAAGAGTCCTGGTTGTTCCAAACTTCTTCCATTTAAGAATTATGGAGGCCACTGTACTCTTGGGAACTTACAGTGCAGGAGAATTTTTTTTGTAACCTTCTCCAGATCTTTGCCTCCACACAATCCTGTCTCTGAGCTCTACAGGCAGTTCTTTCCTCCTCATGGCTTGGTTTTTGCTCTGATATGCATTGTCAGATGTGAAACCTTATAGACAGGAGTGTGTCTTTCAAAATTATGTGCAGTCAACTGAATTTACTACAGGTGGACTCCACTTGAGGTGCAGAAACATCTCAAAGATGATCACAAGAAATGGGAGGTCCCCAGGGCTATATTTCAAGGGTCATAGCCAAGAGACTGACTACTTATGTCCATGCGAAATTTTTATTTTTCCTTTTTAATAAATTTGCAAATAAAATTTAAATTCCTGTTTTTACTTTTTCATTATGGGGTTTATTGAGTGCAGATTGATGGGGGAAAACTAGATTTTTTTATTTAGCACAAGGCCACAACATAACGAAATGTGAAAAAAGTGAAAGGTTCTGAAGACTTATATATAAATATAAAATCCAGTCAATTGTAGAGTCACTCATTTTTCAGGATGGTGGAAGGAAACCAGAGGAAACCCACATGGGTATCTGGAGAACATTCAAAACAGCACACAGACAGAAGAGTTAAAACCCAGGAGCCCTGGAGCTGTGCCGCACTAATGACACCCGCTGTGCCACCCTGCTTCCCTGCCTGTTTATTTATTCCTGATTATTGCATGTTGGTGTGTCTGCCATGCTTTTGTCAATAAACTGACATTTGCATTTGCATTCAAATCGGTGTACTGTGACACCAGCTTTGAGAGTCAGGAACATTGATTGTACTGTATATTAACAACCTGCTGTGAATTTTTAAAAGCTGTCAAAAGCAGAGAGAGAGAAAAAAAAATTACATACTACATAATGTAGGTTGAACTAACGATATAAATATTCTGGATGTACAGACCAAAAGTCTCATCATAATTAAGACGCAACATGAAACATTTTTTTTCCAATAAATCCCTAAGGTATTTACTAATGCACTTTTATCTCTCACATTAAACTATGCTCTTCAAGAAGAGTAGCCCAGCAGGTTAGCACACACGCTGGTGGTGATGATATGAAGAGCACCCTTCTGAGGTAATGGGTTGACCCACCAATCCTTGATCCATTAAAAATATTTTAGGCTATCCTTTGAGGGCTTATCTGCTCTCTAAAAGACATGATTCCAAATGCCTTCTTATGTAGCTGCATTATTTTTCATTCAATTTTTCATCTTCAATAACCATTATATCCTGGTCATGGTTAGGGCAGACCCGGCCGGAGCCTATCTAGACCCTTAGGTGGGAATATACTGGGGATGGGATAACAGTCTATTGTTTGGCACCATGCATACACACATTCACAAGCTCATTCACAACTGGGGTCAATTTAGATTGGCCAATCCATCTACCAGTACGTTTTAGGAGGTAGAAGAAAACCAGAGGAAACCCACATGGATATGGGGAGAACATGTGGAACTCCACATTGAGCACCGTGGAGCACTGGGCACACAAAATACACCAACATAAAGTAGAACAATTAGTTTCTAATTTATTCATTTTGAACTACACCAAAATATCTAATCTTACTTTTTTGGAAGAAGAATCTGACAGGGCATGACCCAGATTTAGTGCTGGGCCTCTGGTACCTCCAGCCTTGCAATGCAATTATCTGCAACCTGTTTTGCCAATATATATATTATAATTATAATGGTTATAATTATGGGCATTGGGTAGACGCCCTTACCCACCGTGACTTACGTTTAACTCATTTATACAACTGAGCAGTTGAGGGTTAAGGGCCTTGCTCAGGGGCCCAACAGTGGCAGCTTGGTGGTGCTGGGATCTGAACTCGTGACCTTCTGATCCAGTAGTCCAATGTCTTAACCATTGAGCTACACTGCCCCTTAGTAGTTCCTCAAGGCTCCTCAAGGGTTCTTTGGATGGTTCCACTTGGAAACTTGTCTGAAATGAAACCGTCTGGGTTTTCCAGAAGGACAAACTGGAAGCAAGATTATAAATGGACATAGAGTGACTTTGTGACATTTCTAATATGCCTGTATGTCCCATAATGTTTGAAAGGAAACAATAATAGAAAAAGCTCTAAGTTTTAAAAGACAAAGCCATCATTTATGAAGAATATGATGAAGTAATCTAGTAGTAGTAGTAGTAGTTCCTCAGGGCTCCTCAAGGGTTCTTTGGATGGTTCCACTTGGAAACTTCTCTGAAAGGAAAGCTAGCTTCCTCATTCTGGAAGGACAAACGGAAGAATAGTTTAGGATAGTAATAGTACATGGATTCTATTCTTTTTTCCCCCCTAAAATTATATTTAATTTTGGACTTCAATTCAGTTCAATTAAATTCAATTCAATTTTAATTCTAAAGCACTTGGGCACTGGCCCAAAGCAGACCCAACTGACCCAAAATCCAGACATAATTTTTATCTTTTAACTTTTATTAATTTTATTCCTAAATGTTATCCCTAATGAGTAAACCGGGGTGACGGTGGCAAGGAAAAACTCCCTCCGATGTTAAGAAGAAGAAACCTTGAGTGGAACCAGACTCAATAGGGAACCCGTCCTCATTTGGGTGACACCGGTTAGTAAAATAATAAATATTCCCTTATATAACTGTGTGTTATACAGTAAAAAAAACTGCAGTAGTATCCAGTACATTCATTAAAGTTTTAACATGAACTCTATTTTTTTGAAATTATAAACTGGTAATAAACTGGCAGCTGGTATAAATCTGGCAAAACCGTCCATGGCAATTAGTCCTAGCCATCCTAGGAAGGTTGCTTATATCAGTTGCAAAGCCAAATTCATGATTTCTATGTGTATCTTTATGCTCTCCATCATGGTGAACTTTAGGCTGTCCATGTGGGACCATAATCAGCATCAGCAAGAGATTTTCTACAGTATATACATTATCAAAAAGTCTTAAATTTATTGTACAGAAGGTTCCCCAAGGGTTCTTTGGATCATGAATAGTTTTAGCTCTCTAAATGGGTTTTATCTGAAGCATGTTCTAGACAGGAAACTCTATCTTATAGAGTTCTACACAGAAAGTCCCATGGTTCCCTTTATAGTACTAGATGAAACATTATTTTCTAAGGGTGAAGTTTACTTGCTGTCAAGTTGTATGGGCACCCCTGCTGTCTGATGTTATGCCAGTTCCAGATTCTGCTTCACTTCTTCTTTTACTGCTGTGTTTTCTGTCTGTGGACTTGCAGGATTCAGCCTGATGCTCTACTTCATCTCTGTTCCTCCTGTTTTTGCACATACCCAAGACTCACTTTTGTGGCTGTGGATATATACTGTAGATTTATACCATTTAAGAAATGTTTCTCTAATCATAAAGACTTTCCTGTACACATCCCAGGACTCTTATTCACAGAATACTCATAGTGAATGAACTTAGTACTATTTGCCTTTAGTCTTTTACAACTGCATACTGATAATTTAATGCTTTATAATCCCACTATCCTGTGTCCTTCAGAAGTCGATGGCAGGATTTATCCAGATTTCTGCAAAGCTGCTTTGTGACAATGTCTGTTGTTAAAACTCTATATAAATACAATAAAATTGAACTGATCTCGGTGAGGGAAGTAGTAAGTATAAATGCAAGTTGTACACTAAGGAATAGAATAATCTATTATTAGATTATTATTAATACTATACTATATAACTATTCTATTATTCTGTCACTCTCTGTTTGTCTTTTGTCTCAGATATGCTGAATGTACAGATGTATGTGGAGGCAGTGTCTGTTCATGGTGTTGCATGTTAATTATGTGATAAAAGGCACATCTTCGCAGGCATTGTCATTCTGCTGCTGCGCTTTCATGTCATGTCTTTCATCAAACAGACTCAAGTGCTCCCACTACATGAATGTGAGATAAATCATAAGATAATCAGTGTGCACATTCTTCAAAATATAATTTTATTTATGGTAAATCTTGACGTTTCTACAGTCCAATGTGCATTAATAGCTTACTGCAAAAGCATGCATATGAATATAACTTGGCCTTAAGGTAAAGTAAACTAACTGATTTACTGCATTAATAAGAATTAACAAATGGCATTAGTAAATAAAGCATTAGCAATGTTAACAAAATAGCTAAATAAATTAAGTCATGTATTGTGTGTATATATTGATATTTAAAATAAGGCAGAAAAAATATGTTAGTAAATATGAATAACGTATATGCTTATTATATTAACTTATATTAACTGAATTGAACTCTGGTCTCCAGGGGTGGAAATGCTGGAACTCGTTTGCCAAATAACAACAGCAGACATGCTTATTAAGGTTGTTTTTTGTTTTATTATTCACAACTATATGCAAAAACGAACCATGAATAGCACAGGTTATTAGTTCATTAATGTAATGTCAGTTAAGGGAACCGTAATGTAAAGCCTTACTGAAAATCCTCACCAATACAGCAGTAAGACAGACCAGGCTGGATCATGACACTCGCAATGAATGGACATGACACTATTTGCTCTGCGAGAATTACACATGCAGTCACACAGATTTTTTTAAATATTAACCCACAACAGATATTCAGTACTCAGTTTCATGTGCTCAAGGACTGTTTGAAAGAAAGTTTATTTTCTTTATGAAAAAAAAAAAAAAAACACTGAATATCATCCCAAGTTTCAGGTTCAGAATGACCTGCTATCTTTTACATTTTCACAGTACACATTATATTATGTACATTTTAGATCATTATTATATTATGTACAATTCAGCTCATAGCTGTGCACAGTTCATTTTCATAATGGTCTTTCACATGCAGGTGGGTACATATCATATCACGTCATCTGTGTAATATTTATACAACATCCTGCATAAAAAATTATAATAGAATTATATAAGTCTGAGGTATCATGTTAGGTTTTGTACAATAAAAAAGGCTGGAGAAAGCAAATGTTATTGGAGGTAAGCTATTGTTTAAGTGGAAGGGCTTTTTCTCTGTTTCCTTCAATGAAACTCTTGAGGTTCACCTTTTCAGTGTTTGATAATCAGTTACAATTTATAACTAAAAAGAACAACAGACGTCTCTGTATTTTCAGAGCTACTATAGCAAAGACAAAAATGAACACACAGCAACTCAAGATTTTTGCACCAAGACATACAGAAACCATACAGACAGAGTTCCTGAATCAAAAGCCCAGACCACCTGTTTAAATGCCCAGGATTGCTACAATTCTGATGAAAATCTTGCTGCTCAGTTTGGAGTCTAGTTTCGTGAGCCCCAGAGAGCTCATATGTACAGTTACTGGACTGTCCACTGCTTTGCACCTGAAACTTCCTCCTGTATAACTAGTATTAGTTCAATCATAAATGCTGGGTGGCAGTACAACACTGATATGATGATCTGGGTTGACGGCATGTCCGACGCATATGGCTTTAATGGATTACTTCACAGCCCAGCATCCATCTGTATGACGGCCAAGCCAGGTGGAGCATCGGAGACCTTCTTATTCCGGCGCACTATATTGGTCAGGTTGCGTAAGGATGGCGTGGCTCTCAGCAGCAGCTTCTTGAGACTTGCACGATACTCCTGCCGGATGAGGCAATAAAGCACTGGATTGAGACAGCTATTGGTGTGTGCAAGGCACACAGTAATGGGGAAAGCATAGGCTTGGGCATTATAGAAGGCTTTGCTAAATGGCACCAAGTCGAACTTGATTAAGACACCCCAAAGTGTCAGCGCCTGATTGGGCAGCCAGCACAGGAAGAATGACAGGACCACAATGGTGACAGATCTGGTGACTTTGGAGCGGCGCTTGTGCCTCCCCCGTTCACTGTCTGATCCGGGGATCCCACTGACTCGTCTTTGCAACACAAAGCGCAGCAGAAGCAGGTAGCAAACACAGATAATAATCAGTGGAACGACAAAACCCAGGAGCAATTTTTGTGTCTGATAGAGACCCAGTAGAAGCTGTGGATCCCAGTTTCCCAGGTCAGAGAAGCGTACAAGGCAAAGTTCATCATCTGACACTTGGGCCGTGGTTGAGTAGACAGCGTGAGGCAGCGTTGCCAGAAGAGACACTAACCAGATAGCCACACTTGCCCATTTCACCTCAGTCGATGCCATCTTGGGGCTGTGCATTCGTAAGGACGAGGCCAGAGAACAGTAACGTGCCACGCTCATAGCTGTCAGAAAGAAAACGCTGGCATACATATTCATGGTGGTGACTGAGCTGATGATCTTGCACATGACCTTGCCAAATGGCCAGCGAAAGTCCATCGCTGTGTCCACAGCCCAGAAGGGCAGTGTCAGTACAAATTGCAGGTCTGTTATAGCCAAGCTCATGACAAAGCAGTTTATGGATGATTGCTTGAGCCGGTGCCGAGATTTGAGCAGATACAGCGCCAGCAGGTTGCCCACCAGCCCGAGAGCACACACCACTAGGTAGACAAGAGCGATGACTACCCGCAGGGCCATGCTCGAGGTATCACCATACAGCTCTGGCATTGCTTCTTTGGACAAAATTTGGAGCCAGCAGCGGAGAGACAGGTTGTGTTGGGTCCCTGTGCTCCGGTTCCACAAGTCTTCACCTTCATCTACTCCGAGCCCACACAGTCCCAAACCAGGCAGTGAAGTAGTACTGCTGCTGTTGTGCTGCATGTCTGTCTTCACACACTTCCAGTTACAATCTTCCAGTACTAATCACAGAGTCAAACACGCTGTTTTAGAAGTCTCGATGATTAATAATGGTTAGTGATAAGAGATCATAAACAACACAGAAGTTTCCATTTCATCCATAGTTGCTTCTGAATTCTGTTTCCTTTGCTCTGACCCAGTCTGTTCGTTGTTATTGCTGTTGAATGCCTTAAAAATTGGTCATTTCCTGGTCCATTTAACTAGATAAGGTAAACAGAGAGGAGGTAAAGAAAACCCGTCTAGCTGTCTGTTCCTCACTCACGGCTTACTGATCTCCGCTGCGCTCAAGCTGCACTTTATATTTGAGAGAGAGAGAGAGTGAGAAGAAGGGAGGGAGGTGGAGAGAAGGAGAGAGAGAGAGAGAGAGAGAGAGAGAGAGAGAGAGAGAGAGAGAGAGAGAGAGAGAGAGACAGCACAAAATAGAATGAATTGGAACACAGTTTTATAAACGCTTTTGTGTCAAAGAAAAAAATCGTACATTTATCCAAAGTTAATTTACCATATGAGATAAAAGATGGCACAGGAAATTTTTTGTCTTGTGAGCTTATGTTTCTGTAAGTTTCTGTAAGTAAACGTGTTTTATAGATGTGTGCATGTGTGTGAATGATTCTTGAACCAGCACATCTTTAAAATGAGAATAAATTTTTTTTTTTTTTATTTTCATAACCAGATTTGTACTCTTTGCATTTATAACTTGTCAATATTGTCACATATCATATCTCACTGCAGGGTTTATTGGTATGCAAACATAGCAGAGGGAAACAGAGAGAGAGATGAATGAAGGTACGTCGTTAGCATTCCTCATACTCTCTCAGTCTTTGCCACGCAACCTGCCTGGTGGTCCTGTTCTCCAGTCTGTATTGCATGTCCTCATCATCAGTCCCATCTGCCAAACCTGCCACCTTTATCTGTTTTTTTTTCCTATAATGCATCTGCAGGTCACGGTAAACTTAGATACCGGTACCCATAAGCTGTCAATCACAATCTAAAGAACTTTCTGATGAGTGGAGTAGACTGTAGGCAAGCGTATGTAGGCAAGCGTTTCATGGCTAAATTGGACCAGCCTGGTGGCCAATCTTCATTAATTGTACATTGCACCAGTAAGAGCAGAGTGTG
>JAOVVH010000029.1:6029651-6040444 GCA_028566435.1 Scorpiodoras heckelii | reverse complement strand
CTACTTTGAAGAATCTAAAATATAAAACATATTCTGGTTTGTTTAACACTTTTTTGTTTACTAAATAATTCCATATATATTTCTTTATAGTTTGGATGACTTTAGTATTAATTTATAGTGCAGAACATTTTTAAATAATGAAAAACCGCTGAATTAAAGCTGCGTCCAAACTTCTGACTGGTACTGTAAGTAGTGCTAACATTATAATACTTGTGATCAGTGGACCAACACCAGTTAAAGTCATAACTATCAAGTGTCAGTCTGAGCATAACAATACTAAACTGTACCAGAAATATACAGTTGCGCTGACTGGACTGACACGTGGACGATAGGTTCTCCCAGTTCAGCCGTAAATAAAACTGATAATAAACTACATTTCTTTAAGTGAATGTACATTGCAGTGGCGGGCTTCGACATCTGTCACAACCCAGCCAGTCTGTATAATCGATAATATCCAAATATTCAACATATTGACCGAACTGCTCAATTTGAACCACGAGACCTACTTTCCCACCAAATTTCTAAATCTGCTTCTACACAAAACCTTATGATAACACCGAATTAGCCTCAACAGACTTCACAGAACATCTGATGAACCTAAGCAGGTTTGAAGACATGCTAAGGCAACACGTTGACACAGCAGACAATAAGGAACAAAGCGCGAAAAGATGAAAAGGCTCCAGACGGCCTTGCAGCTTACGTCTGGGCAGGATTAACTGGTGATTTAGCAGATGTGTGTTGATTAACAAGGGAGAACAGCAGGGGTCTAAGACTTCATGAGTGAATCAGTCGAGAAACAAAGAGAGAGGGAGAAAGAGAGACGGGGCATCCGAGACGACGTACGCCATTACCGTGAGTGTGTAACTCTAGCATTTAAAAGACTGTGCATTAGGAGACGAATGAGCACAGAGCTAGGGTTACTGTAGTATGAGATGGTTAGAGGTGTGGTATCTAAGGTATGTAAGGGATAAAAAAAAAACCTATGTAGTACCTGAGGGAGAGAGAGTAGTCGTTTCTGCTTGTCTGACTGTTCCTCACCAGGTAGCTGCACTCTTTACACAGTGTCAGCAGACTCTCAGCTTCAGAGCGCGTCAATGCACCGTGGTACCACCTAAAACAAACAGACATTAAAACACACTTGCAGCCTTGGTTTCAAAAACAACGTTGCATAAGGATACAAAATAAAATGCATGCTGTTTTCCTCAATATATGACATCAGAAGTGGGTTTTTTTTTTGCAGAAATAATATACAAAAGAAAAATGCATGTATTTGTTTTCTTTATCAAGGCAAAATTTGATAATAATATTGTAGTGAAAATGTGAAAAATGTCCTAACTTCTACTCTGCTAGTCTATTCATTTGCCCTTACTGTTATTTTACCTTTTAATAATTTTAGAAATAAATCAATGGCAAAAAATCTACTATTCCTTTGGTGTAACATTTTTGTGTATTATCCCCCCCCCCAAAAAAAAATTAACATTCAGCAGTATTACAAGCTTGTTTACTAAATGACAAATTGAACAAATGAGCAACACCAATCTGAGCACTTCTCTGACGATAAACTTGTACAGTGTTGTGCACTATAATAGCCCTCGTCGACCAACGTGAAACAGGTTCTTGAACTGGTTGGAACATTGGAGCTATCTACCGAACTGGCCTACATTTCAACCAGTTTGTAACAGAACCGTTGTGATCGAGGATGCGTCATCTATGGAGGGTGTTGCACAATGCAGATCAGACGTAGTACAGTAGTAGCAAAAGCACAGATTACCTGCTCGATTATGTTCTGCTATTAGAGAGATTCATTTTTTTTCCATGGGATCATGGATCAAATATTACTGATAAGATGATGTAGAAAACTATTCTGTGCAATGCAAATGGAATATAAGATGATTTTATTTGTAGGCGTATTGCCTAAACAAGTGTAAAAGAAACTCTGAGTCAGTAAATACATTTCTTAAATTGTCATATTATATATATAAAAAAAAAGCATGAGAAGGAAAAAGGGAAATGTTTTGTCGGCAGACCACACTATGATCTTTTCCCCCCCGTGATTTCTCACTTCCAGCCTGTTGATTATGACACGACCATTATGGTTCACACTGAAAAACCTGTCATTTTTTCCCTTGGGCTCCCGAACCAATTTATTTATAGTGGAAATGCTCCGAACGGTTCAAAATTACGTTGAAAAGAGATAAGAATGGTTAAAACATTTTATTAACATAATTAACATAAGCGTGACGGATCTGATGAAAGAATAAACGAATAATTACTTGATTGATTGACATGCAAGAATATACCGTATACCGTCGTGACTACTTAAGGCATGCATTCGGTCACCTTGGGAGAAAAAAAACCCAAAAAACAATTGTAATACATACACTTGTTGCTCCAGAGGTAATCCTGGGTCCACCCTTTCCCCCAGGATGGTGAGGAGGTTGCTGGCTTTGCGTAGACTGGTGGCCTTGCTGGATGGAGGACTGGTTCTGGACATCCCAGTTCTCCTCTGCTGGTCCACGTGCGGCAGTGTGGAGTGCTCCCAGTCACCGCCATCAAACTGCACTAAAAACACACGGATAACAATAACAACCACTTTCAGCCAAGAAAAACAGACATGTCCAGAATTCTGAAGGAAATATCCATGAAAAAGAAAGTTAAGCTGCAGTTTCTACTTTAAACCCATGACCCATGATGAGTGAAGGCCTGATGAAAGGAAGAATTAAGACAAGACTGTAATTTATAACAGCAGCAATCAAGACTAGTGAACCCGATTCTTTTTGATGGATGATCATCTTTCTCTCTCTCATTATGGCTGCTGTTCTTCCTCAGGGCTAACTGGGATGTTCATCTATCCTTGACTGACAGACTATCAGTCAATTTCTTTTTTTTTTTCACTTTTAAAACCGATCTTGCTTTTCTGTACCTCCTTTCTCTCTCACACACACAAACATAGCATCTCCCACTCTTCCTCTACTTATTTGTAGACCACTGAAACACATGAAACACAGTGACTGGACTAAACACTACACACACACACCTCAAACATGCTGAACTAGACCACACACACACACACACACACACTCCAATCCCCTGTGCAACGTTTCACAACCTATAACATGGAAAACGCTTACTGCTGCCATTGGTTTACGTTTCCATCTTCACTACTGATCTGCACTTTTTTTCTCCATA
This sequence comes from Scorpiodoras heckelii, assembly GCA_028566435.1. Lineage (NCBI taxonomy): Eukaryota > Metazoa > Chordata > Actinopteri > Siluriformes > Doradidae > Scorpiodoras > Scorpiodoras heckelii. The sequence continues at coordinate 6,037,255 of JAOVVH010000029.1, read as the reverse complement.
CATCTCAAAGATCTGTGTACCGATCAACACCACATCTGCCCTGTTTGTATTGTTTTGCACTCTCCTGTGCTGTCTGTACTGTTTTGTTTTTTTTTTTGCACGGTCTTGCACTTGCTTTCACACATACACTGCTGAAATACTACATAGTTACATGTAGCACCTGTAGGTCCTGGAGGAACATTCGTTCATCTCACTGTGTACTGTACACACTGTATATGCTTGAAACGACAATAAAAACCCACTTGACACATCGACACAGGGCTTTTATGATGTAACCGAAACACATAGTCGAGCCTAGCGATTCTGTTACCTTTTATAAATCTCTAGTTAGTTAAGCAACTCTTGCGATTACATGAATCCACAACTCGCAGTCTGTGTTGCAAAGTCCTTGGACAAGTCCCTTCCTGATCCTGCTGTGACTCATGGCCCTGGAGGACTGTCAGACTGATTTTGCACTGCTGATCTGACAGGCACACTGGGCCTGCTCAGTGAACTAGGGTAGAAGAGCCTGCATGGTACCGATAAAAAGCTTGCAATTACATTTACATTTATGGCATTCACCCTTATCCAGAGTGACTTCGATTTTTCTCATTTATACAACTGAGCAGATGAGGGTTAAGGGCCTTGGTCAAGGGCCCAACAGTGGAAGCTTGGTGGTGCTGGGATTTGAACTCGTGACCTTCCGATCAGTAGTCCAATGTCTTAACCATCGAGCTACTACTACAATTAACACGGCAAAGAGATCAAATTGTGAAATAACCTAAATACTGTTAGTTTGCTAAGCTAAGCAACTCAATTCTTAGTTAAATATTGAAACTCTCTCATAAAAAGAGAAAGTCTGGTTATATTTTGGCACGATACTGGCACACCTAGCTGTTGCTGTGCCTCATGCGTGGTAGTTCACTCGAGAAGGAAATGTAGTATGTTAACACCAAATGACAGACAGTTGATTTCATTACAAAATTGTTGCTTTGATTTTCAATCTACAAGCTTGTGCCTGTCAGTTTACCATCCGATAACCACCGAAGAATGCTCATGGGTAGCTTTATGTGATGGGGAAAATAAGAGATGCGCTTGCCCAGGATACAGGGTACAGTCTGGATTTGCCAAACTGCCACACTGTTTGCGCAACAGATCAGTCGGGGTTTTGATTCACAGCTCTGGTGGTGTATGGCAGGGCTCACCAGCTAATGCCTTGGAGATGTTTTCCTTCTTCCACTCCCAGGGCTGGTCATACTCATCTGCGGGCCTCTCGTCATCCTGGGGCAATCGGCTCTCCCTCTCATCATCCGGGAAACCGGTCCAGTAGTGTCCGTGTTCTTCGTATGGACTGTCGTAGAGCTGCGGGCTTCCCCGACAGACAGTGCGCCCGTGCTCGGAGCCGTGCTGCAGCTCTGCGGGGAAACATAAGCAGCTCGTTGACTTGATGGATGCCTCTAAGGAGTGACTGATGGTATAACATTATGTCTTAATCATTTTATCTCTGTTGATTTAAGTCTACTAAACATTTTAAATCTGCATATTTCATGCCATGTTTCATGCAAAACCACCGTAAGATGAGAAGCTGTTTAGCAATGAAGTCTGTAAGACAATACAACTAAACAAAATGCTACCAGAAATTGCAATGTTTTAACACTTTAATTGGCATTTATAATTGGTTTTCCACCTGTTCAAACAACTTCCCATCAATTAGATTTCATTTTTCCAAACTCTACAGATTCCAAACTTAGATTTCAATTTCCAAAAAAAGAGTCTTGAAGATCTTACTAGAAGATCCTCTACCCAAATAAATTATTTCTGTGTAGAAAAAATGTAAAATGTTCTGAGTGAAAATGTATAAAATGTGTGTGAGGGATTAGAATGCTTTCTGAAAACAGTACACCTGAATGTTAACACTAATGAATGTTACATTGGCTGTTTTTATTTTCAGTTGAACAACAGTAGTAAGGGAAATGAAGCTCTTGCGACATATAAACAAGCAAAAGAACTTTCGCAAATACTTTCCAATAACTTTGAAATGCTTACCAATTCCTTAAAACCCGTTTTCCGGAAACGTCTTCTCAGAATCAAACTTGCGACTTGACGCTAATGCATGCTGAAAAAAGCTCTTAACGCACAACGCAAACCTGTATGGCCAATCGAAGTACCCTGTGTTCTCGTAACTCATGTCCTCACACAGCTCTGCCTAGTCTCTCCTGAGTGAATGCTAATTCTGGTAATGCATTTTTGTGCTTTAAATAGCTCCCAGTGCACCTCTCGGTATGGTATATAAACCTTCTGGCCTGAAGAATAGTCAAAGCAGCTCACCTGTGATGACTCTCTGGGCTTCAAACGGTTCCATATAGCTGCTGTTGTTTTCTACGGAACCGGATTCCCAGCCGAGATTGGCTCGTGGGTCTGGACGAGCATCGAATGGGTCTGAATAATCGGTGTCCCCTACTGCTGGGGCGGATGGAACAACCTAGGGGGGGAATGAGAGGGGAGAGGGAGAGATTAAGCACTGTCTGTGGACAAAAGATTGATGGGAGAACAGAAGACTATGGGGGTTGGTGGGGGTTAAGCGCTGCCTAAGGGTAGCTGATGAACACAAAAGGTAAAAAAAAGAATAATGGCGCTCACAGTCTTGGTATTTATCCTGCTTATTACTGGCTTTAAAAAGCCACGATGACTAGAAGTACTACAGATGCATTGGTATTGTGAAGTATAGCTTACTAACAAAAGAAATGAAAGAGACTGATCAGTGTGATATTGTGCTCCAGTGTCGACTTTTGCTTACTAGGGTTTTCAAGCTCTTTGCATGCCTAAGCCTTGGTTTAACCATATGCTCAGCAATCTGGTCCAATCTGGGTGATGATGCGTAGAGCTCATGAGAATTCAGGCCCAGTTTTCACCCACTTTTCAAATGCGTACTTGTTTTTAGCCAGAGGTTACTGTTGCTGCTCATCAAGCTTCTGTTCTATCTATCAATTTAGTCTTGCCGTATTTCTGATATCTGAGTAAACAGTGAATTCAGACTTCACAACAGCCGGTAACGATGCTGCATTCACCTCAAATCACAAGACAGGGCTTGGAATTACATAATTTTGATCTTCATATGTCAAAAGCTCATGAACAAGCAAATTTGCTAGCATTTATGATAAACGTTTCTCCAAACCTACTCCAAATCCTACTACGGGGAGGTTTTTTTTTTTATTGTTGATTGAGCAGTAGGACCAGGCAACATAATATGAATATCACAGTAAATTACACTACAATAAACTTTACAAAGATGTCAATGGCATCCTCGATACTTTCATAACAAGTACAAACTGATTGGATGCAGCTGATTAGATTAAATGAAAGTAACCTTGAACTCTGCTTTTGTTAATCACCCTGAGAAAACCATGGTGGTGGTAGCATCATGTTGTGTGGATGCTTTTCATTAGCAGGACAGCAACCCTAAGCATATCTGGGGTTGAGGAACTCTTCCCTTTAAGCAGGAATTCCATGATGTGAGGGTGGAAGTGTGTTTTCTTTGGTTTTCCTGAGTTGGAGTTTCAAGTTATGAGCTTTAATCAAACACAGCGTTAGCATCAACTTGTCTTGGTTATGCCGATTATAAAATGAATCACGCACGTTATTGAGTTCATCTTTTATCTTAAATCAGTCAGATGAGTAATATTATATTAAAGTTAACTTTTCTAACCAGGTCTAATGATCGTGAGTCACGGGGCCTTTGGTCTGATGATGGCAAAAATTGCAACCTCTGATCTAATGAATGCATAAGCCCAAGGGTGAAAATGTTCTGGAGGCATAGATTATATACAGCCTGTGAAATTAAAAACAAATCACCCTCTTGGTGCTCAATATATCACTGCTGTTAAAAGGATAATCACCACACAATCCAGAATATTGGTGAAGAATATTGGTGAACTGTCAAATACTTATTAAAAAAAAAAACGCATAAGCATATATGTATATTTTAGATCCAATCACACATTCAGTCGAGTCTAATTCATAAGTAAAAGAGGAGCCTAGATATGCAGATTGTGAAATAAACAAGCATATTGCATATTGTTTCCACGCTGATCCAAGAGCCCTCAAACCCTATATTCACAAAGGCATCAGTATATTCGGAACAAGATATTTCAGGAAACTTTGTGCACTTTACAGAATAAATAAAAGTAACACTAAACTCAGCCCCTAAGACGAGTATGGTGGTGGTAGCATCATTTCGTGGGGATGTGTTTCATTAGCCGGGATTGGGAGAAGAAAACTAGTTCCAGTGCGAGGTCACATTTCCACCACAGGAACCTTTTCCAGGAACACTAGAAAGCAATTTAATTGAAATGACTCCTTCAGTGTAGGTCTGTATCTGTAGATCAAGACTTACTAGGGTACAGCTTGGCATACTGGTTACCACAAGCTTTACAGAATGATTCTCTTGCGGAACTCTTTACGCAAAAAAACCCCAAACTTAGCAAACATACTGATAACTAAACCAGAGGTGACACAGCATGACAGCAAAGTCAAATATTTTCATAGGCAAAAAAGTTTCCGGTGCCTTAGTTGTCACTCACAGCAAGAGGAAAAATGGTTCAAAGAGTGAGCTCGCTTTGTGTGTGTTTGGAGCCGGGAGAACAAATATGTGGACATGAATGGGCATAGTCATGGCTGTATTGTGGAAGCGCAAAGCAGGAACTCGTCCAGGAACCGTGCAGTTCTTGTTTAGTTCAACCCTTTAACTGTTCTAAAGATTCGGGAAGTTTGTGCCTCCTGGGGACCATAAAAACACTTTCTCTTTACACTCACCTGTACAAACATAGTGAACGTGCTCCACATGCCTAAATACACATTTTAGAGAACTTCAGGAAGGATACTATAACTAGTATTTGCGCACAGCGGAGAGACAGAGCTCTATATACACTGTTTTATGGTGAAGATTACAGGCAAGAAACAAACATTAATTGTGTCTCAACTAGAAATCCCATTTGAAAGCAACATCATTCAAGCGGTCCTGTGAGGAAAATAAAAAAACCTCTTCCTAAACAATAATCTCCAGACTTAGAGCTAGAAGACCAGACATAACACAGACTGAGCTGCCACGATCAATGCAAGCCTAGTGCTACAGGCTTTTACATTGTGTCTGTTACTAAGCACCTGTTTAAGTGCACTGCAAACGTAATTTATAAGCTACATTAAGGCCAAGCTTCAACCGTAATAGCTCGAGTGCACTACCATTAGGCTGATGTATACTGTGCCCAGGCTATATTTCACGGAAGAAACTTTTCAAAGCACCTCTGTGCTGCCTAACAGGCTGCACACGGTCAATTCAAGCAATGTGTCAAAGAAGAAAATGAGAACGTACAGGGACGTGAGGCTCCTCGAATGAAACGATACCCAGTGGGACCTTGCAGCGGTTGAATTCCTGAGATTCCACTTTTATCAGTCTGTGCTTAGGAGAGACGATCTTAACCTCCATGCCATTGGGCAGAACCGTTCCGAATGCAGGGAAATGGTCAGTGGTCCCCGAGCCATTATTGGCTCGGTTCGAGGGTTCGTAGGGGTCTTCAAAGTCCAGCTCCTTCTGGGCACGGTACGCACGAAGTATCTCGCTCTCTGTGTAATCGGGCTTGGGCGGCTGCGGAGGTCCTTTCCTGCTGCCAAAATTCAAGTAGTCTTTCAGCCACTTTGCCATGGGTCTCCTGCAGACAGAGAGAGAGAGAGAGAGAGAGAGAGAGAGAGAGAGAGAATTTTCCACAGAGTTATCATTGTTCTTACAGGTCGATCATAATGTATTCTGCACATACTTTCTAGCTGATGCCACTGTGCACTGTGTTGAAACTGCTGGTCTATGTCCAGATGAAGTCTTGTAAAATCTTGTGTGGCAGAAGGAAGGAATAAAACACGACCAGGCGTGCTGTTATAGGAAAATAAATCAAGATGGTGTGATGCAAAGCAGAGGGCTGTTACTGCTCAGCGAATGAGTACTTTTTTTCAGCATGTCCTGAAGTGTTTTATGCCTCCTATACCACAGCAACGTGCTAATGCTAACAGTATTTTTAATTAATTTTGTCTATTTATATTCTATTTACATTCAATGCTATGGAACAATCACTAAATATTATGTTACAGCAGATCGAAGAAGAAGAAGAAGATGATGAAGAAGCAACTATAACCAGTCATACCATCAACAGCCTCTCTTTATTTCTCGCCAAGTTAAGCTGCATAAGCTTTTAATATAGAAATGATAACCTATTAGAAAAAAGGCATTAATATACACTTTGGAGCCCGAAACTATTATCACAGCAGTTGTTTTCTAAGGAATAAACCATGATGGAGTTGCTACAGGAAAATAGTCATTGCCAGTCTGATGTGAAATGGATTATTTAGCAATAACACCTCTATCATTTTCTTATATAACAGAAGCTTTGACTATGTGCACACCGAAGCCTGGTTGCATCCGCCAGTGTGCATATAAAGCGACAGACACCTACGGAAGCTTCCAGAGCTGTTGTATCCACTGTGAGAACGGCGAGTTACCAACGATTTTGCGATTTTCGAAGCAGCTGAATAGTCGGCGCTCGTGAGACTCCCGTCACGTGATAGGCGTGCAACACTGCCTCACGTAACAATGCTGGGGCTTCAACGAACATCAGCGTGAGGACTGTGCAATGTTCCCTCCAAGATCCTACCAAGTATTAACCAGTCATATAACGCAAGGTCCCACATCATCAGACAACTCCTTTTTCTGACCATCTCCTTTTTCTACCTATTATGTCCTTCCTTTCTCTCCCTTTACCAATCACGTTACGGTGTCCTGAAAATCTATGCTACCTTGTCAAATCGTCCTACCGTAGCACATATTTATAGATATGTCTATCGGATCGTGCTACCGTGTCCTACCATAGCGCACTACCTTATCAGAACGTGCTTCCTGTATTAATACTGTAGGTAGGATAGTTTTATAGACCCAATCACCGTATCAGAACGTGCTTCCTGTATTAATATTGTAGGTAGGATAGTTTTAAGACGAATTACGAACCGTAAATGTAAGAGAACAGACCACAAGTATCAGGAAATTATGGGCGTTGTGCTGAAACACCAGAATGCTGATGTAAAAGTGATATGCGCATGCGCAGTGGCCCTTGGTAGGGCGTTTCGACGGGTAGGATAGATTTTCAGAACAACGGCACTTAATTACTTCAGGTGAATTTCAGGTGCCCGATATTATGGGTTCTTATGCTACCAGTTTCCAGTTTTTCTGGTACTTCAGGGTATATATATATATATATAGTACATTCCCTCACCCCTGTTCCTCTTGTATTCGTCAATGTTTAGTTTTCAGTCTATTACAGAATGACACGTTTTAACGTTTATAGTTATATCATGTCGTGTTCTGGAACGTCTGTTGCCGTTCTAGAAAACTAATAAACATCTGACCAATCAGAATCGAGCATTCAAACGCCGTGTTGCTATGGTACTATATTACCACAGCGCTGTTTGAATGCTCGATTCTGATTATACCAGTGGTATATACCACCTGAATGTATACCAGTGGTATATACCACCTTCTGATTATACCAGTGGTATATACCACCTAAATGTATACCAGTGGTATATAC
>JAOVVH010000029.1:5990609-6006275 GCA_028566435.1 Scorpiodoras heckelii | reverse complement strand
GTTTGTGTTAGTCATCCTCTAATCCTTCATCAGTGCTCACAGGATGCTGCCTGCAGGATGCTGGTGACTGGACATTTGTGGTTGGTGGACTATTTTCAGTCCAGTAGTGACACTGAGACTCTGATCCACTCACACCAGTACAACACACACTAACACACCATCACCACATCAGTGTCACTGCAGTGCTGAGAACTAACAAGTTGACTAACTAACAAGTAACGGATTAGTTAACATGAACAAGACATGAAGTAATATATTAACTAATGTTAATGTATTATTATTTAAGTAATTAACTAATGTCAAGTTAACCAGCTGTATTAGTTAATGTTGTTTTCATATGAAGTGTTCATGTTAGTTAGTCAACACTTAATGTAAAGTGTTACCCTTTAAATCACATGGTATACTGTGACTTCAGACTCTAAAAATATAATTCTGAAGGCATTCATTATTCACTACAGTTTGACCAGAGTGGCTGCCAGTTGTGGCAAGTAACTAAGGACATTTTCTCAAGTACAATTCTGAGGTACTTTAATTGAGTATTTCCATTTTATGCTCCCTTCTACTTCCACTCCAATACATTTTGGACATATTGTCCTTTCTACTTCACTTCATTTATTTGACAGTGGTTTTTAACTAGTTACACAATGGATGATATAACAAGCTTTTAAAATACAACATAGCTATAGGATCTGAATACTTCTTCCACCACTGGTGGCTGCTAACATAATGTATTTCAACAGCAGCTGAAAAAGCAGATGATAATAACAGTCTGATACCATTTCCTAAATGTCATTTCTGTCAGTGGTGCTGAACAATGTGACCTACACAAAATGGGGATATGCAAGAATAAAACAGCCTGAAATGAAAGAGTGAGTGATGGTTAACTATGAGAAGGATAATGGCAACACTGAGAGACAAAATGTCTTTTTGCTAGAGAGAGAAATGGAGACTGAAAAATATGAATGTGAGGATTGGAAGAAAGAGAGAGCGAGAGAGAGAGAGAGAGAGAGGGAGAGAGAGAGAGAAAGAAAGAGAGAGAGAGCAGGTAGCCAGTGAACCATTTTTCAGATGACCTACATATGCAGCATTAGAGCTGGGCCATATTAGAGATGTGGATTAGCTGCCAGAAAAATGGTAGGAGAGAAGAGAGACATTGAATGACAGGCAAATAGGGTCCAAATGAGACTGTCTTAGAAAATAATAGATCTGTTCAATAATTACAGCCACTTTATTACTGTGAGAAACCTTCTTTTGAGCTTTTGGAGTTTTAAGAGTTAGTGCTATTTATATCTGGATGTCATCTGGATAGCAGTCGAAGCTATAGCCATTGTCATAAAGAGTAGCGGTTTTCACATGCTTATGACAATGAGGATGGGCGCTAGATCTGATATGCATCTAATTTCCACCCTGTGTAGATATGTAACAGAGTTTGTGGATCTTGGCAATGTCTCAGCATTACGAACATTCAGAGTCCTTCGAGCCCTGAAAACCATATCCGTCATCCCAGGTACGAGCCCATACACGCTGTTGACACAATCCCATACTGTACACATACCATACATAATAGACATTGATCTGGGATTTTTTTAAGTGATACAGAATAATTACGCACTCACAAACCGCCTTATTAGGAACAGTTGTACGCCTGCTTGCTCATACAATTATCCAGTCATCCAATCATGTGGCAGCAGCTCAGTGCATAAAATCATGCAGCTGTGGCATGGGTGTTAGCCAGAAGGACTGGAGTATTTCAGAAAACTACTGATCTGGGATTTTCATGCATAGCAGTCTCAAGAGTTTCCACAGAATGGTGCAAAAAAAACCCATAAAAATATACAGTGAGCTGCATTTCTGCCTTGTTAATTAAGGTGGTCAGAGAAGAACGGCCAGAATGATTCAAGCTGACAAGAAGTCTATACGGTAACACAAATAACCAGTCATGATAACTGTGCTGAGCAAAACATGTTAAGAATGTCATATTTCCTTATTTAAAGAGGACATATTATGAAACATTCACTTTTTAATAGTGCTGTCAAATTAATTTGTTAAAGAGTTAATTGTGATTCAAAAAATTAATGCCACAAAAAAAGTTAATGCAGATGACAAATTAGTTAAATTACGAAACCAGCCCCGCTGTGGGCAAACACAAACATTCCTAAATTGACTGTTACGTTACTTATTTTAGGCTGCATTCAAATCCCAAGTGTCCCTAAACTGTATCCCTGCCACCTACACCATGCGCAGGGTACAGAATCCCAAGGGCACTTCATAGGGAACTTGGTCACTAAAACGGCTCTATTCGAAACGCCATGCAATGTCATCAACAGTGGACAGCCTTGGGATCATGCCGTCAGTACAGCACTCAGCTGTATTTAGCATGATAACTCAAACAACACTGTACAGACTAATTTTGTATGCGGAAAGCACTTTTGAAATAAATGTGATGAAATGTCTATGAACTGTGGGTGATGTATTTTAATTTTGTAATGTATTTTTGTTTGTCTCTTCTTGTTTCAATCTTTAGCTATCATAAACATCGCTAAAGATTGAAAGTAACAAAGTTGTAGCTCTTTTTGGGTTTCTATATTTTTGTATGTTACATCAGTTTAATGAGTGACGGAGATGACAAATGCGACCGATCAACATAACATACACAAACTCAGGCAGGGCAGGTCTCTGAGGTAAAATCAAATCAGCCAATCGTGTAGCAGCAGCGCAACAGAACTTCCGAGGAAGTGATATACCCATGTTCCCTTTAAAAAAAACGAAAGGACATCAATCATCTTTAATATTTCACTTTTATCAATAAAGTCAAGTGAATAATGAGGCAACATTCGACAGTCGTTTCTCTTGAAATAGACCAGTGATAAACGGCAACAAGATTTTTAATGGCCCTACAATGCCGACCTGCATGTACAACGCAAATCAAAGTGTGCGTTAAAACCGCGATTAAAAAAATTAATTGCGTGATTAACACAATTAAAAAAATTAATTATGTGTCAACACTACTAAGGATTGTGCACATACAGCTGGGTCTATGGAATGCCTACCATCCCACAAACTTTTTTTCTCCTTTTAATGGCTTGCTCCCATTCACTGGGTTTGCTGCATCTTAATCTGGCAAAGGTTTTTATGCTGGATGCCCTTCCTGACGCAACCCTTACATTAACTGGGATTGGGACCAGCACTGTGTGTACATTGTACCCCTTGGTGGCTGGGTTGAGCAGCGAGTTAAGGGCCTTGTCCACGGGTCCAGCAGTGGCAGCCCCAACACTGGGGCTCGAACCCCCAACCTCATGATCGAGTCCTAACCTACTGGGCTACCACTGCCTCACCAACCCACAGGTTCTAACGAATGAAAACCCAGTCAGTTTTTCATATGCTGCCTATTTCAAAAAACAGTCGCTATATCGACTCCCAGTCTCAGAGGACAGAGCAGCTGAGTGGATAAACTTCATTTTTGATAGCAATGTCCCAAAATCCAGTCGGCAAACACCTGTTTGTGCGCTAAAACTTTGAGAAAATGGGTAAAATATCTCTCCTTTAAACATAATCAGTTCAGTTTGTAAAGAGTGTACAACTTTACTTGTAGTTTCGATATGTCCAGTTTAGGAAATGCTTCATATACGAAGGATTTTCCCAGACCACCAGATATGTTGACATTGTCTATTTCTTTTACTATAAAGTTGAAATACTAAATAGTCTGGGTAGGCAGTACATCAATTACTAAAAAGTCAGTGTTATTCCACAGCTGCTGATTATATCACTGTGTTGAGTTTAAATACATGTTGTTGCATTTGTGCCTGTCCAGGTCTGAAGACCATTGTGGGAGCTCTGATCCAGTCAGTAAAGAAGCTAACAGACGTGATGATCCTGACCGTCTTCTGCCTTAGTGTCTTTGCTCTGATTGGTCTTCAGCTCTTCATGGGTGTCCTACGGCAGAAATGTGTCCGCAGCACTGCTCACTGTGTAAACGCCACCTTCCCAGGAAATGGCAGTTTTATCTGTAACAATAAGATCTGGCACTCCATAAAGGACTTCATTAGCAGTGAAGGTATAAACAGTGAAGCTGTAAACCTTTGCTATAGCACTTAACCAGACAGCCTTACTTGATTGCATCAATATGTTAGTGTATTGTAATTCAGGTCGAAATCTGTGAATCTCGTCATTATAATCATGATAATAGTGTCCTGTTAGACATATTACACGAAATACCTTTTTTCCTGGCATTAAATGCGGTATCCATTTTCTCTGCAGAAAACATCTACAAAATCGAAGGAGCCAAGGATGCCTTAATATGTGGATATAGCAGTGATGCTGGGTATGTGAGCACTCCACTTTTTTTGAGTCAAATAAACTGTCTTGTATTTGAGATTTGGCCAAACATCTGTTATTTTTTATTTTTTATTTTAATTAATTAGTATTGTTTTTGTTTGTGTTCTCTTTTAATCAGCCGCATTAACATCATTTACATTTCATTAGGTTTACAGCATAGAAAGTCCATCTAACTGGCATTTACAGTTTTTAATGGATAATCCCGTAAATCCAAATGCGTCGCAGATATATTTGTCCTGCCAGAACTAACTCAGTATTCACCTGTATTAAACCACTGCATGTACTGTATCAAATCGGACTCTACTGGAACAGAACTAGGAGCAGAAAGCATGCCCAAGAAAGGTCATTTTGTGAAATTAACACCGAAAGCTCTTGTAACATGTATCCCTACAGAATATTGCCGGCACAACCCCGATGGCTCATTCATCACATTGTAGGTTCTTAGTTTTAAACAATAATGCGTTACAGATGGTGATCTGCAGCTACAGTACTCTCAGAGCTGCTGTTTTAGAAAATTATTAGAAAACACCTTCTGACCAATCAGATTAAAAAATATAGTATTTTGACAATTGGATTTAATTGGATGAAAATCTGATTTTAGGACTGGTTAAAATAAAAGGGTTCAATCTCTAGAAAGGAAACATCCATTATATTTCCTATATTGATAAGACAGTCAGACAGACAGACAGACAGAAAAAGATGTACAGGATAAGGAAAATAAAAGCATGTCTGTGATGTGCATAACATTGCACAGCAGTATGAATTGTGTGTTATCACTCTCTTTTCATGTATGCTTGTGGTGCTGGATTTGAAATTTTCAACCCTAATCTGCATTAGCTCACAGCTCATAGACATCGCTCTCTGGAGGACTTGCCCTCTAAACACACATCTGGTCCTAATAAGCTCTTGTGTAGGTTTTAATGGCTTCATCTACCGTAACACTGGAGATTATGGCTACTGTTCATTTCTCTCTCTCTCTCTCTCTCTCTCTCTCTCTCTCTCTCTCTCTCTCTCTCTCTCTCTCTGACCACATGCCACCAGAACCAACTCAGCTCTCTGCAACTTCACAGGAGGGTTGAACACCATTCATCCAAATGATATTCCCTAAATTTTAATGATGGTTGTGGAGATGCTGTCATGCCAAAATCTCCCATAGGTGTTCAGTTGAGTCGAGATCTGTTGATAGTAAAGGCAATAGCATATGATTTATGTCATTAATATCCACATCGTTTTGGCTAGAGGTAGGGTCATTCCAAAAAAGACCACTCCCATGAATGTTTCATCATAGGATAAAGGTGTCAGTCAGAAGAACTTTGTATTAATTTGCCGTGATGTTTCCCTCGAAAGGGATTGACCAAATTTCATGCATACAGCGTATTATGTATAACACATCCCAAATACACAATGGGATGTGAAAATAATATTTGCATTTTGGAAATAAAATGATGCACTTAATTGTTGATTGAATTTAAAATCCTGACATTATTCAGTTATTTATCTTTAAAAAAAATCAATTCCATAACTTTTCTGAATTATTCAGGAAATGTATGTAGTTGCAGGTGGATTCTAGGGATTTAAAGAACATCATAACTGATGAGTAGGCTTCATTTTTTATATCTTAATCACATTTTGATATATTAATATGTCTAACAAAACGCCTTTGTAGATAAATCAAGTTTATTCAACCCAGGTTATGTCAGATTTGAACAAGCTATCAGCAAAGGCACAGACATGCACAGGAATCAAAATGTGGTCAGAATGGACATGCAAATTGCATTAAATTATTCAACACAATCAGAGACTCAAAAGCTTGTTGTTTGACTTTGACACACACACACACTACTATTGAGAGGCTGCTCCCAAGAGTCTGTAGAGACTCTGAGTATGTCTGAGTAATGCTTTAGCTTAGCTAATGCACAGATTTTAGACCTAATTCTCATTCTCTTCACTGATTGAATCAATGTCAGCTTTTTTTATATATACTTGTGTGCATCAGTCTCTCTCTCTCTCTCTCTCTCTCTCTCTCTCTCTCTCTCACTCTCTCACTCTCTCACTCTCTCACTCTCTCACTCTCTCACTCTACGATTTATCATTCTTCATATACTGACTGAGTCTGTGCTCTCACCAGCTGTTTATAGTAACATTATTAAATGATCCCTCCCTCACAATCTACCCTCCACCCTGCCTGTCACTTAAACCTAATCTGGCCATGATGATGTCACACTGGGTTGAGGAAAAATGCTGAACTGCAACTAGATACTCATCTAACTTATCAGAATCCCCTTTAAACCTTAATACCTGCTCTTGCTGCTACCTTGTGGGGCCTATGTAGTTTAAGGATTTCTTGGATAACATGATAACATACAAGCATTTCTGTAACCATCTGGAATCTATCCCGGGAACCTATTCTGAAAATTCTGCCTGAATGAGATGTCAGTCCACGACAAGGGCAGCATGCATACTGACATCTATGAGCAAATTATCTTAGTCAGTCTACCTCACTCGATGTTTTTGACAATAGGAGGAAACAGTAAAACCCAAAGGAAACACACAAAAACACAAGGGGAAAATGTGTGAAACAGACAATCATCTGAGCCAGGATCAAACCGGGAACCATGACGCTGTGAGGTCTTCAGGACATGGAAAGGGAGCTGTTATCAAACTGTTACTTTTACGTGAGCTCAAACACACCAGTAACTAATGGCTAATGTCCTTCTGATGGGCAAAGTGAGAGTATGTGAGAGTAATGCCATCCTTCCTACTCAGCATTGCCAATTCTGCTCTTTTTTTGGCCACGAATAGCTGTAGCCTTGTCAGGATTTAAAATTGTTTTTTTCCTTAGTGATCAATTATCCAGTACACTACCTGTTTAGTTATCCTGATGGGAATATTGACTTATTTTGAGATTGTTTAACTGTATCTTGCCTCACTTTTGCTGTACAGAAAGTGTCCTGAGGGGTTTGAGTGTTTGAAAATGGGGAGAAACCCAAACTATGGCTACACATGTTTTGATAGTTTTGGATGGGCCTTCCTAGCACTTTTCAGACTCATGACACAAGACTACTGGGAAAACCTCTACCACCAGGTAGCCTGCTTTTTTATTACTGAGTGGAATAGATATGAAGCCACTATGTTTAAAAATAATTTTTTTCCTTATTTACAGTACTGTGCAAAAGTGTTAGACACCCTATTGTGTTTAGGTACAACTTTTGTTATTGATGGGTTTTTTTTTGAGTTCTGCATTATTGAGTCAGTGCAAAAAAGATTTTATATTACCAAATGTTACTTTTCCAAAAAATTGAAAAGTAACAAAATGTCAGTTGCTTTACAATCAAAGTCTCCAGAAGAGCTGTGGCAGATTCTCGAATTCACTCAGTAAAACTTAAAAGCTAAGTTCCTTATAAAACTGCACACATTGTACCTGGGAACACTGTTTAAGAAAAAGGCACAGCACATATTGACTTCCTTTAGTCTATTACAGTTTACTGCACTTTATAGTGTTTTCTTTTATGTAGAAACATCTTCATTATTTTTGAATCTTTGCTTTACAGCGATTCTTTACAGGTGTCTAAGACCTCTGCATCGTACTGTACATTAATTAGTTGGTAAGTTTTACTGTCTTGGAGAATCTGCCACAGCTCTTCTGGAGACTTTGACTGTCACACTTACTTCTTTTTTTTGCATGGAAAACCCAGCAGCCTTCATTATGTATTTTTATTGTCTGAAAAATGGTCTGTTATGTAATGTGTTGCTTTCGTTACTGACATACTACATTTTTTTGTACTGATTCCATAATGCAGAACTGAAAAAAACATCAATAACAAGAGTTGTACCTAACACAATAGTGTGTCTATGACTTGCACAGTACTGTATGTCTGCTCCTTTCTCTTCTGGCAGACTCTACGTTCAGCTGGTAAGACCTACATGATCTTCTTTGTGTTGGTGATCTTTCTGGGCTCGTTCTACCTCATAAACCTGATTCTAGCTGTGGTGGCCATGGCATATGAGGAACAGAACCAGGCCACTATTGCTGAGGCTTGGCAAAAAGAGAGGGAGTTCCAGCTGGCCATGGAGCAGCTTCACAGAGAGCAGAGGGTATTATATTACAATATAAATGACACTGGATGCACCTGGTCTTTGAATCATCGGATTATGAAACAATCCGTGGTATTTAGAAGAAATAGTAATTATTTGAAATAGTAATTTTGAATGCTTCTGGCCAGGCATTAGGAAAGGAGAGCAAGGAAGCTGAACTGAGTCTATTCCAAGAGATGTCTCCTTCATCATTTAGTCGCAAGGAGTCCAGAGAGTATAGATCCAGATCCAGGTCCTTGAGAACCATGTCAGAGGAAGCAGAAGATGATCCTTCTGATGGGAAGGTAGGGTTTCTGAAGATTTCTGCCTGTCCTGCCAGTCATATTAAGGCAATCAACTCTTCCCCAATCTCTATCTTTTCCTTTAGTATGTACACCCACTCCTAGCCACTCTCTCCTCCCATCCTTTGAGCACACGACGGGGCAGCAATACCAGTGTGCTCACTTTCCATCTGCGCAAAAGCTCTGAGGCTGACGATCACACCAGTGTCCTCTATGAGGGACGGAGTCGGGCAGAATCCGTGGTGATACAATGGCACAAGCGCCGCACGAGCAGCACTAGGAGCCACTGCTCTCAGGTTGTTACACCCAGCTTTGCCATCAATGGCCAGCTTGAACTTTTGCCAGACCTGAAAAGAATTGGTGGCATCAGCCCGCATACAACTACCTTGTTTCCTGAGCACAGCATGGAAAAGGTCAAAGAGGTCAGATGAACAGCACGATTAAATTGTTCTACATTACTATGCTACATACTTGGACTTTTCTTAAAAAAGTAGTTAATATGATTTTGGGCTACAAAGATACTCGTTGTATGTAAAAGTGAAACAAATGATGTACAGTCGTAAATGCAAAACATGTCTGTCTTAAGTATACACCATGGTCTCTCTGGTGACTAACAGGAGCTGGCATGTATAGAAGACCATGCTAATGAAGTCTGCAAATCCATGCAGCAAATGCAGGTAGAAGCTCTTTCTCCCTGCAGGAAGCGAGAACTCAGCCCAGTCAGTTTCTTCAGTGATGCCATGGATGGTGGGCTTCAACCTTTTAGTGTTTTCTTTTAGTCCCATCATTTTCTATTTCTATTGTTCTTCAACAAGTAGCCATATTGTGCAAATTTCAGGCAAATTATTCCTTCATGTTTTTAGTCATTTGTAACTCACAGCAGCCTCTCAGATACTATAAAGGGTCCAAATCAGCTTGAAGATGTGGTAGACACACAGGCATCTAAAATGTTATGCATTGCAATGCTTTTGCAGGACTCAGTCTTGATCAGTACATATTAACAGCTATGTTTCTTTATTTGTATATCTTAGAATTTGAAGAGGCCCATCAGAAGTGCCCTCCTTGCTGGTACATGTTTGCTAAAAAGTATCTGATCTGGACATGCTCTCCAGCATGGCTTGGTCTGCAGAAATTGGTAAAGGTCATGGTGATGGATCCTTTCCTGGACCTTGCCATCACTATCTGCATTGTACTCAACACACTCTTTATGGCATTGGAGCATTACCCCATGACAGAGGAATTTAATTCCATGCTGAGTGTGGGGAACCTGGTGAGAATGCACCATACATAATGTTATGAATTATCTAGTTGACCCATGAATATTAACCAACCATGGGTCTCCTTTACCCATGAATATTAACCAACCATGTTACTTCATGAACATTTGTTTATTTAATAACTGGATAAAGGTGGGATTATTCTGAAAGGTAACACTCAACATGATACTACCACCAGCATGTTTCACAGTGGGGATGGTGTCACTCCTAAGTGATTAGCAGTATTGGCTTTCTTCCAAATATAGAGCATTGTGCCAAGCTCAGAAATGTATAATTATTTTCTCATCAAAGTAGAGACCCTTAGGTTCAACATGCCTTTTGGCAAACTCCAAATGGGATTTCCTGTAGCCATTCTTCCACAAAGCCCAGATTTATTAAGTGTCAGGGCTATGGTTATCCTGTAAACAGTTTTTCCTACCTGAGCTGTGGATTTTTCTAGCGCCTTCCAAGTTCCTCTTGGCCTCTATTACAAGAACAGTTGACCAATATTAAATGTGCAATTTTTTTAAAAAGCAACCCCCTGTCAAATAACAACTTCTCACTATTTTATTCCTCCAAATGAATAAAAACAGATTTGCAGATATGGATGCTAATGTATTGCATATTATTCTGTACTTGAATGTTTGACCAGGTGTTCACTGGGATCTTCACGGCTGAGATGGTAATGAAGCTCATTGCTCTGGACCCATACTACTACTTCCAGCAAGGCTGGAACATCTTTGATGGGATTATTGTTTGTTTGAGTTTGATGGAACTTGGTCTGTCCAATGTTGAGGGATTATCAGTGCTCCGTTCATTCAGACTGGTAAGGGCACATCAGAGCAGCTGCAAGTTTAAGATTAATTAGAAATTACACCAGCAAAACCTACTGCAGCATGACCTCATCCATCATCCCTCTATCTATCCGTCCATCCATCTATCCATCCATCCATCCTCTTTTCAGCTGAGAGTCTTCAAACTGGCCAAGTCATGGCCCACGCTCAATACCCTGATAAAAATCATTGGCAACTCTGTGGGTGCCCTGGGAAATTTGACCCTCGTCCTGGCCATCATCGTCTTCATCTTTGCTGTAGTTGGCATGCAGCTGTTTGGGAAGAACTACCAAGACTGTGTGTGTAAGATCAGCATGGACTGCACTCTGCCACGTTGGCACATGAAGGACTTCTTCCACTCGTTTCTGATTGTGTTTCGTGTGCTGTGTGGTGAATGGATCGAGACGATGTGGGACTGCATGGAGGTGGCTGGCCAGCCACTCTGCATCCTTGTCTTCATGTTGGTTTTGGTCATTGGAAACTTGGTGGTGAGTTGGAAGGATATTATTAGTATGTTTGGATGGCAACAATCATGATGCTTTATTGATGTTTTACTTAGTTAAAAACAGTTTCTTTAATACAAAATTCTTTTGTATTAGCAGTACAGATTTGGTTTGGAGGTTCCCCGAGTTTGTGCGGCTTAGACATTTTTAAAGGTCAAAAGCAAGGCAGGGAGCGGAATAAATCCTTGTGATTTTATTATAATTTTGGACAACAAACGTAATAGTTATCATGCCTTGGAAGGTGAGCAGGAGGAGGAGGTATATCAAAATCTATGGCATGGTGCGATGATGAAGAATTGGGAGCAACAAGAGGTATGGAACCATTGGCTTAAGACAGAGACTTGAATATCGCTGAGCATAAATTCCCCCCAATATTTAGCAAGCAGCTATCTACCAGTATCTCAAGAATAACGTGCAGAGGTTGGAGGAACTCCGCTATGACTGGGTCATCTCTAAGGGCCTGTGTTATTTAATGGCCATGGTCTAGTAGTCCAAGGACCAACTGATTGTGGCCACAAAATAAGGTTAGTATAGTATCATCTTAGTGGATAAATTCAGAATAAAGCATCAGCTGAAATCTTGAAATCAAACCCATATGATTTAGAATCTTGGAAAGATCTTGGTGGTGTGAGACGTGTGAGACGTTTGGACTTCAGATATGGACTTCAGATTAAATGGTTTCTCTGTATCTATAACCAATGGCACTATTCCTTCAAGGCTAATTTAATGGCCAGTAATGCTCTGTAACAAATATTATGACTTGATTCATAACCATAACACATAACCATTTTCAATGAAAATGATGGGAATCACTTTCTCTCTGTGTCTTTCTCTGTGTCTAGGTTCTGAACCTTTTCCTGGCTCTGTTGCTGAGCTCCTTCAGCTCTGATAACCTGTCTGCTCCAGAGGAGGATGGTGAAATGAACAACCTACAAATAGCAGTCACACGCATATACACTGGCCTCACCAGGATCCTGGGAGTCATTAAGGACCTCTTCAACAGCAACCTGGCCAAATGCTGGCACAAGGATAAGCAAGCCCAGCCAACCATGAAGAGTCATGGCACCAACCACGTTGAATGTAATGGGACTGTTAGGAGAATCAGCAGTAATGCAGAGAAACATGTCACTTCAGAAAGCGAGGACAGATACATGACCGATGCCAGTTTGAACATATGTGTTCCAATAGCACCTGGAGAGTCTGACATGGAGTTACCTGAGGAAGAGGAAGACGGCACAGAGACATCAGAAGATGAAGTAAACAAACCAGTTAGCTGATTGTTACTGATGATTTGTAGGAATTTATATACATTAGTAGAAATGGATGTAAGCGAATGACGGATTACTAAAAAATGATGTTGAACAATTACACTGTTGAAGAATTAGTACATGTCAAGCCTATAACTCTAAAGAGTTCTTTAGTTTGTCCCTCTAGGGGAACCCTAAAACAAAATTGTTTAATGGAAGGGGATTCCCAGTGAAACCTTTTTTAGAACAAGACCCTTGAGGAGAACTGACATAATGTACAAGCTTTCATAAAATCAACAACCCTATGCTTCTTATCCTACACTATCTGTATCTGTTTGGTTCACTATCTGGTTTAGTAACCTTAAGGGAAGCGCCATGCACCACATTTGTCCAAGATTGCTTGTAATTAACTAATACTGGTAACAGAGACAGTTAATGGTTTCGAACTATTTAGGCCACTAAAGAGGGATCAGTTGATGTGGCTACTATAGAATGGATATGATGGAGAAAGGAATTGAACGCCCACCTTTTGGCTTTATCAGGAAGTGATCAGCCTGTCGGAAGGCAGTACGGTGGATCTGAGGAATCCAGGAGGAAATGATGAGGACGCACAGCCAACTGTTGACACCATGGAGCCTGAAGTGTGTCTCCCTGAGTGTGAGTGAAGGACAATGTTTATAGTAATAAAAAGCATTTAAATCCACCTAAATTATGAGCCAGAGTACCCTGTTGCTTCTTTCTTTTTCAATGAGGTAAAACTTGATCTACATGGGTAGGCACAGAAACCCCAGAATTCCACTTAGGGTACATTGTGAAAATTGTTTTAAAATCATAATATATTATGACTTGATAATGAAATTCCGTGGGCTACACTCTCCAGTAGTAGTTACAGAGGGAAATACGGGTCTTTCACACTTTAATACGAGTCAAAAATGATCCACACTCTGGTTATATTAAAACTTCTACTTACAAGCCTGAGAGAAAACATCCTCAATCGCTGACCAAGGAAAAGTCCAAAAGTCAACCATCAGCTGGACAATTGATGCCTACAGTTTCTGGGATTCTCAAGGGCCAGTATTGTATTAATAGTGCTCCTTACAGTGAGATGCTCCCTGAAGAGCCGAAGCCTAACATTCAGACAAAACACAGAGGACTTCTATTCAAGGGCATTGTGTTGCTGCATGACAGTGCACGTCCGCATACCCATACTGTTGACACTCTCCAAAAGCTTCATTTTGAGGTGTTAAAGCATCCTTACTATAGTCCTGATCTTGTCCCATGGGACTATCACCTGTTTGGTCCTCTGAAAGAAGCCCTGTGAGGATGAAGATTCACGTCTGATGAAGAGATGAAGACAGCGGTGCATTTTGTGGCTCACAGCTCAGCCTAAAACATTTTTAAATGAGGGGAATACGAAAGTTGTTGACTGATGGACAAAGCAGGGAGATTATGTTGAAAAATGATGTATTTGTTTTTTCTGAAATAAATTCTACAGCCAGAGCGCAGATCATTTTTGACTCACCCTCGTACAAGTGTGTAGGAACAAGTTCTTAAGTTCTTGTGAAGTTCTTATGTACTCCAGACCATCATGATGGGTGTTTAGCTGTTAGTGTGCTCTGCTGTAAGAGCTTCCTTTATCAGCTAATTCTAATTATTTTGGTTATGTTCAGTCTGTATGCGTCAGTGTGAGTGGTGTTTCATCAACACGAACCAGGGTCTAGGCCTGGTCTGGTGGAGGCTGAGGAAGACCTGCTACCAAATAGTGGAGCATAGCTGGTTTGAGACCTTCATCATCTTCATGATCCTCCTCAGCAGCGGAGCTCTGGTAGGAGGCCACACCAAAACTCGTCACACACAGTTAAATTAGCACTGTCGATTGAAGTCCTACTGTTAAAGTAACAATAAAATTGTTATTGATGTCCTGATCATAAAACATCAAATGTCCTGATCATAAAACATCCAACCTGCTTCTAAAATTGAACAGTTATTGTGCATGTGATTTAAGATCTTCAAAGTTATACTAGAAAACACATAAATGTAATCGTATATTGTTATGAAATGGGCTGCATGGAGATTTTATTACAGCGCAAAAATCTAAACATTTGCTCAATGCTTTTCTTTCAGGCATTTGAAGACATTTATATTGAACAGAAGAAGGTAGTGAAAGTGGTGCTAGAATATGCAGACAAGCTCTTCACCTACATCTTTGTGCTGGAGATGCTTTTGAAATGGATTGCATACGGATTTAAGAAGTACTTCACAAACTACTGGTGCTGGCTGGATTTCCTGATCGTGGATGTGAGTATGCAGCCTCGATTTGATTTCTCAGCTAGTTATCTTTTTTATCCTCAACATCAAACAGTAAAAATAAGGTTATTTATTTCTGCTAATATTCAGCTAACAAAGAAAGCATGATATGACAAGTATTTGGATGGTTAACTTAACACTTGAAGGGGAAGATGTGTGGCAACATCGGACTAAAGTTTACCACTTGCAATGGTGTTACTGTAGGTGTAGGTTGGAAGGATAATTTAACTATTGTTCTGTTACAGAACATGTTAAGAAAACCTGTTTATGAATGACTAAATGAGTTAAATACAACAGTAACTGGTTAATGCAATAATTATAGATCTTTATAGATTTTTCAGATTTTTAGATTTACATGCACATGGAAAATTAGATATTCCTTGGATACATAACAAAATCCCTCTAATTAAATACCTCTTTCTTTTGTAAAGGATTATGGTGATTTTGGGACTAACAAAATCTATTGCTTATATAATATTATTTAAGTATGTGGGTATGTATATTAAGTAGACATGTCATCTCATTAACTATTCATTTACCTTTTTTACCCCCACCCCACTAAATTAATAAACTATTAACCACTAGAATTAGCCAAGCTTTTGACAGTTCTTAACAATACTAATGTACTATACACTGATCAGGCATAACATTATGACTACCTCTGTTTCTCTACACTCATTGTCCATTTTCTCAGTTCCACTTACCATATAGTTGCACTTTGTAGTTCTGCACTTACAGACTGTAGTCCATCTGTTTCTCTACATACTTTGTTAGTCCCCTTTACTCTGTTCTCTAATGGTCAGGACCCC
>JAOVVH010000029.1:5955384-5966114 GCA_028566435.1 Scorpiodoras heckelii | reverse complement strand
CTCCACCCGGGGATCGAACCCGGGACCTTCTTGCTGTGAGGCGACAGTGCTAACCACTACACCACCGTGCCACCCTACTAGAAAAACATTTTGAGAAAAATATTGTGAGTTTGGGCAGGGTGGATCAAACAGCAACAAAGCAGCATTCCTGCAAATGACTAATATGTAAATATTGCAAAGTTGGTGGTTTGTGGGTCAGGTGCATTGCTTAATGCACATTCTTGTGGGTTTTCTCTTATTATTAGTGATACTGTATTGACCATCTGTACTGATGGTGTTTGTTCATGTTTAATATAGACTGCCATGGTTTGTGTGGTTAGCATGTGACAAAATAAAGGGGCAAAAAAAAAAACAAACATAAACATAAGGGGTAAAAAAAACAATATCACAGCAGTGTTAATGTACCTTGGCATACATTATACAATTCTCTATAAGTGTACTGGAGAGATATTCCTCTATATGATAGTCCTTCAACTGATGCTTTGGTTATAGTGGTGGAGGGCGCTCGCTAATATGTCAGTTAAAAATATCCCACATGTGCTCAAGTGAGCTCAGATTTGGTGACTATGGCAGTCATAACATGATAACATGATTTACATCATCTCTTGTAACCATCAAACCACTCAGTCTGTTCTTATGCCCTGTGGCTTGGGCGTTCTCATGAAATAACCACTCCCATTACGATAGAAACATTTCACTATAGGGTAATAGTTGGATCAGGTGAGTGAGGATATTAAAAAACCCTGACTAGCATATTACTGCTGCATTAGTTTCCTCCCACAGTCCAAAGATATGTGGTCAGGCGATTTAGAGATACTGAATTGCCCCTAGTTGTGTGTGTGTGTGTGTGTGTGTGTGTGTGTGTGTGTGTGTGTGTGTGTGTGTGTGTGTGTGTGTGTGTGTGTGAAGGTGATATGGCCAGGGCATCCCACTGAGCACTGGGATAGGCTCCAGCACCCCAGTATAGGATGAGGGGTATAGATAATGAGTGAGTGAGTGAGTGAGAGACTTCCACATGATGTTCATAGAACAGACTGAAACTGTGAACCTTACTTATGATGCTTTTTGCAAAAAATCGTAATGTTATAAATATGGTATATATCACTGAACAGAATGTGACAAGTTTTACAGCAATCCCTGGTTAAAAGTATAAAAATAAAAAAGTTGAAAACTGCAGTCTGACAGGGAAACGAAGGCGCAATAAATTAAAATCACAGGATTTTCAGAACTGCCAACATACAATACCATGGCCTTTAAAAACATTTTAACACTAAATGGAGCACAAGATGGGAAGGTTCCTCATGTTCCAGTCAGCAGGTACATTCTTTCCGTGATTGAATGCCTGCTGCTTCTCTTCCCTTTTCTATTTTTCTTCACATATTTTAACTTCAATTCTGCAATATGCAGGAGCCAAACTGAGTCTAACCCACTGAGATTAAAATGGCACTTCAGTGTAGCCCAGTAAAACTAACCTACAGGAACAGTAGCGCTTGTTAGTATTTTGTTCTTTCGGAATTTTGTTCTGGCTGAAAGCCTTCAGACTGGGAATGTGATTATACTTCCAGCAGCGCGCTGTAAGTAAGGTGAAGGCAAATGCTAAACAGCTGTCTCAGAAAATTATATGTCAAAATGCATGCAAATATAATTCAGTCCTCTTTAGATAAATAGTTTGAGTCGACTTCCACTGCAGCCTCCACTGCTTCCAAAAAAACACATGATTTCATCAAGAAGGTATGTGGCAGACAATAATGAGAAGTAGTTATAAAAAAAAGTACCCAAAATACTGATAATTAATCTCTGGTTCAAATCTTACGAAACCAAACTCATAAAAATGCAGTCTAAATTGCTTTTAATTTTTGTGGCTGTAATTTTGAGCGCATTTAGGAACAATCCTGTAACCACTGTTCCTCTGGACTGATGCTGTTTGTTCACGTTTAATATACGTAGGCTGCCATGATTTGTGTGCTTAGCATGTGACAAAATAATGGGGTGAAAAATTACATAACACGTCTGTTGGGCCATCATAGCAGTGTTGATACACCTTGGTATCGATTCTACAATTCTCTAGCACTGTACTGGAGAGATATTCCTCTAAATGATCTTCCTTCAATTGATGTTTTGATTATAATGGTTGAGGGCACTCACTAATATATCACTTCAGAATAACCCATAAGTGTGCAAGTGAGCATATGTGGCAGTCATAACATGATAAAATGATTTACATCATTTTTCATACTCATCAAACCAGTCAGTCGGTTCTCATGCCCTGTGTCTGGGGCATTCTCCTGAAAAAGCCACTCCCATTAGGATAGAAACATATCATAATAGGATAAAGGTGATCAGTTACAATAACACTGTATGTATTTACAGTGATCTTTCCCTCTAATGGGATGGATAGACTCAAACCACACCAGCAAAATGTAGTCTACAGCATAACAGAACCACTATTTTTTAAAATTGGTCAGCTGTCTGTGTATTAAAAATTCTTCAATAGCTATGCAGATGAGGGACAAATTAAAAAAGCAGTATAGTGTAGTTGCTGATGGACTGTTCTTGCTAACAGTCTCGGGTGGGTTTACTGAAATGCTCATATGACCTTTCTTTAATTAACAAACATTTCCCGAAACCCTTCATATCTTACATAGTATTTAAATTCATTCACAACCATTTGTTATTTACTTGATAAGTACAGTGTATATCACTATGTGGAGTTTGTGTGCAGTTCTACCTCAAAAAGACAAATGACACTAATTTCTATATGAAATTTATATGAAAGTAATTTCTATATGATTTAAACTTCATGGCATGGTGGTGCAGTGGGTAGCACTGGCTCACTGTCTGTGGGGCTATATGTCATTTTTATTAGTCATGATAGCTGTAAAAAAACCAAACAAAAAAAAACAACGAAGCAGACTGTATTTAAAACTGTGTTCCTGTAAATCAATTCACACAGAACCAATAATTATACTTAGTAAGTTAAGTGTAAGAGATAAATTTGTATAGAAGTATATTTGTGTCACATTGATTTACACATCTGAATGGAGTTAATTCCATGAACTAATTTAGCTTCTGTACTATGATGCTGAAAAATTCACAGACTTTACGTGATTCAAATTAGTACAAACCAACGGCCCTATAGCTAATAGGTAGCAACATGACCCATTGCACTACAATACTGCACATTATTCAATCAAATTAATTTAATATTATTCAATGCCAACATCCTTGTGAGCAATAACCTGACTGGATAAGCAAATGGATCACACTTACTTTACATTATTCAAGCTAGCAGATTTGATTTTTGTTTAAATTAAATTTGAGCAATGAAATCATGTTTTGTTGAATAACTAAATAAATTTTGTTATGTCCGTTGCCACACAGGGGTGACAAAAACACAAAACAAGGAACTACAACTCAGAACTACATCTCCCCAAAAGCTAGACTAACTCCCTCCACCTGTCATCAATTAAGCTCAACAGCCTGAGATCAACGTTACTTCTTCAGTGAAGACTTCCTGCATCTGCCAAGCTTAAATTCTAAGTTAAGTACTTTGTGTACACTTTCATATCCGTTTTGTTTCACGTGTTTTTTTCCCTACTTGTTTTGCCGTTCTCTCAGTTCTTCTGTTTTTCTCTTTGTTGCAGTTCCGGCCAGAGCGTGATTCCCTGCCTGCCCTTTCCTTGTTTTTGTCCTGGACATTGCCCTTCACGTTTGGACTTTGTTGTTTTGTACTTTCATTTTACATTAGTCACGCTCTGTCCTGTTTTCTATTTTTGCCCTTCGTTTTTTGAACTTGGACTGTTTCTCTGTTGCGTTTTTGTCTCCACCAGGTAATTATTACCAGGTTGCACTCCTCCAAAGAATAAGGTTTACGCACTCTCATTACCTGAGCACCAGGCCATGGAGGAGTACATACAGGAGGCCCTTGCATTAGGTTATATACGTCACTCTTCCTCTCCGGCTTCTGCTGGCTTCTTCTTTGTGGGAAAAAAAGGAGGTGGGCTCCGTCCATGTATTGATTATCGTGGTTTAAACAAAGTTACTGTAAAATGCCTTTACCCTTTGCCTCTTGTGCCCACAGCCCTAGAGTAACTCTGACACGCCAAGGTTTTTATGAAGCTGGATTTAAGGAGTGCATACAACCTGATTCGCATACGGTAAGGAGACGAGTGGAAGACAGCCTTCAGTACAACAAATGGACACTATGAATATTTGGTTATGCCCTACGGGCTGTCTTGTGCTCCGAGCCTCTTCCAACATTTCATCAATGAGATTTTCAGAGATTTGTTAGGCTCTTGTGTCATTGCTTGCTTTGACAATATTCTGATTTACTCCCCAGATCTGACCTGCCATGTCCACCATGTCCGGCAAGTGTTACAGTGCCTAAAAGAAAACCACCTTTATACCAAGAAAGAAAAGTGTTTGTTTCACCAGTCTCAATTAGAGTTCCTGGGCTACCAGATCGGCCCCGATGGCATCACCATGAACCACCAGAAGGTGGAGGCTGTCACCAAGTGGAAGCGCCCAACCACGGTAAAAGAACTCAGAAGCTTCCTGGGATTCACCAATATTTATCGCAGGTTTATTCGGGGCTTTAGCAGCATTATCGCCCCTCTCACCAATCTGCTCAAAGGCAACGCTAAGAAGCTCCAGTGGAATCTCCCGGCCACCCTTGTATTCGCCTGTCTCAAACAGGCATTCACGTCAGCGCCCATGTTAAGACAGCCCGATCTGAATCTCCTATTCATTGTCGAGGTAGACGCCTCAAACCAAGGCATGGGCGCCGTCATCTCACAGCGCCAAGGAGAACCAGCCAAACTCCACCCTATAGCCTTCTTCTCCCAGAAATTGTCTCCAGCAGAACGTAATTACGATGTAGGAGACTGGGAACTATTGGCTAACAAGCTCGCCCTGGAAGAGTGGAGACACTGGCTGGAGGGAGCCAAGCACCCAGTTACCGTGTACACAAACCACAAAAACCTTGAATATTTGAAAGCAGCTAAAAGACCAAATCCCCGCCAAGCCCGCTGGGCCTTATTCTTTTCACATTTTAATTTTATTTTGTCTTACAGGCCCGGATCCAAGAATGGCAAAGCCAACGCACTCTCTCAACAGTTCGAGACAGAAAGTAATCCTTCGGAGCCCATTCCTATACTTCGTCACTTCATGCAAGCCATCACTTGGAACCTAGACCAAGAGATCCAGAGGACCCAGCCCAAGCGCCTCCCCGTCCACATGCCACCAGGTAAACTATTTGTCCCAAATTCCCACAGGAGCACTCTCATCACATGGGCCCATGTCACGCCAGGAGCGGGCCACCCAGGCATCAAGCGCACACTGGAATTAATTCAATCCAAGTACTGGTGGCCTCAGATGAACCAGCACGATCAAGAATTCGTCCGGTCATGCTCAGTCTGCACCCAAGCCAAGGTCCCACGTACCCTCCCCAACGGAAAGCTGCTACCACTGCCTGTGCCCGAGAGACCCTGGTCGCACATAGCTGTCGACTTTCTCACGGACCTCACCCCCTCAAAAGATCAGACTGTTATCTTAGTCATTGTCGATAGATTTTCCAAAAGTGTCAGGTTTTTACCTATGCATAGTCTGGCCACAGCTCAAGAAACTGCAGAAGCTCTATTCCCGCATGTATTTAGGTACTTCAACCTACCTGAGGACATCGTGAGCAATCAGGGAGTTCAAATCACGTCTAAGGTCTGGAGAGCTTTCATGGAGAAACTGGGCATCACCGTCAGCCTCACATCGGGGCTTCATCCTCAGGCCAATGTTCATGGAATTCACTAAATTCCATTTGTTCTGTCTTCATTGCCCTCAGAATTGGTCTCACTTTCTGCCTTGGCCCGAGTACGCCCAAAATTCCATCAGACATACTGCCAAGGGGCTTACCACTTTTGAGGCAGTATTGGGCTACCAGCTGCCCCTGTACCCCTGGAACGCCACGCCCATGGACACACCCAGTGTGGACTGATGGTTCCGCAAGACCGAACGGGTCTGGGCCCTATCTCACCAACGACTCTCAAAGGCCAACGACCAGATGAAGAAGGCAGCCGACAAGCGCAGACGGCCCACCCCCAAGTACCAGCCAGGTGACAGAGTATGGGTATCAGTCAAAGCCTTTGGAAACCAAAAAGCTTCGGCTAACAAAAAGCTAACAAAAAGCTGGACCCCAGGTACGTCGGTCCTTATCCCATAATCAAACGCATTAACAATGTTTCTTACAGGCTTTGTCTTCCATGCCACAATAAAGTGCATCCTACGTTTCATGTGAGCCAACTCAAGCCAGCCGTCCCAGGACCTTTGAACCAACAAGAGGACAACCGACAACGCAATCCACCCAGGTTAGATTCCAGGAAACAACAAGGAACTCTGTAGTACCTGGTCACCTGGGAGGGATACGGGCGAGAGGAAAATACCTGGGCCCCTACCAAAGACATTCTGGAACCACTCCTCACTCAG
Organism: Scorpiodoras heckelii; assembly: GCA_028566435.1. Classification (NCBI taxonomy): domain Eukaryota; kingdom Metazoa; phylum Chordata; class Actinopteri; order Siluriformes; family Doradidae; genus Scorpiodoras; species Scorpiodoras heckelii. The sequence continues at coordinate 5,959,640 of JAOVVH010000029.1, read as the reverse complement.
GAGTTCCACGAACAGTATCCTCACAAGCCTGCACCATGGAAACTGGGATGACCACGGAAAAGAGAAAGGGCTCCCAGAATTAGCCCATTGGAGGGGGGCTCGGTTACAGCCGTCGCCACATGGGGGCAACAAAAACACAAAACAAGGAACTACAACTCAGAACTACAGCTCCTTCTAAGTTAAGTACTTTGTCTACACTTTCATATCCGTTTTGTTTCACGTGTTTTTTCCCTGCTTGTTTTGCCGTTCTCTCAGTTCTTCTGTTTTTCTCTTTGTTGCAGTTCCGGCCAGAGCGTGACTCCCTGCCTGCCCTTTCCTCATTTTTGTCCTGGACATTCCCCTTCACGTTTGGACTTTGTTGTTTTGTACTTTCGTTTTATGTTAGTCACGCTCTGTCCTGTTTTCTATTTTTGCCCTTACTTTTTTGAACTTGGACTATTTCTCTTTTGCATTTTTGTCTCCACCTGTGTGCAAAATAAAATACTGCACTCGACTCTGTCCTCAGTGTGCGATCATTACAAATTTTGTAAATCATTAAGCATGCTTCCATCTATCATCCACTATCATCTATTATCACTCCATCTATCATCCACTGCATCTGAATTGCTGATTCACCTATTAAATTTACCTCTGGACTGTGAAGTGATTGTTTGTCTATCACCATAGCTTTCTGCTATACTCAACAGGCTCACATGTAACATACATTATTCTTTAAGTTGTTCATTATCTACTAACATTCACTGTTATCAGGAAATTCACTCCAATCGTGACCTGCATTGACATTCTCAGCCAACAGGACCTAAAGAACAGTACCTCATCTATTTTTTCTTACATAGTGCACTAATTCATGAACATGAAGAAAATGGGCTTCCAGACACAATCTCCAACACTATTTACTCCTGGAATCATATATTCCTATAGTTATAAATGCAGATGTCACTTTAGTCACTGTTCCTAGAGGAAGCCAGCTGAAGCTCCTGACATTGGTGCCCTAATAATAAATGCTCTAAATGTCATCAGTTTTCATACATTCATTCATTCATTCATCTTTAGCAAATGCTTTATTCTAGAAAGGGTTAGCCTATCCCAAGAACACCGGACACAAGGCAGGAATAAAGCCTGAAGGGATGTAAATCCATTGCTGAGCACATAAACTGATTCATACCTAGCGGCACTTTAGATCACCTGATCCACCTACTGGCATGTTTTAGGAAACCCACACAATCACAGGGGAAGCATATGAAACTCAAAGGATCAAACTATAAGGATCCTTATATAAATATGCTTAAGATGAATAATTATGTTATAAAGTGAAACATTAAATGGACAAAATCAAAGCTTTGTTGGTGAAAATGGAATACTTTATCTGGAATGGTCAAAAGGAACAACTGAAGGGGTTTCGCATTTTTCCCCTCAAACTCTCCACCTTGCTGTCACATTCTGTTCTTCCCTGCTCCTCCACCCTTCTCACCCTCTGATACGTGTTGTCAAGAGTAATCAAAGTAATAACTTCCACTGTCTGCCTCAGCTCCATCAATTCTATTACCTATGTGTGTGTGCATGTGCATGACAGACGGAGTCATAGAAGAGAGAGAATGGAGGGAGACACAGAAAGAAGAAGACAGGCCACTATCAGTCCTTTTTGTACAAGACAAATCTACTTGCCACAAGTGATTGCACTAACTAACTAACTAGAACTAATTCACTTCGATACTGGTGTACACAGCAGATAGGAGTAAGAAGCTTTATAGCACATACAACTGCAGATTACTAGCATTCTATTTCTTGGATGGGATGATTCACCTGAATAAAGTATGTTAAAATGTCATAAGGAACTGAACCACCGTAGGACTGACTGGAAAGGTGTTCAGAGATAACTGCTGCACTTATGTCAGTGAAGAAGGTACACGATGACATGTGCGACAGAGACACAGACACTCTGGTTTGGAATGTCTCTAAGTAATGCACATGGGGAAGAGACTCTGTTCATACAGTGGCATGTCATTTTAGGGGCTGAGCATCTGGCCCACCTGTAGGCAATGGTGACGATGTACCGTAGTTTGCATACTGGACAAAGCAAGGAATGCTCATTAGGTTCTCTGTCATGGTATGCTTCAAAGTTCAACAGATTAACAAATGTGGGTTTGACAACAATCCACCACATGCAAGATGAGATTAACCTCAATTCATGCCACTCTTTGGATGAAGTTATTTAAAAAGACCCAGTTTAGTTTTACAAACTGCATGGGCTCATAAGGGGGCTTAAAATACTCCAGTCCAAGAAAGAGATCCAATGTTGTTGGGGTGTATACCAGACAAGGAATCTTTGCTCTTTTAAGAAAAAATTTAAGTTTATTAACTCCCAGAAAGAAACCCATGGTGCTTTGATGATCTGCAGTGACCAATACATACACCTTCAATGTAGAGTTTTTACTGATATTTTACTGTCTAGACATCCCTATAGAAAGGCTTTAGAACTTTAGGAACTTGGCAGTGCACTGGACCCAGACATGCACACTATTTGCAGAAGATAGGGTCTCTTGCATCTCTTGAAGTCCTGGCGGGTTGGGTTGCTCCACATGCTCTCACTACAAAGGGCACATTCACAGGTATGGACAACCTGGACAAGGTTGAGAAGTTATTCAGTCCATGAGGGCAGTGTAGCTCAGTGGTTAAGACGTTAGACTACTGACCAGAAGGTTGTGTGTTCAAATCCCACCCCAGCCAAGCTGTTACTGCTGGGCCCCTGTGCAAGGCCATTAAACCTCAACTACTCAGCTGTACAAATGAGATAAATGTAAGTCTGCCAAATGTGGTAAATGTAATTTAGGACAACAGATCTATTCAGAGAGGAAGCTGCGGAAGTGAGATCAGCAACGGAAAGGGACACAACAAGCAGGACTATGTGGTCTGATTGCTAAGTTGTGTGCAATGCAGGAAAATCACTGGTAAATAGTAGAAATGCATACAATAGATATCAAAGACAGCAACGAGGCAGAGCATTTTGACCTTTTAGCTCTGCCTGGAGAATCACAATTCTGGGTGCATACACCACTCTCATAGCATATACACTGTCTTAACAGTGCATGTTTTGCATCATTTTGCCCTCTTTCAGGATGTGAGTTGCATTAGCTTACACTTTCTCTACCAACTAGGTGCTAGTTCTGGGCTGGTGCTAGTGCCAGTTCAAACTTGGGAATTTAAAAGACAAATTTTCTTTTCCACTGACTAGAGAACCACTGCAGAGTCACATTACATCACTGTACATATGTCTCTGCTAATACCAATGCTACTAGTGATGGGAATAACTGCTTTTTGAAGGAAGCAGAATCTAATGGCTCTGAGCCATTCAAAAATGTGTTCAAAAGAACGGTTTGTTGTTCTTGTTTGTTTGTTTTTTAAGAAAGTGGGGTTTACTAGGTTAATCTGTGAAAATATCACTAGATAGGGTAAGATTCAAACTTAGACAATATATCCAAAAGCAGCTGCATTTCTGAGATGTGGTTTAATCTGAAATGCACTTAGCTCTGTTTGTCCGAGGGCAAGGCTGACACACACACACACACACACACACACACACACACACACACACACACACACACACCGCACACACACCGCACACACACCGCACACACACTCAAGCAGAGAGGCCATAGCAGACAGGAAGAAGCGTGTGCTTCAGCAGCATTTACAAAAAAAGCTTCCCTCAGGGTGGTGTGGAGGTGTTGCCATGTTGATTTATGCTTCAAAATATAACCGCCGTGAAACAGTCGGATTCGCTGCCTTGCTCTTGCTAACTGGATCGTTCACAGATGTAAATCACTAAAAGCTAACATCAAGCACAACAACAATAATAGACTACTGCAGCTTTGATTTCACCTCCATTCCTCTTCTTTGTTTAAAGTCTAACAACAAACAAGCCAAACAAGACTCTACAGCGGCTGTGCTTTTTGTTAAATGGCCGTCACAACGTTTTAGTTGGTCATGATAATCCACCCCCAGAGCCCCTGACGCATGTAGTTCATGGTTTCAAGTGTTGGTGCCACACTGGAACCTGTTTTCCTGGCCGAGAGCTGATTCTTTTTCTGTCTAAAAGCAAAGAACTTGTTTGAGAACTGCACAAACTGTACTTGGGAACACTAAGAAAAAAAGCCCACCAAATATTGACTTCCCTTAGTCTATTACTGTTTACTGTGCTTTATAATGTTTTCTTTTATGTAGAAACATCTTCATTATTGTGCATGTGCCTACAACTT
>JAOVVH010000029.1:5907541-5918339 GCA_028566435.1 Scorpiodoras heckelii | reverse complement strand
ACACACACACACACACACACACACACACACACACACACACACACACACGTCTGTCCTGTGGCTCAGTCTGTGCAGGGCTTTCCACTTTTTTCTAACTCAAAGAGATAGATACCCCTATCCCCAAGCCCCCCCCAATACCAACTCCTTCCTTTTTTTTCTTTCTCTTTTTTTTTCTCCCTCATGTCAGCTCTGTAGCAGCCAGGTGAGGATGATGATGATCAATAATGTAGAGACTTGAGGTCGAAGAGAATAACAATGTTTTTCCAGTGCTCATGCTACTGGTCATTGTTATAAGGGGAAGTGGTCTCAGTATCTGCATCCTGATACCTGTTTTTTTCTGTTATTGTTGAGGAATAAGTTCATGCTTAGGCCGTTTTTAGAAGAACCAAGGACGAACTGGGTGAAACAAGAATGTAGTATGGATGCAGATAAGAGACAGAAAGAGAACACATGACAGAGCACAATAAAAAGAGTCAAGGAGGGACCGACAGAAGTGTAGTACAGGGGACAGACCGAGATGAAGAGAGAAAGAGAAGGTAGTAGAGGCCTGAGCTGAGCACAGAAAAGCCCTCAGGCTGTCACTGTCTGATCAAACCCAGAGGAGGAAGAAGAGACCCTCAGCAATAGTCACAACAGTCTTGAAGAGAGAATAAGTGGTGTATGGTAGGAGTCAGAGGAAAAGAGATATATAAATAGGACAGACGGCGGAACAAGAACAGAGCGGGCTGAGGAGGATGGATGAAGTAGCAGGGAAATTATGGGAAATGAAACATTGTAGAGAAGATAAACATATGCAACACAGAGTACATCAGACATTATGAATATATGCATGAGGCAGGTGGCTTTACACGCCACAGAAAAAGATGTACAAATCAGTTCCAGATACAACAACTGAGTTCCAAAAAAAGAGACAAACCTGTAAAGAACAGCTGAGTATCCTGTGGAGATGGGTGTCTGGAACACATTTTGAAATGTTTCCTAAATGTGTGCACTTCTACGAGACTGGGGTGCTTTCCTGTTCGCATGTGTGTTGCGAATACTAAACATTAACAGCTTCCAAATGCCTGGACTCATCAGGGAGGAAGTAGAGATGTAGCAACAGGTTAACTGACTTGTTTAATGACTGTATGTTTGAAATAGTACACAGAGGGTAAAGCAGGAATAAAACATGCTGATTTATTAATGAACAAAACTTTGATTCATTTACAGTTACATTTAATGTTAAAGAATGTCCAGGTTAACACGTCTGTGGGACGGTAATATTAGGCCTATGAAATGCCAAAGAGAGAAAAAATACCTGGACGATCCTTCATGATGTAGCACAGACTACTCATGGCATGTTTTTGCATTATGTATCTATCAAACTCCATTTTGATGTGTTTTTGCACATCACTGAGCTGTGTATGGGTATAGTATTGGGTATGGGATGGGACTGGGATGCTCTGCTGGGGATGTCTTTCACATGTTAGCTCCTCCGCTACTCTGGGCTGAATGTGAGTTTTAATTGAGACACGGAGGAGTGAGGCATGTGATGCTCTAATAAACAGGTACTCATGCTATTCCCCTTTCCTTGATGACAGATTGGGAAGCCATTAGAGAATGCGCCATATTCCAGACACACAAACTCTTTTCGCACTCAGCAGTCCTGCTGCATCTTGAAGCGGTATGATTTAGCATCCAACCGACTTAACCTGTGAGGTCATCAGGCTTCGCCAGGGCGCCTGCACGCCACATGCCAGATATGCAGAGTGACAAACATGCAGGCCTTAATTCCTTTATTTATTATTCTGCTCGGCTCGTCTCGGCTCACAGCCAGGTCTGATTAATTGCTCTTGTACACACATACACACACAGATGCATATAGTAGCAGAACTTGAATGGGTACCACGTGTATATGAACAACAAAGAAATCATACTGTTTATAAAACTAACGCAGATGGGTTATTTTTTTTGATCACCAGTTCACGTTCAGAGAGTACATTATTACTCCACTGACTGTAATAATCTCTGTTAATGTCAAGAGCCTGTTTGTGACCAGTAATTAACAATACTTGAAATCAATGTCAATTTCTTGCTGCTAATGATATGCACAGGGCACCTGCAAATGGACTGCTCTTTCAGCCACCTGCTACATGCTCACTAAAAATACCAATCTGAAAAGAACTGCTGATACACAAAGCTACAGTGATCCAAGAAGAAAAAAAATCGGTATGCTCTCTGGGCGAGAGGGATGGCATATTCTCTCTCCCCTTCCACTCCCATGGACACTAGACAGTAGTGCGCTTCTATGAGCATGTATGTAGAAGAGGGCAGATAGCAATTTCCTTTGTGTGTCTTATGCTACCCTGCCATACAGCATAAAGATTTAAAGGCTGGCTCAACGAAAGTTCATGTTTGCACTGCTCTCCTTCGGTAGGTAGCTATTTTACATGCCTGCAGAATCCTTGGTTCAGTTCTGGACTGCAAAGTATTTCAGAATACCAGATCAAGTGCTCAAAACTACTGGTTGCAGTTCAGTGACTCGAGTTATTGAACCAGTTTTCTGTAGCAGATCCTGTGCTGTGTTGTATCCAGTCCCATGCATTTATGTAGATTATTTATCTGAAGCGGATTTATCTGATCAGCGGACCACAAAGTAGGTATAGGAATGACAACATTAGTTCAGAAAGGGAAAGGTTTTCACAGAATGTTTAAAAATAACTGTTCAGGCAGATATGAGTCTTTAGTTACAGAACATCTCAGACTGTCTTGTATATCACCTTGCATCCATATGCTAGATAGGCTAAATAAACCCATCCAAACACACACTGAAACAAACAGGAATTCTTACCTTGTGTAGCAATGTAGTGATTTGGCCTGTGGTAGCCCTAAAGAGACACAGAGAACAGATTTAAACAAAGGCTTATATCTGTAATGCTATATGCTTTTTACACTATGACAGAGGGTGTGTCCCTGCTCATATCATTAACAAATCTGTTGGACACAACAGATCAGCCCTTATTAAAGATTAAATATACAGCACTGCTGCTGATACTTGGACTAGCCAGCATTAACATGCGGTACGCAGATAAGCAAGAAAATAAATAGACAAAGTAAACAAAGCTCTGAAAACGGGGCAATTTGTCAACAAGTCATTAACACTGCAGCCCATACTGTTTACTAAGGACTTTGCCCTACACACAAAAACACACACAAACACACACACATTGGACAACTAAAACTTGAGAGGATTAGTGATTAATCCTTGAGAGAAGAGAGGATCATATCGGAAGGATTATCAGCAATTCTATTGTTTTGTGAGTATGTTCATGCTGCTGTGGATGTAAGGTATGAGGTTGAATATGTAGATGGAGGTATAGACTCCATTATTCTGTTATCTATAACATATCTACTGTAAAATATCTAATTTAACACCAGTCTAAAATGTCCTTTGATATGTCTCTCTCTCTCTCTCTCTCTCTCTCTCTCTCTCTCTCTCTCTCTCTCTCTCTCTCCAGACATGAGCTGTGTTTTAATGGCTGTTCTTTCACTCAACACTAAGCACTGGGTTGTTTGTTCTTTTACATCTTCACTCTTGCCTGAAAGATCAGATTAAAACCTACAGCAACAGAAAAAAGCTGAACACGTGCTCTTCTGTCGCTCTCTCTCCTCTTCCAGCTTTTCCTTTCCCTTGTTCCTTGTCTCTTACTGACAAAGGTGCATTCAAATTCCTGAGCAGTCATTATGGAGAGCTCTTTCTAAGTAAATCTAAATGACCAACTATGATGGTGACCATTAGAGTAAAAGCATTCAACTTTCAATAACTCTCTGTCTTAGACACACATACACACAAACACACACACAATAGATATCTTTTTAACACACTTCCAGGAAGAATGAAAACGCATGCAACAAATAAGGCAAATGCATATGAATGGCCCAGAAGTTGTCTAAATGTTGAGCCAGTCTGCCATCAATAAACTTTATTAAGCAGAAGGAGCCGCGAGAGGCATGTTAAAAGCCTTTCTTTCTTCTTTACTGGGGAGAGGAGGAAAAAAGCTCCATCCATTCACTGCTCAGCTGAGCCATGGCTAAGTACCCGAGCAAAGCCTTTTTTCAGTAACAACTCTCGTTAATATGTATTTATTCTTATCTAATAAAAGGCTTGGGCTTCAAGAAGCCCTTCACTTAAGCATTTTGTTTTAAAGGGGACATATTATGAAAAATTCACGTTTTTAGGTTTTGTGCACAAACAGTTGGAGATCTGGAGTGCCTATTAACCCATAGACTTTGAAATATGACAAGCCAGTCAGTTTTTTGGATGTTGCATATTTTAAAAAATGTTTTATGTCAAAAAATGTCATTTTTTAATTTCTAGCAAAGCTATAGACACACCAGCATTATACCAAAGCTAAGGAAACTGCATGGAAAATGTGCTGTTGATTGTACAAGTCAGCATACATCTGTCCCCAGCCTCAGAGGACAGAAGAGCTGAGTGGATAAAGTTTATTTGTAATGTCAACGTCCTGGCTATATTCAGTAAATACCTGTTAGTGTGTGATAGTAAACTTGGGTCAGTAAAACGCAGGACTAGCAACAAACCTTTCCCTAAAAGCTGGATCATTACCAGTTCTCTACTGCAAGACTGTAAATAAGAGAACTATAAGTACCGGTACAAACCCAAGCATTAATTTCTAAATTTGTTCATATTTAACAAATACAGTTAAGTTTCTTGTTGAAAACACTGAAAATCTTTGCTTTCTCCTTTCGTCTGTTAAAGAAAGTTTAAATGAATTAATCAACTACAGATTTCGGTTTTTATTGCATTTTTAGAAATTGTCCCAACTTTTTTTGGAAATGGGGTTTGTATTAAAAAAAAAATGTGCTATGCGTTCTTTGGATGTTTATCACTTAAAATTGTTAATAGCTAAGGTAATATATTAGATGTCAATTTGTAGAAAGTTACTGCCATTACTTGCTGCAGGATCCACAATACTGTTATTCCTATTAGTTTGTTAGTTGAATGTCTGTTAGGTGAACTTCATCTTATCAACACTCTTACGTAACATGAGAGTACAATCAGAGAATGTAAAAAGAGTTTGCAATTCCTTATGACAATGAATTATCTTCCACCACGTAAGTAATTCAGTTCATGTAAACCTAACATTGATACACACTCCTCCCTTGAACATGTAGAAGCAATTATCACCTACCTATTGTGATTCAAAGTAACTAGAGACAAAATATTTTTTTTGTACTCCAAGTACATCATAAAACCTTGAATATAAAAACGACTCATTAAAATCAGTTGAGAAATGTACATAACATTATAGTAGTTTTTAATCTAGAAAAACCATAGCTCTCCTGCTTGTCTGGTCCTATATGGCGGACACATTGATGTACAATCTAGCAGCCAGTGTGGTGCGTATGGGCACAGCCTGTTGCAGGGTGGGGTGACCAGTGTAAGGGGGCTCACCGTACCACGGCCTAACACGAGGGGGCCACGGTGGCAGCATAGCGCTCATGCTGGAAGGACTCCAACTCCCAGTATGCCTAATGCCCATCAAAGCCGACAAGATCCACCTGCTCACCACCCTACTTAAAGGGGTTTTTGAGTGGTGCCACTTGTCGCACCTTTTTGCTGGTATTTTGTAGCACTACGGTGTGGTAGATAGGGACAGTGGTTGGTAACATTGGGTCTCATAGAGGTTCAGTGGTAGGGGTCATCCCTGAGGTAATAACTCTGATTTCAGGGCTAGTATTTTGCTCTTGGTGTGACTTTCCTATCCAACCTCTAGCTGCTTTGGGCACTTGCCCATTTCATTAAGCTTACAGCTCACTGTGGGGGCCGCTCAACTATATGATTGGCGTTTTCTCACTGCGGAAAGAACCCACCCGTTTTCTGTGGGGATCAAAGCTCCCCGCAGCAGAGTTAAATGTAAAACTGCCGATTTATTCTCACTAATTTATTCTCAGAAGCACCAGTGTGACACTTCCGGGTTTGCGGGCCCTTTCATTACTCGTGCTCAGCATTTAAAAAGCCTATTTTGTTTTCCTGGTGTGTGATGCGCTCCACCAGCATTAAATATTAAATGCTGCAGGGTTTGCAGTTTTTCTTTTGTTTTAACCCTGGTGTGTATTTAACTCATCAGGAGAGCGCGTGAGAAAGCCACGACCAGAGAGAGAGCCGATCTCAAATTCAAGGCTGAAAAGCTGACTTTTGAGTTGTGTTAAAAATAAAACCCCCCTTTTGTTTGAGCTGTCCCACCCTGACTCGAGTGGCTTCATCTCCACATTGGTGCTGAAACCTGGGTGAAGCAACCCAGAATGCAGACATGGAGTCCTCACCCCTCAGCAGCCTCATCCAGTCCATCCCAGCCATGCAGCAGGCCCAAGCGGACGCATTCCACTTGCTGCAGGAAGACCACGAAAACCACCCTGCTTGAGGTGCAGGCGGAGGACTGGCAGACACTGTAGGACCTGCTGCAAACCAGCGGTGCTCCAGCAACCATCCTGGACGATGCAAAGGCATTCCTCAAGCTTTTTGAGCAATCTGCAGAGGCTCCTACCGCTAATCCAAGGGGAGGCCCAACTGGTTGCACATCAGCTGCCGGCTGCCACCATGCTGGAGTACCCAACCCTCCAGCGGGCAATCATGCAGCGGGTTGGCCGGACACCTGAGAAAAAACTGAAGATGCTTCTGCTCAATGGATTACAGTGTGGGGGATCGCGACGCCGAAGGAGTCCCCACCCGGCGTCACTGGAGGAGGCTGTCACGTTGGTTGGGGACCATGTGTTGGCATTTCTGGGGATGGATTCCCCAACCCTTCCCTGACCCTCCTGTGTCTGCCCTGCAGGTGCGGGAGCCCAACCCCATGGGTGCAGGTAAGAAGCCTGGGCCAGGCTGCTGGCGTAGCGGGGACTCTGGGCACTTCCAGGACCAGTGCGCTGTGATGGAGGTCGGAGCAGTGCCATGTGCGATGTGCCACAGGTCGCCCCTGATCGAGCCAGGACCTGCAGATTACCATTAACTGTACAAGGGGGTACACATCAGGCCTTGGTGGATTCCAGATGCAGTCAAACCGTGGTTCACGAAAGCCTGGTTCAAGGCAGGGCATGGGAAAATGCACAACGGGTGAAGGGAAAGGTGAAGGTTAAATGTGTGCACGGGGATATTCACAAATATCCTGTAGTTCCCGTCACAATATTGTTCAGGGGAGAAAAGCATAGCATTGAGGCAACGGTTAGTCCCCGCCACTCCCATCCACTAATTCTGGGTACCAATTGTCCAGGATTTAATAAACTGTTTAGGGGAATTTGCGTGGATGGGTTCTGCACACAAGGAGCGTGGCGTAGGATGGGTGCAGTGCTGGTGGGAGAAGCGGAGTCTCCCTCGTCAACGTCAGCTCAGCATCAGACCAACACGGAGGCAGAAGCGGGGCCTACTCCCCCCTCCTTCCGAGAATTTCCCACTAGAGCAGACACGTGATGAGATGCTCAGTCATGCCTGTGACCAAGTGAGAGTAATCGATGGTTAAAAGGTTCTCTGTAACGCTGCACTATCTTACCCATACTTCACGGAAATTAAAGATAGACTGTATAGAGTGACACAGGACACGTGCACACAGGAAGTTACCACCCAGTTTTGGTACCTAAGAGCCGCTGGGAAATGTTATTCCAGGTGACTCACTATAAGCCTATCGCGGGACATTTAGAACAGGATAAAACACTTTCTGTCTCATGGCCTGATTCTATTGGCCTGAGCATTTGTGGGGATGGTGTGCGGGTGTGCGTGCGTGTGCATGTTGCAAATATCAGCTAGTGAATCTTCTGGCCACCCCAAAAATGCCATTGTGCCCACTTCCATTAATCATGGTCCCACTTGAGAGAAATTGAATGGACCTCGTCAGGCCATTAGAATGGTCACCACGATGCTACCGCTTTGTGTTAGTCCTCATGGACTACGCAATGCGATACCTGGAAGCAGTTCCACTGCACATCTCAGCATGCAGTGTTGTGGCTGCACTCATCTGTGTGATCTCCCGGGTCGGGATACCGAAAGAGATCCTGACAGACCAGTGCACTACTTTTATGCCACGCACACTTCACAAGTTGTACAAACTACTGGGGATTAAATCGATTCATACCAGCGTTTACCATCCACAAATGGATGGGCTGGTCAAATGATTTAATAAAACACTTAAAAACATGATTCGTAAGTTTGTGCCTGTGCTTGATAAAAATTGGGATAAGTGGCTCAAGCCCCTCTTGTTTGCAATACGAGAAGTCTCACACGCCTCAATGTCATGAGGGAAAATTGGGAGGAGGGACCTTCAAACAGTAAGAGTGAAATTCAGTACGTTCTTGACCTGAGAGCAAAACTCCACACATTGGGTGCTTTAACACAGAACATCAGTCACGACTGTATAACAGAGGTGCTCAGCTCCGTAGTTTCACACCGGTACTCGTTTTACTGCCCACATCGTCCTCCAAATTACTCGCAAAGTGGCAAGGACCATTTGAGGTCACACGGTGATTTGGGGACGTTGTCAGTGAGGTGGTGCACACGGACAGGGAGGGGGCATGCCAAATTTACCACTTCAACCTCCTAAAACCATGGAGGTTGGCTAAATCAGCAGCTTCGGTGACAGTGGTTCCTGAAAGGAACAAGCTGGGACTGGAACTAAATGATGAATTGGCAAAGAAGTTAATTCCTGATTGACAGCCACCTCTCCTCCTCCCAGGCTGCTGATGTTGCGCAGATCCAGGGGAAATTATCCGACATGTTCTCCGCTCTCCCCAGGCATACTGACCTCATAGAACACCACACTGAGACGCCCCTGGGGGTAGTGACTCATAGTCGCCCCATCGTCTCCCTGAACATAAATAAACAGTTGGTCAGGGAAGAGTTCAAGGCCATGCTTGATATGGGAGTAATCGAGGAGTTCCACAGTGAGTGGAGGTGCCCCATTGTCTTGGTTCCCAAGTCAGACGTGTCGGTCTGCTTCTGTGTGGACTATAGTAAAGTCAATGTGGTGTCTAAATTCGACACATATCCCATGCCTCACATTGATAAACTGCTCGATCGGTTAGATGCAGCTCATTTTTATTCGACACTGGACTTCACCAAGGGACATTGGCAGATCCCCTTGACTCCCATGTCCCAGGAAAAAATAGCCTTCTCCACACCGTTCGGCTGAATGCTTCACTTCAGGTTATTTGGAACTCTGGCTATGTTTCAGTGGCTGATGGACAGGGCGCTGCGTCCACATATGCTGCAGCCTATCTGGATGATATAATCATTTTCAGTAATGATTGGCCACCTGACGTTCAACGTCTCCCGGCCGTCCTGAAATCGCTGAGGTGTACGACGCTCACCGCTAACCCGAAGAAGTATACAATTGGGCAGATGGAGATAAAATATCTTGGTTTCCACCTGGATCATGGGAAGGTGCAGCCCCAAACTGATAAAGCCGTGGCGATTGTGGCCTGCCTGCACCCAGAACCAAAAAGGAGGTGAGACAATTCTTAGGGCTGGCTGGCTGTTATCGCCGCTTTATACCTAATTATTTGGATGTCACCAGCCCTCTGATTGATCTCGCTAAAAAGGGAGAACCAGATGCGGTCCAGTGGATGGAGAAGTGCTAACAGGCTTTTAAGCAGGTAAAAGCTACACTTTGTGGGGGCCCTCTTTTGCACTCTCCTGACTTCTCTCTCCCTTTTCTGTTGCAGACACATGCATCGGACATGGGGCTGGGGGCCGTTTTGTCCCAAGTGGAAGGGGAGAGCACCCTGTGCTGTACATTTACGGCATTTGGCAGACGCCCTTATCCAGAGGGAGTTACATTTATCTCATTTAATGTGGTGGGATTTGAACTCCCAACCTTCGGGTCAGTAGTCCAACATCTTAACCACTGAGCTACATCAGCCGGAAGCTTTCGAACCGGGAGCGGAAGTGCAAACAAGGTTGAGAAGGAGTGCCTGGCCATCAAGTGGGTGGTCCTCACTCTCCGCTACTACTTGTTGGGGAAGCCCTTCACCCTCTGTTTGGACCATGCCCTGCTCCAATGCCTCCACCGCATGAAAGATGCCAACGCCCGGATCACCTGTCTAGCCCTCCAGCCTTTCAAGTTCGAGGTGATCCACAGACCGGGTGCACAGATGGCTGTAGCGAACTTCCTCTCCTGTTGGGGGTGGGGGAGGCTGCAGGCCGGATGGCTCCCCGGCGTGAGTGGGGCGGTGGGGGTATGTGGCAGTGGGTGCGTGATCTAGCAATGGGAGACGGAGACGGGTGCAGCAGAAAAGGTGAGCATCTGCACCTGCTCCTTATTTCCCCAGTCTAATTGCCTTTTGTCTCTCTCCCACTGTGTGTGTGTGTGTGTGTGTGTGTAGAATATGGGGGATTAAAGGGGAGCAGAAGAGAGCGCACGAGAGAGAGCCGCAACAACAGAGAGAGAGCTGAGACACCGAGTTGTGTGTATTAAAAGCTGAAAAGCTAAAAAGTTTATGTTTAAAAATAAAACCCTTGTTTGAGTTCTCCCAACCAGTCTCCCAACTTTATTTTTGTTACACACTGGCACGTCCACTGTACATGAATGGTCATGGACGAAGATTTTTTTCTGATACAGAGCTGAAAGTCTCATCTGGACTGAGATTGTTTTCATTTTTTAACATGCCATTTTAAAATGAAAGCATACTAGTTTGGACATAACCTTAATCAAAGTGTAACATTAGGCAGTACTGTGGTGTAGTGGTTAGCACTGTCGCCTCACAGCAAGACGATCCGAGTTCGATTCCCGGTCCGGGCCGTTCTGTGTGG
>JAOVVH010000029.1:5884164-5898354 GCA_028566435.1 Scorpiodoras heckelii | reverse complement strand
CATACCACCAAGAAGGACGAACCACATCCAACAGGATTAACTGTGGACGCAGGAGGAAGCTGTCTGAAAGGGATGTTTGGGTCCCTCTGACCACTGTGCAGGACTTGTATATGTCATTCCCAAGACAAATAGATGCTGTATTGGCCGCAAAAGGAGGCCCTAGACCATACTAATAAATTATTGTGGTCTAAAACCAGGTGTTTCAGTTTCACTGTCCAACCCCTGTATGTGAAAGAAGTTTAAACACATTGATTTGCCATTTCATTACAAGATTTTTTTGGATGCGATTGAAAATTAATACGCAAGTCACTCAGGGTGGATAAATGATGATGATAGGACTGTCACAATTTTTAGCAAATTATTATCCCAAGAGTCTCAAAATACACTAAAGTACCAGAAAAACTGGTGTACCAGTTAATACGGGATCTTGGAGGGATTGTTGCACAGTCCTCAGGCCGCAGAATTAAATTCTGATGTTACTTGAGGCAGTATTGCACACCTATCACGTGAAATGATCCTTGACAGCCGACGCTAGTCACGTTCACCCAGTCTTTTTATGGCCACACTGCTGTAGTAAGTTTGAGGTTTTGCCAGAATTCTTGTAGTCACTGTACACCTAAAAATGCTCATGCATGAAAATCCAAACTTTGGTTCTACCTCTGAAATGCTATGATCCATCTCACGAGCTCCAACTATTACACCGTGCTGAAAATTGCAAAATCATGATAAGTTGCCATTCTCATCTCTACATCTCTACATCTCTACCTTCCACAGATGTCTATTGGTTTACTGTATATACACACTGGCGGACGCAACCAATGAAGTGCATAGGTGGCGTTGCTATGTACCAGTTTTTCTGGTACTTCAGTGTATAACCTCTAATAAACTGACATAAATGAACACTATTCCACACTCATCCATAATCAGCAGGTCCTGTTACTTCTATACCCAACCTTCATTCCATTCATTACATCATTACATATATACATAACATGAAATCACTATGCAGTGACTGCACGTCTGTGTGACAATCTCAAACAAGAAATGTGACATACAGATGCTTGGAATGACAGCAAACACAAGAAGCAATGTGTCTGAGACAGACATGACATCTGTTCCTGCATCTTGCATGCTTCAGCATCACACACGCCACAGTGAGAGCATGCAGTACGGGAGGATTGCGTTCTTAAAGCAGTTGCATTGGTGTCATATCATTAATCATTAGCATCAGTCACATGGCGAGATGACAGCAGGATGGAAAACATTTCACAGTCACGTTCCACGCTGGAGCTGAATGAAAGCGGTTGATGGTGGGAGGCGAAAAGGCTCCATCAGTGTTACACGTTCACATGCATGTGCGTGTCTGTGCACTGTCAAATGCGTTTGAAACATCATAGCCTACGCACATCACGTCACATAACCAAAGCCATTTTAACTTTTGACTTTTGGCTTTTTTGTGTGTAAAAATGACCTCAAAAGCCAAATTTGTGGGCGTTCCAGTGTTGAGTCATTGCTGCTCAGGAATAAGTGTTTATTGACTAATCAAACATTGGAGTCAGTTCAGCTTTATGGCCGTGTTCTCTGTGAAGACCCGAGCGGAAATGGATGAAGGTGGTAGTGATGTAAAAACTATCCCTAAATATCCTCTTACATATCCGCTCACTTTCAAACAGAAACAGGAAAACTAAATGATCCTGATTGGCTAAACCTGTTTCTCACTGTGTGTAAACAAACTAAAGGATGCTTTTAAAATGAATTTACAATAATGATTTATAATGATACCATAGCAATCTATTTCAATATAGTTGGGACATAGTCATATTACAACACTTTCTAGATAACTAGGTACTTTGTTACCTGTAAACCCCATTTCCAGAAAAAAACTGCAATTCTAAAAATATAATAAAAACTGAAATCTGTCATTTGTTAATTCACTTGAAGCTTTATTTAACAGATAAAAGGACAAAGAAAACATTTTCAGTGCTTTCAATGATGAACTTAATTCTATTTGTTGAATATAAACAAATTTAGAAATTGATGAATGCAACACACTTAAAAAACAGTGGGACAGAGGAATGTGTATTACTGGGTCACATCACTTTTTCTTTTAATTATACTTTTTAATCATTTGGGAATTGAATATATTAATTGTTCCAGTTTTGCAAGTGGAATTTTTCCACATTCTTGCTGAGCTGCTCAACAGTCCGTGCTCACTGTTGTCTGATTCTCCTCTTCATGATACTCCATACATTTTTAACACTAGACAGAGCTGGACTGCAGGCAGGCCAGTCAAGCACATGCACTCTATCTATGAAGACTTGCTGTTGTAACTCATGCACAATGAAGCCTGGCATTGTCCTGGGAAAAGACATTGTTTCAACAGCAGTGTATGATTCTCCAGAGTGCCAGTATAAGCTTCCACATCAATGGTACCTTCACATATATATATATGCAGATCACCCATGCTGTGGGCACTGATGCACCTCCATGCCATCACAAATGCTGGTTTTTGGACTTTTCTGTGGTAACAGTCTAGATGATATGTTTCATCTTTGGCAAATAAAGTCCGACGTCCGTTTTTTTTTTCAAAAACAAACCGAATCATGGACTCGTTTGGCCACAGAACACATTTCCACTGTATTTCAGTCCATCTCAGATGACTTTGGGCACCAATACTCGCTGGTGTTTCTGCACAAATTAATACATGGCTTCCTCTTTGTATAGTACAATTTCAGGTTGCATTTCTTCTGTGTTAAGTGACAATGATTTTCCAAAGTTCTCCCGAGCCCATGTGGCTATGTTCATCATGGTAGCATGACAGTTTCTCAAAGAATACCACCTGAGTGCAGCAGTTTCTGCCCTTGGCTTTTATGCACAGAGATTTCCCCTGACCCCCTGAATCTTTTCATGATATTCTGAACTGTAGATGGTGAAAGACCTAAATTATTTGTAATCTTGCACTGAGAAACAATGTATTTGAGCTGACTGACAGTTCTCTCATGAAGTTTGGTACACTGTGGTGAACCACGACCCATCCTTGCATGCAAAGACTAAGCCTTTGGTTGATGCTCCTGAAACTGCTAACTGTGGAACCTTCCAGAACAGTGTTACTTGCATTACTTGTCTAATTTTGCCTCTGTCCCAACTTTATTGAGTGTGTTGCCTGCATCAGTTTCTAAATTTGTTTATATTTAACACATGGAATAGAAAGTTTATCAGTGAAACACTGAAAATCTTTTCTTTGTCCTTTTATCTGTTAAATAAAGCTTTATAAATAAATCTTTTCTTTGTCCTTTTATCTGTTAAATAAAGCTTTAAGTGAATTAACAAATGACAGATTTCAGTTTTTATTGCATTTTTAGAAAATGTCCCAACTTTTTCAGAAATGAGGTTTGTATCTAGTGAATTTCAGCTTGACTCTAATTTAATCTAATTGTGCTGTGACTCCAAAACTAATAGTCAATGGGGAAGTATCACTACAAAACTCATCCGTGAACAGCAAACCAGCTCTAACAAACCATAATGATGAATCCTATAAACCAAAGAAAATCCCATTTTTGTTTTGAGGTCATTTCATACTTTTTCATGTAGTGCTTTCAACACAAATCTGTTTTAATATGCACAATGTTGCTAAAACTGGCTAACACAAACTTGACATGGCTAGCAGCATCATTTCTAAATTTTTAAACCAAATGAAGTGTGTGCTTACCTCATTGATCTGATCCACAGTTAAGGTACAGACCCACAAGAGGAGAGGTCAGAGAGAGACAGTGTGTGAGTAAATAGCTCTGGGGGGAGAACAGTGCTTTTTCCAACTTCAGCAAACATAACGTCACTAGCACAACAAAATCACACACTCTAGGGTATTACGCTATGGGTACAGGATGAGTAGAATATACAAAAGGCATATATGGGACCAGTACACACAGTGTAATATCAGCCCTTCTGGCTATGGCGAAGCAAACAGCAGTTTTGTATTTTGGAAAGCAGAGGCAGTGTGTTTTAAATGTGTGTGTTGTTTTGTGTGTGTAGGAGGGCAGTGTCAGGGATTCTGCTGCCCTGCTGCAGTGCCTTAAGCCATTAGGAATCAGGCCTGTAGGCTGTTTTCAGCCCGGGGCATCTCACACCCAGTCTATCCCATACAGGTGACACTCCCGTATATTATATACCACCTCAGCTTCTCTGATAATCCAGTGCTGAAAATGACTGATTACTGACACTGAACCAGAGATAGAGAAGAGACTAAAACAACAGAAGAGACTAAATAAGAAGAAAGAAAACAACAGAGGGGAGAATGAAACAAGAAAAAAAAGGAAATGAGAGGAGAGAGGTAGAAAAAAAGTCATAAAACACAAGAGATGAAATAAGTAGAGAAGAGACAAGAAGAGAAGACATGAGAAGAAATGAGAAGAGACAAAATGAGAAGAAGAGAACAAAAGAACAAGAAAAGAAAAGAAACTAAATAAGAAAAGAAGAGACAAAAAAGAAGAGACAAGATAAAGTATAAATAAAATAAGAAGAGACAAAATGAGAAGAGAAGAGAAGAGAAGAGAAGAGAAGAGAAGAGAAGAGAAGAGAAGAGAAGAGAAGACAAGAGAAGACCAGAGAAGACAAGAGAAGGGAAGAGACGAAATGAGAACAGAAATATAGACAAAATAACACAAAACAAGAAGAGAAGAGATGAGAAGAAATAAAATAAGAAAAAAGACAAAATGAGAAGACAAGAGTAGAACAGAAAAGACAAGAAGAGCCAAGAAGGAAAGAGACTATATGAGAAGAGATGACACAAGAAGAAAAGAAAAGGGACCAAATACGAGAGACAAAATAAGAAAATAAGGGAAGAGAAGAGACATAATAAGAAGAGAAGAGATGAGAAGAAACAAAATAATAAAAGAAGAGACAATGAGAAGACACAAGAGAAGAAAAGAGTCAAACTAAGGACAGAAAAGACAAGAAGAAACAAGAAGAAAAGAGAAGAGACAAAACGAGAAGAGATGATACAAGAAGAGAAGAAAAGAGACCAAACCAGAGAGAAGAGAGAAGATGAAAAGAGAAGGAAGAGTCAAAATAAATAGAAGAGAAGAGGGAAAAACTTAAATAGTAGAGATGAAGTAAAGGAAAGAACAGAGGATTAGATATGTGTGCGCGTGAATGTGTGCTGCCTTCACTAAATCAATATTCCCTGTAAGTGATGACTGTTCAGTGTTTATGTCAGACCCAATCGCATTACACTGTGAGTAGAGTGTGGAGTGTGTGTAGAGTGTGTATAGAGTGTGTGTGGATTCAGTGAGTTTTACATGACTTGTGATAACACAGTACTGATTGTGCGACTGAGAGACACATTAGAGACTGTGTTTCTTCCTTCACACAGCCTTCTGCCTGCCAGTGTGGTAGAATGAGGTTCTCTTGGGATTCATGCATGTGTGTGAGTGTGTGTGTGTGTGTGTGTGTGTGTGAGAGAGAGAGAGAGAGAGAGAGAGAGAGAGAGAGAAAGTGGCATTGGCATAGTCAGTTCACAAACAACAAAAGCAGACACACTACACAATGCTAAGCATGAAAGAGGGAGGGAGAGACAGAGACAAATCATGAAAGACAGAATACAACTTTTATCATTAGAGTGTGTATTAACTATCCATAAGCAATGAGTGTGAGCCATTAAGACAAAACCTGACATAAGACACAGAGCGAAAGCCTGGCAGGAAGGTGTGCCGGCCGGAGGTGCTACCTCGTATTCCTCTTTGAAGCCGTATCCCTCTGCGCACTTCATCTGGGTGACGTGCTCGAGCAGGTCGGCCACGCGGATGGCCGGGTGGAGCTGACCCGTCTGATAGGGCACGTCTGCCGCCTCGCGCTTCCGGAGCGAGTGTGTGTGCGTGGAGTGAGTGGAGTGCATGGAGTGTGTGGAGTGAGCATGGGTGTGAGACTGCACCAGGCTACTGGTGTCGCTGGCCACCGTCTGCGTCTCGTCTTAAAGAGAGAGAAAGATAAGGCAGAGCAAATGTGGTGAAACTCAGAGAACCTGTTAATAAATAATGGACACAGTCTTTTACAGTGTCATTACTATGTAATAACATGTAATAATGATGGAATAGGAATTAGGAAGCACTTAATGAATAGTCTGGAAATTGAAAAAAAAACTGTCATAAAAAGCACTGTAAAAGAAAGTGTCCATTTCTGCCAGTCTTTTAATTTGATTGGACAAAACAACATTGCGAGGGAAGGGGAAGGGGGTGGATGAGTGGATGCAGAGGGAGGAACACGTTCCATTTAGATACTACTTTTTTATTATTATTATTATTATTATTATTATTATTATTATTATTATTATTATTATTATTATCATTTCCTCCTATATCATCTCTATACCCTATAAATGATTTCACCTCTCACATCTATTAGCCATTTGCTTCTCTGTATCTGAAATTCATTTTTATGACAATAAGAGGCACATGCACTCTCAGAAAACAGCAAAGCATGGTGTGTACGTGACATCACAATGACAGATTTGCTCCCTGTGCACGACACAAGCACGTGAACCCTTCAGAAATAAAAATGAATTATCAAAATAAGTAATAATTTCAAAAAATGATGATGTGGCACATTTCGGATGTGATGCTGTGACATGCCATGCGAGTTCGAAGCACATGGTGGCGCTGGGGTTAATATGGGTATGTGTGTGCGTGTGAGTGTGTGTGACAGGAGAGGGGGCGGGAGGGGGGCCGAATGGTGGACACCTTTTTTCTTTCTTTTTTTTTTTTTTTTTAATGGAACACACAACCTCCTTCCCCCAAACAAAAGGCAGACTGAGGAAACTTACCATTAATGGGGACTTTTTAAGCAGATACATTAGAGGTTAAATGTGAAGAAAAAGCGACAGAGAGAAAGGGATAGAGAAAGAGAGAGAAAGAGAGAGAGAGAGAGAAAGAGAGAGAGAGAGAGTGATAGAGAGAGAGAGAGAGAGAAAAGAAGAGAGAGGAGACAGGGTATAAGCAACAATACACCAAAGAGCACTGGCACACTACAGCTCTGTTTGCTAGCCTGAAAGCCTGTGATAGCGGGGTGCAGATTAAAGGACTCTAAGGTCATCCAAAAGGGCGATGAATGAGTTTGGACACACAGCGAAAAGGATTGAAAATGAATTTCAAAAGAGATACATATAACAGACTTATGTATGTTTTAGTTCTTTCATTACATTTCCGTAAAATAACATAAATACTTATTATTAAAGTAAAACCTGGTGATGTAAATGCATCTACACCAATCATTCATTTAACTGGATGGATTTTTTTTTTTTACTACAGTACAGCATCAAATCACTAATCTACTAGTTACACAACTCTTGCCAACATCCTTTAATATTTAATAAGATGCACTTTAGCTTCTCTTTATGTTCTATTCCCATTACATTGGTGTAACATTACAGCGAAAACCTAGGGGCACATTTTCGAGTAAAAGTCTGTAATGGAGTAAGAAAAAAAGGTTGCTTTATTATTCTATTTCATCATGGGGTAAATGAAAAAATACTAGCAAAAGAAGAACACAAAAACAAGTGGGGCAGTGGGAACTAGCTAGAGGCAGGCGTGACTTTAAAAAGAATTGAAGAGGAGGTTGCTTTGGGAGGGAGAACATGGCGGAGTGGTTGAGGGGCCAATGATAAGCTTGTTTTTCTCCTCTTTAATTACACATCGAAACGTGAGACATATCTTCACTCAATCATTCTCTTCAGAAATGAGTTCATGTTGTGTGGATAGCTAGAGTCATGGATGCTAAACAAGCTGCTGCAACTATGGCAACAAGGCCACACCCCTCTGGGCTTAAAGTCCGCTCCCCCAACATCCAGCCCACATGTCTGTCCATGCATGTCCATGAAAGGTCAGACAGGATGTAACATCACACACATGATATGCAACACGGATGGGATGGGATGGGATGGTGAAGCCCTGCTGATGGGAAAAGGAGGGAGGAAGAGAAGCAACAGGCAGGTATGGAGATGAAGCAGCCATCTTTATAAGTAATAAACTGCTATGACTTTTACTACGTCTTTTTCTCATTTATCTGACTCTATGAACATACTAGCAGTGGTTATGGGAGCAGTGAACAAAAGAAATTTTCTCTCACCTAAGATGGCGGTGGGCACAAACGGGTCTGGCAGGCGTTACATTAAGAAGCGAGAGTGCGCGGTGGCCGATCAGAGATGACCGAGAGAAATGAAGAGAAGAAATAGTGTCATGGTTACAATGAATCCACTTTCAGGCAAAAGAAGAAGAAAAACATCAAACTGGTACACAGAGGGAGAAAATACTGGCTCCATGAGTGCTCTCTCATAGGACTAATTACAGATAAGTCACAAACTGTTACTCTGCTAACTGCTGTTAGAGGCTAAATAGAGTGGCAGTGTGTGCTGTTACCTGGGTAGTAGGAGTTGGGGAGAGTTGTACTCAGCGTGTTTGTCTTCACCGTTAAGGAGCAAGGAGAGGATCCGGCTACAGGAGAGCACACACAAGATGCAAAATATAAGTTAAAATCATCCTAAACAGAGAATAATTAGGACTAGTGTTCCATATCCATAATGAAAATGCAGTCACATTAAACAGCTAGCATGTTGAATATTTCTATCATACCTGCCCAGGACAAAACCCCTCCCTGCTAAAAGAGGTCAATACCACGTGAGTTCTACTTCGTTTCTGTTAGGAGGCGGTCAACTCCCTCTGTGACCACCAGGGGGAGTCGACCTAGTCAGCCGTTCGCCCCTGGGCGTCACCCGATTGGTACGTCGTGGTGACGTCAGGAGGCGGGTTTTCTCCCTCTGTTTTCTCCAGAGAGAGATGGGCTATTCTTTGCTTGCCCCTAGGTGTCCCCAGAAAGTCAGTAATGGCTGAGACTACTATTCCCATCATGCCTATGGGCAATCAGGGGCTCATCAAGGTTGATGGCAAGCACCTGGTCTGCCTGCTATATAAGACAGGGCTCGACCAGGGCTCACCGTCACACCCTTAGTTTTTCGTGCTCTCTTGCACACCTGGTCAGGGAGAGTTGTGGTTTGTACCACCACCTGGTGGCGGGAGGTAATCTAATAGGGTTAATAAAAGTCTTTTGTTAGGGACATGGGCCTAGTCCTTGGGTGTGATTTGCCTCTTGCCACCATTTTAATTATTAAATAAGAGAATGAGCCTCCTCAGGTCCACTCTCTCGCACGCCGCCCTGCATGGTTACGCCAGGCGTGCACTCATGCGATCTGAGGTCTGAGGCAGCTCCTTAGGCCTGATCATGGACTGATCCTGGGCGGGCTTTAATACCCAGGTGCCGGGAGCTGCCCCAGTTTGGCGATTCTCCTTCCGCCTTTCCTCTGTCTCATAGGGGAAGGCGTCTTTGGTCCCTGATTACTCTCGCGGCCTCTCCGCGTTAGACGAGACGGTGCGTGCTCCTCCTCTGTCTATCTCCGTGCCTCTCTTCCGGCCGGTCAGTCGGGGTGGCCGGCGTCACTCACTACGTGACGGAGGTGCGGATAGACAGAGGAGCCCCAATAATATAAGCACAAGCACCATCATGCCTCCAGCGAGTGGTTATTTCATAAGGGCAAACTTTATTGTTTTCATGTTTTGTTTTAGTTTTGCTTTCGTTCTTTCATTTCCTGATTTTGTGCTTTCGTTCTTTCTTTTGTTTATTTCCGGGTGGTTTGCCCTTTACCCCCTTACGTCATTTCATACGTCACCCACACTGCAGTCATACATCAGCTCAACAACTCGCTGGCTTTCCCATGTGCGTCAGCAGTGGCTTACGCCTATTGTAGCTGTGTTTCCAATCTTCCAAGATCGTGGAACAGGGAACGCCGTTAGACTACCCTTCACGAGGCTGCGCCCCGCGTCTGCCAATCACATTATCGCTCTCAACAACACGCTGGTTCTTCCGGGATTTCCTCCTCTGCCCTGCCAAGATATTGATGGGGGATGTGTCATGAGGCTGCAGTGCGAGAGGGCCCGAGTTCGAGCCCCGCCTCAGCTGACCATGTCATATTTATTAAATATTTTACTTTGGGTTTTTCTATTAAAGGGGCTTTAATCAACTCGTGTGTACCCCGGCCACTCTCGCGCCGCCCTGTATTGGGTTGGTGCGCCGCACCTGGGTCCAACATAACAGTTTCTCAATACAAAGTACTCCACGCTTGGACTTGCACACTTGGTAGTAAAGACTTGATAAATTCGACTCACGAGTACAAACTCCTGAGGATGGAAGCACGCTGTATAGTCATTCTGCAACTGGAACAGCAGTGTGCTTGACGTATTTGACATTACCTGCTAGCATGACCGCACATCTCCGTACACATCGGAGATTGATACGTCGGTTGATATATTGACCACATATTGACATCCTCACTTAAAAAAATCTTATAACTTCATTTCATAAAACGTCAACAATAGTATTTTGAAATTAGCTGTGAGTTTTCTCCTCCTCCATTACGCTGAGCTTGGTGCGAAAATCCTTCTGGGATATCTGACTGTCCCAAATCCACACGTCACCTCCTGATGCATCCTTGTTAACATGGGCGGAGCAGGAATGCATCCAGGCATTTGAAATATACTTGGCTAAATGCAGACTATTGAATGGAACAGTACTTGGGCTGCGACGTTTACACTATTAAGTTTTGCCACAGTTTATAGTATTTCTAAGATACTGATACTTACTACTCTGTTAGTCTCTCTCTTGCCTCAACTACTCACTAAATTACCCCTGTCTGATTTTAGATGGTGTTTAGTAAACATCTGTACATTTATTCTAACCTCTCCTGAGTCTGGTTTCCTTATGTTATCCATTTCTGCCCATTGATGCTCTAATGCACTACCAGTGACCTATTTAATCAGATTTAACAATTATAATAATAATACTCCCAAAATTAATATGTGGTCTAAAAAACTCAATTTGAATACCTTAATTGATTCTGGGCAAATGGCTTGTGAATGCACAAGCATCTTAATCACAATAATCAGGACAATACTATTTGCCATTCAGGGGGCCTTTAACATTTTTTATTTGAGTGGATTATGATTATAATAGAATATATTACCATTTCCAAAAAAACCCCCAGTAATCCTTAAAAGTACTGAATGATAAATATAAACTAATAAAAAATAATTATAAATAATAATAACAGGGGCATGCATGGGGCATACTCCACATAAACAAACTTGTGTAATTGTTGTTGTTGCTGTGAGTAGATGTTATACAGCATTTTTGGAAGGAGTCTCCAGTGTTAAAGAGTCATATAAGGAACTTAAAGTAAGTTCATGAAAGAGACAATAAATGGGTTAAATACTCCTGTATATGAATTAACAAAAGTTCAGTAAGTTTGTCAGGTGTTAGTCCCATCCTGACTCACGATCACAGTCTGTGTTTGTGTTAGCAGAGCTGAACCCACTCACACACAGCAAAGGCAGTGTCATTGTCAACGGATCGATTAATCCATCTAAAGCTGCATAGCAGACAGTTTATCTGAGGACACGTCTGAGGGACAGGGATAAGACACCAGGTGTCTCTGTGTGTGTGTGTGTGTGTGTGTGTGTGTGTGTGTGTGTGTGTGTGTGTGTGTGTGTGTGTGTGTGTTTGTGTATGTGGGTATCTGTGCTTGTGTGTGAGCTTAATACACATGGACTCACAGCGGCTGTTCAAGTTATGAGTGTCCATGAAGGAAAGAGCCTCATCACAGTTAGTGCCCTGCTCTGTGTAGCTCTTGTCCATGGAGTTCACCATCACCGTCATCTCCTGCCGAGTGCTGCTCAGAGTCTCCTTGCGCTTCTTAGCCAGTTTCCTTTGGAAAAACGAAACACAGTCGAACAGAAATTGAACTCTTTTTGTCAACTATCAGACCACATACTAAATCTCTAAGGACATTTTAGCCTTAGAAAATCACTAGTATGTTAAACAGTGAAGCACGTATAAAAAAAAAAAAAAATCCAGGGTTTCCTCTGACATCCATGAAAATCCAGTCAGGTTAATGTGTAATGGTAAAAATAAAATTTGAAAACACAAAGCTTTTATGAGCTCACAAGTAAAAAGGAAAAAAGATCATTTTTTGAACCCTGAACTAATCAACAGTGCAAATCAGCATAAGAGTAATCAAAATGGAAGACATAATGATCTGCGCTTGATTGAGAGGGAGAGGCAACAGTTACAATTAAATTGTAATATAATTACAATCAATACCCCACCAAGACCCTTCTGGGAACTAGGCTCTTTGTAATTACAATAATACCGCTTCAGAAGCACTATTTCTCTCGGCATGGTTTGTAGATCATCTCATACATGCACATTGCTGACTTTGAGATGCGAGGAATGAAAACCACAGCGAGTATATCAGGTAGCAATGTTAAGCCAAACGGCTGTCGCTGGGGAGAGGGAGACGAGGGAGGCCTAATCGAATTGTGCTCTGGTGGATCCATACCTATCAGACTCTAATTCGGTTGAGCAGCATTTGTTTTCCAGAGGCTCTGATACGCAAGGAAATGCAAATGAGGTAAAATTATCTGTCCAATCTGTGGGAACGGGATTAAGAGATGGGAGGGGCTCCAGGCCCGAGGCTGTGAGATCTGGAGAGCTTTGTGCTCAAGGGATAGACTCTAACGTGATTTAGAGAAGTGCAGAGAGTCACGCCAAACCACAAAGTGTGGCCATGCTGGAAGTTTGTACCAGCCGCAGACCACATTGTACACTGAACGCCTGCCAAGTTGTCTGCTGGATCGAATATCGAGCATGATTGATGAGAAAGACCTGCAGTCTCATCACTCTCATAAATACAGCAAACCGCTTACAGAAGATTTTAATTCATTTAAAGACAATTCAGGATATATGGACTTCGGAGATGTAACACAATGCTAGAAGCCGTAGCTGTATTGGTACAGTGTTTCAAGTAGCTGTATTTACATTTAAACCCAAAGTAGGTGTGATCTAAACGTAAAGAGGGTTATTTTCCCCTGAATTTCTACCTTCTGCCAATCAGGCGAAGTCTATCACTTGCTTCCCCTGAGGAATGTGATGACAGTCACCACATCTTTTCAAGCTGCTACTCATGCAATGTCAAGGAGCATTGTAAAACACTACGTCCAAGGGCAGCTATGGCATCACCGAGATTCGAACTTGCGATCTCCCGGTGATAGGGTTGGAAACAATGGAAAAAAGGCCTATAGTAGACATGCCAGCAGTGTCAGTTACACATCAGTTACCAACCAGTCCATGTTTCTTTTGAGACAACTGACGCCAAGATAATTTTGAAATGCTGCTCATGCTGCTTCACAGGGTAACACACCGACGGGAAAGCTCTATCTATCGTCTTCCACATACATGAGGTCCACCAGGTCCCCATGATTGTTTAATATCACTGTGACTGACAGAGGAGAGCGAATATAGCATCACTCCCACTCAGAGAGCACAGCCAATTTGGCTCCCTAGAGTCCATGAACTTGCAGGATTTTAAATCATTTGGAATCGCCCCAATGATAGTGCAAGCACTTTCCTGTTGTGTTCGCCCGATGACTCTGGGATTGGCTCCGGCCCCCCCCTGACTAGCGGGATAAAGCGGAAGATAATGAATGAATAAATGAATGGATGAAGACAATACACAATAGAGTAAGATGGAAAGTAAGCTGTGAAAATTTCCCATCTCTGAGTATCCACCCTCACTGTGTGACCTGTGGCTGTGTTTGACAGGAAGACAGGGAGAGTCTAATGAAGAGTCCTTGGCGTGCCATCTTCCCTCTTCCATCCTGTTTATTTCATTTTAGCGCATGCACCATAGCCATATGGTGGCACTTCCCCCGCAGCCTAGATCTGACGCCACCACACGAACCTAATAAATGAACAGTTACCACAAAAGCATGTGGGTGACAAGTCAACGCAAAGGGTTTGCCGTTATTTTGCAGAAAGCAAAAAATATCCCGTGTAATGTCTAAGTCGTGCCACAGAGAAAAAGAACACAGAGAGCGACCATAAAGACTGAATGTTCGTAATGTGCTGTAACTGAGAAGCTGATCAGACTGGCTTGATGCTCAGCGAAACACTTACTTTATCAACAGAATACCTTTCTCCGCTTCTCTCTCGCCTCTCTGATTGTGTGTGCAGTAAATGAGATATATGTGGGGTTAGCAGCGTGGGACACACAGATCTGCTGCTGTTTGCTTGGCAGCGGGGGGGGGGGGGGGG
>JAOVVH010000029.1:5739503-5758044 GCA_028566435.1 Scorpiodoras heckelii | reverse complement strand
TTTCCTCCGGGTACTCCGGTTTCCTCCCACAGTCCAAAGACATGCATGTTAGCTTGATCGATCACTCGTAGGTGTGAATATGTATGTGAGTGTGTGTTGGCCATGAGATGGACTGGTGACCTGACCATGGTGTACCCTGCCTTCGATCGATGATGCTGGGATTATGGATGGATGGATGGATGGATGGATATTACCTAACTATGTTAATAAAAACAGAGGGGCCATCCCTGTTTCTTCCATTTTGCAAAGAAAGCTCAGGCAGTTGTTTTTAAAGATTTATTATTTGAAAGGGGTTTGAAAGAATAGGTTTGAAAGAAACACCTGAAAGGCACATCACATCAAACATGGCTCGCTTTATTTCCAAGCTTCAAAATAAAACCCTTGACCAAGCATTAACAGGGCTGAAGACCGAGCTGCATTTTCTACAACTCCAGCTGTAATCATCCAGAACCAGTCAATGGCACTGGATGAAACACTCCATAATCCCTTCTATGGTGAATAAGAAAGGACCTTGGGGGCATTCGCAAAGTTTGCTCCATCTGACCTTTCATGAATAACCTGTTCTACACCCTACGATGTCTGATCCTGTTCAGCTAAGAGAACCTGTTCTGGTCAAGGTGTATCTCAACATGCCCTTGATGGGGTACTCCTGTAGAATCAGCATTGACTCCTGATGACCCTGTTTAAGGGCCTTGTTTAAATGTTTATCGTTCATCTTCTCCAAGTGAATCTCTTGCCTTTGGTGGGGTTTTCTTGTGGTGTGCTTCCTGTAGAATCAGCCTTTCCTCCTGATGTCCAAGACTTGCTTGTTAAAGGGTCCTCATTGAATCTCCAGATTTCATCATCTGGATCTTGTCTGGATCCTTAAAGTCCATCTTCTTTGCTAAAAGTGTTTTTGAAAATGCGTTTTCTTCTGGCGTGCCTACTGTAAAATCAGCATTCCCTTGCTTGTCCTGAAGTCCAAGGGCTAAAGTGCTAAAGTGCTAAAGGGTCCTGTTTCCCAATTTTTCAAGCCACAATGTCATCATGTACAACCGCTACAAGAGGGTTATTATTATTATTATTATTATTATTATTATTATTATTATTATTATTATTATTATTATTATTATATATGTACTAAATCTAAAAATAAGATGAAAACTAATGCTTTTGTGATATATTTTAAACTAAAATAAAATTATTTACCTGAAGAAAATGTAAAACTAAAACTAAGCAAAACTAACAGTGATTGCTAAAAACTTAGCTTAACTAAATTTACCCAAATTAAACTGAAACTGTAATAAACTAAAACAAAACGGAATTGAATCCATAAAGCAAAAACGAAATTGAAACTAACGAATCCACTCATAAAACAGCATCTATGCCACTTTGAGTTTACCCACTAACATGAACTCAACCTGCCTCTTTTCTCTGCTTGCCCTAATGCAGCCTCTAACTCCCCTTATTCCCATTATCATTTCAGTCTTAAATTGCAGCATGTACTACACTGCCTCTCAGATAGACGCAATTCAGAAAAAATAAACGTGAATACACCGTGCAAGGCTTATCTAAAGTGAAAAATCTGAATAAGTATTTGGAGTGGCTAATTTTCCACAACCAGTGTGAATCTGGCTTTAGGCTCGGTTTATGATCTTAGCATCGTCCTCTTATTTCAAGCTCAATTTTCATTCTCCTGAGTACTCCAAACCGATTTTCATAATTTCTCTTTATTACATTGAAAACAGGATCCTGGGCAAAACACTTATTCACAACAACAGTAAGTACACAATGGAAAATGCTGAGAATGGAATGATTAATACCAAGCAGAACATATTGATCAGACTCAGCTCTGGGGAGAAACAATTCTCTTTCATTTTTCATCAACTTATAGCTGAATGGGGGGAAATCATTCTGCATTCTGGAGAAAAGCTGGCCAGTAAGGGTATGCAACACCTGATTTACTCCATGCCAATGCCAAACTGTCTGTCGCTAATCATCAGAGTCTATAGTTTTGGAGGTTTGTTGTGGATATTTAGGTTTGTTATGGCTTCAGCCATGGATGGAATGAGGAATATAATTTGCAGTAATGACTGACATTCAGTATTTTCTTCCAGTTTAGGTCCTGAACCCTGTGAAATTCATTAAGAGGTTGGAAATTAAGATGAAGGCCCACTCTCTGGATCCAAAACCTCCAGGTCTCATTTATTAATAAAACTAAGAGAGGTCATACCCAGGGAAAAGCTTGCTGGCCACTCGGAAATGTCAGTGAAGACAAGGCTATTCTCACGTATTGCCACCAATCAAAAATACTCTCACTGTGCGGTTAGGCAGGCAACGTGAGGAGCCGTGGCCTCTACTCAATTTTCTCTCAGGCCTCTCCAGAACTTTCTCCCTCCTTTCTAATGAAAAAAGGAGAGGGGTTGATAACACCAATGATTAAGTTTTGTGCAGGGCTTTATCACTGAGGAAAATTTATTTCTCTATTCATCCACTTGCTCATACATAGCTCAGGAATATTTATAGAGCCAAATCAGAGTTTGACCTGTCCGAGTAGCATTAGATCATCACAGCACTCACAATTTTTGTCTCCAAACTTCAGTGGGAATCATAAGCAAGTGTAAATCCTAGAAATTCTTAAAGTTTGTTTCCAAGATGGTAAAAAAAACTGTTACTAGCAAACGGGAAGAAGGTGTACATTCTTCCTGAACGAGTATATTAATGCTGTTTAAATCCAGGAATTGCTTCGCATATAGAATCAAAGCTGTGCTTTTGTGCTTTCATAAATTGGGCTTTGTGAGGACAAGCACTAATTAGTCAAATCATTCCTCTCATAACAGATAGGTGTAATGTTGGGAATAAAGCATAGCTCCGCTGGGAGCACAGTACTACACACAAGAATCAGTGACAGACGATCCTGTGCACTGCATATGAAAGTCTGAAATCTCTACCTCACTCCTACTGAAATTTTTACCATTCCTACTCACTCTCACTAAAACTCTGACCAATCCAATCCACTCTCACTGAAAGTCTGACCAATCCTACCCACTCTCACTAAAAGTCTGACCAATCCTACCCACTCTCACTAAAACTCTGACCTATCCCACCCACTCTCACTAAAAGTCTCAGACTGAAAGTCTGACCAATCCCATCCACTCTCAGTGAAAGTCTGACAAATCCCACCCACTCTCACTAAAAGTCTCACCAATTCCGCCCACTCTCGCTGAATGTCTGACCAATCCCGCCCACTCTCACTGCACTGAAAGTCTGACCAATCCCGCCCACTCTCACTGAATGTCTGAATAATCCCGTCCACTCTCACTGAAAGGCTGACCAATCCCGCCCACTCTCACTGAAAGTCTGACCTATCCTGCCCACTCTCACTGAATGTGTGACCAATCCCACCCACTCTTACTGAAAATCTGACCAATCCCGCCCACTCTCACTGAATGTCTGAATAATCCCGTCCACGCTCACTGAAAGGCTGACCAATCCCACCCACTCTCACTGAATGTGTGACCAATCCCACCCACTCTTACTAAAAATCTGACCAATCCCGCCCACTCTCACTGAATGTCTGAATAATCCCGTCCACTCTCACTGAAAGGCTGACCAATCCCACCCACTCTCACTGAATGTCTGACCAATCCCACCCACTCTCACTGAATGTGTGACCAATCCCGCCCACTCTCACTGCACTGAAAGTCTGACCAATCCCACCCACTCTTACTAAAAATCTGACCAATCCCACCCACTCTCACTGAAAGTCTGACCAATCCCACCGAGTCTCACCTGAGCAGCAGTATGAACATAAAAAAGTGATGTATGCATGTAGAAATGGTGGAAGTCTGTCTTGTAAAATGAGTGCAGTTCAGAGTTATAAAATGAAACAGTTTAACAAGTGTTCTTGCTACATTTTACCAACTGCCCATGATGTTACATTCTCTGTGGTATAACCTTAGAAAATTAAGCCAAATTCTTAATCTTTGTCTATTTTAATGCATGAAAATAAATTAATTACATGAATATGAATTACCAACAGGGACATACACAGTTTCATCTGAAAGTATTGAAACAGCAAGGTCAATTGTTTTGTTTTTGCTGTATATTGAAGATGTGGGTTTGATATCAAAAGAAGTAAAAAGATAATAGATCCGAATTTCAGCTTTCACTTCCCGATATTTACATCCCATTGTGTTAAACAACTTTGAACATGTCACCTTTGGTGGCAGACCGCCCAATTTTTAGGTGAGCAAAACTGTAGGAACAGATAGTTTTAAAGTAAATAAAACTAAATAATACTGTTTAAGTAAAAAAAATATAATCGTACATAAAATATTTGCTTGCATGTCAAACTGGTGACCCACTGACATCACCAAACAACACTTAACATACTTATTTTGTGCTGCTTTTCCTGGCTTGTTCTGCAGCTTCTTTTTCTTTCTTTCTTTCTTCAGCAAAAGGCAGGGCTCAAACTAATATTTAGAGCTATTACTTGTTAAATCAATCAATCTAACAGTGCACACCTGGGCAACATGTAACACCTATCAGTTAAAATATATTTAATATAACTTGAAAAATGGGTGAGTTCAAACAAAAGTTAAAAACTGGGACACTTTCTAAAAAATGCAATAAAAACTAAAAACTGTAATTTGTTAAATTGCTTGAACTTTTATTTAACTGATAAAAATGCAAAGAAAATAGTTTCAGTGTTTTCACTGGCAAACTGTTTATTGTAAATATTAAAAAAAAACTATAGAATATTATACCTGCAACACACTCAACAAAAGTTGGGACAAAGGTTACACAAGTAGCACTGCAGGTTCCACCGTTAGCAGTTTAACTAGTAACAGGTAAGGTCATCAAGATTCAGTATAAAAGGAGCATCCACCAAAGGCTCGTGAGAGAATTGTCAGTCAGTTTAAATACAATGTTTCTTAGTGCAACATCGTAAAGAATTTAGGTCTTTCATAATCACTGAAATAATATCATAACAACATCATACAGTTTATAATATCATGAAAAGATCGAGGGAGTCAGGGGAAATCTCTGTGCGTAAAGGCCAAGGGTAGAAACTGCTGTTGAATGTGAGTGACCATGGACCCCTCAGGTGGTATTGTTTGAGAAACCGTCATGCTGCCGTCATGGACATAGTCACATGGGCACGGAAGTACTTTGGAAAATTGCTGTCACTTAACACGGTCTGCTGCTGCTGCTGCTGCCTGCAGTCCAGATCTGTCTAATACATTTTTTCCAAGGAGCTCCTTGTCTATTTCAGCAGGAAAACGCCAGGACTCATTCTGCATGAGCTACAACAGTGTGGCCTAACAGGCCTGCCTGCTGTCCAGATCTGTCTCCTATTGAAAATGTATTGTGCATCATGAGGAGGAGAATCAGACAACAGTGACCACGGACTGTTGAGCAGCTCAAGTCTTGTACACAGGAAGAACGGGCAAAAATTCCACTTGCAATACTGCAACAATTAGAATCTTCAATTACCAAACAATTAGAAAGTATAATTAAAAGAAAAAGTGATGTGACCCAGTAAAAACATGCCTCTGTCCCAACTTTTTTGAGAGTGTTGCAGGCATCGATTTCTAAATTTGTTTATATTTAACAGATAGAATTAAGCCCATTACTGAAAACACTGCAAATCTTTTCTTTATCCTTTTGTGTTTTAAATAAAGCTTCAAGTGAATTAACAAATTACAGAATTCAGTTTTTATAATTTTTTTTAGTACGTGTCCCACCTTTGCTGGAAATGGCATTTGTAGTTTGGGAATTGAAAGTTCAGATCATCTCATGTTTATCTTTTTAACTCAAACCCAAATGTCTTTAGTGTATAAATAAAAATAATAATAAAAGAATTGGTGTAGTTGTTCAAATTCATTTGGAGGGGACTGTGAGAACACAATGCTGCTTGATGTCATAAATTCATATCTGGTGAAAATATGGCTCTTGCTTTGCTTCTTGCCCCATAATCACATAAAAGGATCATTTTTCACCTCTTTGACTTTCCCCAGTACAGAGTGTTTCCTCAAAGGCGAAATGCAGAGAATCCAATTAGCTTATTTTCACATCACGGACATGCCTTCCCATTTCAGCAGTTTTCATGTCTGGCTTATGTGATTGAAATATCTGACGTCCTTCAGTCCGGCTTCCTCACATGCTTCACTTCCCTTTGGAATGACAATGCCAGCAACTTATGGATGCACAGATGGGGGTAAAGTAAAGCATTATGCAGAGTGCTTAATTCAGTTAATGAGGCTGAGAAAATGAACACAACTAATTCAGAGTCAAGACTTCATTAAAATAATGACTTTTGATCTTGAGAGATGAATATTCTGGATTTCTGGATGGCACAGTCCAAAACATGGTAACATTTGGCTTGGAAATGAAATATGAAATAAATAAGATGCATTCCATCGAGAAAATACTAAGTGCTGTGTGAAAATATGTGAGAAATGTAAAACTGGTTAAAAATAAGCCATATCTATCTGTTGAAATATACATATACTGATTCAATTGATTACTCATTCCAGTTCTTGTAAAAATGCACTACGCTCCTGTCTTAACACCTCAAGTAATGAAACTGTCCATGTAAATTGGAAGCTGAATTTTTTCCTGCATGCACACATATTTTTGCATAGTCATTTGCAACCCAGACAATAAGGCATTCAGGCTTAGCAAAGATAGATATAGTATTTAGCATAATAGAGCGTGGGTGGAAAAAAAAAAGCTAATTAATCTAGGCTAGAAGACCCCCATTTCTGTCGTGCCCTGCCTATTATTTCCCACAAGACTACTCTGGGAATCCACAGCACTGCTCCTGCCAGTCTGCTACACTCAAAAGAAGAGGGCAAAGCAAAGGCATAAAGACAAACTGCATGGAGGGAAGAGACTAAGATGAGAAACACTTGGGGGCTTGCTTAGGCCTTTGTTCAGAAGTGAGAAATCCTAACAGAAAAAAGCAGAGCACCAATTACGGTTCATTACAGATTGCGTTTTACAGCAAGGTCAGATCCCAGCAGGACTTTTACATAGAAAAGCAACTCTTCCACCCGCGGCTGGATTTCAAAAGTATTTGCCATGTGTTAGAGTCATTTGTTTCATTTGCTATTCCTGTGAAGCAAAACATTTTTTAATTACAAGTTTTTTTTTCAGCAGCGACGCAACCAAATATCTTGCAAGCATGATAGTTTAGTCTGCTGGAGCTGAACTGGCCTAGAATTTAGTCCCAAATCTGATCTCAGAAAACAATTTAACACAAGAAGAAGGCTTATTAGATGTCGGTTTGGAAATATCTTTAGTGTAAAATATCCTTTGTTTAACATAAATAAGGAATATGTATTATATAGAACAGAAATGAAAATTTTACAATTAAATGTAAAAAGAATTACAAACCCCAGAGGACAGATTCATTTAACAAACAAACAATTTGAAAAATTAGGGATATACAGTATGTGCAATAACATTATGGCTATTTACTAGAGCCAGGTAGAACCCATAGAACCCATTTCTATTAAAGCTGCCATTATATCCCATGTGACATTATTTATAGGCATAATAACCTTGATAATGTTGGGTTGTGATTTCCACCACTGTAACAAATTTAGAAAATCGCAACCTCCCCTGGTTATGCTTCAAGGACCCCACTTTGGCTCTAGATAACATTTTAGTCCTCTTGTTGAGGGCATAAGGGCACACATAGTGGGCTCTTCTCAGTTTTTTATGCTTAATAGGTGTGCTGTTAGTCTGTGGGCTATATGTCAGTGGATGAGAGAGAAGAGTGAGGGAGAGGAAAAATAGTTAAAGATGCTGAGAAGATATAATGGGCTGTGTGAGGTGTGGGCTTTATTATGGGCAATCCACGGATCACTCTAACTGTTCATGATGCACATGCAGGCAATCACAAAAAAGAAAACAAAACGCTTAAAAATGGACAATATAAACAACAGGGAATAAAAAACTAAACTAATCCAGGTGGGACACAAAACAGGTTAACACAATAGTTTAGCAAACCAATAAAAAGACAGGATGGAGACAGGGCTGAAACCAAAACAGAGGCGCATGGCAAAATATATACAAAAGCACACAGGTGCGAGCTGTGTACATAGCACCCAGATGGGGAACTCATGACAGCATGGTCTTTAAGTGTGTTTTTGAGTGGGGTAGCTAGTTTCAATCATCATGGAACAGAGATGTGCCGGTGCATTCCATACAAGCTTCGGTGAGTCAGATTTCATCAGCTGGATCATGCAGTCAGCTCCTGGCCCTATCATTAAACAAGCACCCACTCCAGCAGCTCGAGTCTCTAAACATTCTGGCAAACTACTAAACAACTGCATGCTTCCTAGTCTTTATTAACCTTAGGGTTAATAAACCTGGGTTTGTGTGTTTTCTCTCTTCTTCAGGGTACACCAAGAGGCTTCGGGTGTTTCCTTAGTCTCTACTGAGGTATTTACATAGCAACGGTTTTGCTTCACGTTTTCTTGTTGGACATTTTCTAGCAACTATAGAGTAATTCAGAAGAGATAGCTCAAACTCTGCTCCAGCCATCAGTGCACCAGCCATTCGTGGTTGGAATCAGCAATATCAAGCGCTGTTCAGTTCTCAATCTTTTTACCCAAATTGATGTTTTTTTTAAATTTTCTACTGGATTATAAATGTGTTGTTATTTGGTGAAGAAAAACATTCATTCATTCATTCTCTTCCGCTTTATCCTGCAGGTCGGGGTCACAGGGGGTCTGGAGCCAATCCCAGCGTCGTTGGGCAAGGGCGGGGTACACCATGGACAGGTCGCCAGTCCATCGCATAGCAAACACACACACATTCACACCTATGGGCAATTTAGAGTGACCGATCAACCTAACATGCATGTCTTTGGACTGTGGGGGTAAACCGGAGTACCCGGAGGAAGCCCACACAAGCATGGGGAGAACATGCAAACTCCACACAGAATGGCCCGGACTGGGAATCGAACCCAGATCGTCTTGCTGTGAGGCGACGGTGCTAACCACTATACCACCGTGCCGCCCCCCTCCCTGTCATACCACAGATGACATTTGGTAAGGGTGAACGCTAACCTGCTTCCTCTAAGACACATTCAGAGCAACACGCTGTCTGCCCTCTTCCACATACATGAGTGAAGCTTGGAAGGAGTCACCAGTGCCAGTGGTGACTCAATGATTAAGGCTCTGGGTTATTGATCAGAAGATCAGGGATTCAAGCCCCAGTACTGCCAAGCTACCATTGCTGGGCCCTTGAGCAAAGCCCTTTAACCCTCTCTGCTCCAGGGACACCGTAACATGGCTGACCCTGCGCTCTGACCCCAACATCCTAACAAGCTGGGATATGTGAAGAAAAGATTCAAAGTTTCACTGCGCCATAATGTATGTGACAAATCTCCTTCTTCGGATTTGTACCAGTCAGTACATTTTCTGCCACATGACATACTGCATTTTCTTTTCTTATTACATACTTATTCATGAAAGAGAAAACAAGAGGCTGTTTGTAGCTGCTATAACATAAGTGATAAAAGGACAGTACTACCACTCATCTTGGAGAGTCATGCATTAGGAGATAACTGGGTAGAAACTGGAAGAAAATGTAAAGACAGACTGTATACTAAATAGGTCAAGAATTTAATTTCAGTCTGTCAATCACAGCAAGTAGCAATTGTTGCAGATGCTCTCATGACTCACTGCTGGGAGTCTCTAGCACACTGGCTGTTTTTTAATAATTTAATTTAGCTGCTGTGGCTGTTAGTCTACAACAACTTTAACTATGAGAGAGCAGTTATGCTGCCATGATTTACTCAAATTCAAACTTTTCCAACCACTTTAATAAGCAGACCTCACAGACTTTCAGGTCGATCAATAAAGCCGCTATAGATGTGTATTCTGTAACACGAGAGCGAGAGAATCTATTTGGCTTTGGGTGATTGATCTGCCAGCATGCTCAACCTGCTTTGATCTGTAAACATAAGAGCTCCTTCAGGGCACTTTAAACTTTAAGCTTCCAAACACAGCCACATTGGACAAACAGTCATGTGCAGTGGTTTCTTTCGGCGAGCCTTCTGCTCCAGTCATGAGGAGGCCAGACGGCTGCATGCTGCCATAGGTGACTAATCTCCCTGCTGGGGTTGCGTGTCTCTGATTACGCTTGTTTGTCTGTTAACGTCTGCATGTGCGTGCATGTACACGTGGCTATCTTGTTTATTTAAGCCATCACCCATGATTATTTTACGCAGTGTATAGTCAGTCGTTGGTGTTTATATGAACGTTACTTGTTTATGATTCATGATAATACGATCAATATGCTCATAGAGAAGTGACTAAATTAAGTTTGCATGTTTGTGTGCACTTGCCATCCTGCCATCTGTGGCCATCTTGTTTGTGATTCATGTAAAGATTATGCCTACTAGAGGAAAAACACAATAAAACGTGTATGGGCCCTCCAGAAAAAGGAGTGCCATGTACTGTCTCTTCCTTTGTTACGTCCTTTACATAGAAAGACTCCGAGGCAGATGTACACTACTTTGGAAGGTGGATCTGTGCACTGATTGGTATATAAGATGTCTGTACAGAGAGATGGATTAAAAAGCGGCTAATTACATCTAGTTAAAGATGTAGTGTGGAAGAAGGCCTTGTAAAAGCACAACCTGTGGGTATGACACAATCACATTCTCGTACAAATGGATGCTTCTGGACAAATGATCAGCTTGGAGATGCTACAGGGAGACCGAGTGTCCATTTGCAGAACTGGGCATTGGATAGCACTTCGACCTTCCTTCTCTTCACAAACACACACACACACACACACACACACACACACACACACACACACACACAAACACATAGATATGAGCACACAGACACAGAGATCAATTCCAGCAAAGTAAATGTGTTTCGCTTTGTCAGTTCATTTCTCCTCAGTTGCAATCATCACTGAACACACACACACAAAGGCACAAACACACACACACACACACACACACACACACACACACACACACACACACACACACACACACACACACACACACACGTCAATACAACACAAAGCAACCTCAGTATTAGTGCAGGCCTCTTACTGCTGCTCAAGTGACTTCCCTTGTCACTCTGAGGGAGAAGGGAGGAAGCAGAGAAGGAGGGAAGGAGCAAAGTGAGACGGACACGATCTATCTTTGGTGCTGCGTGTGCGTGCATTTGTGTGTGTGTACCCATTAGATTCAAAAGGAAAACGATATTCATTCAATTAGAGCGCCATCGTTGTGGTGGTGTGCGGAGAAAAAAATGGCTCAGTTCTGATTTAATCCTGCAGGTGCTGACAGTCTCGTCACTGCTCCCGGCTCATCTCGAATCAAATGAAAATTTATCGATAGTAGAGTAAAGAGAAAGAGAAAAAGCAGGAGAGCAAGAAAGAAAGAGAAGCACAGATACAGAGGAGTGTAAGAAACGAAAAATAGCGCCGGATCTCAAATACAACGCTGCTGATGGTAAAGTCATTTAAATAGATTGTGAAATGAAAATTCAATCCGCTACTTTTTGTCACACTCTTTGTCCCGTCACTGATGTGAGAGCTGCCAATGTGGGAATTTCATTTTAGAGGCATTAATTCATTTGTACCTGCAGTCTGATCTGTAGCTTTATTACTGTTAGGGACTTACTACATAGTGGGAAAGAGTGACAGCTGTGGTCACTGGTGTACTTGGCTTTTTTTTTATTTACTCCTCAGCCATTTCTACGAGGCTTAATCTCTTTAAGCACCTTCCCCTGCAGGTATGAGCTTCAGAACAGCTTTTCTGCCATTTTATGGAACTATAAATCCATGCAACATGATGTTAATGACACTATAAAGCATCCATTTTGTCTAACTTTGTCTGTCAACAACCTATTCTCTATAATTGTCTGAGTCTGAATGACTCTGACACAGACAGAACTGGTGTTTGATCGGATTAATGCTGATGCTCCATATTTTCTTATATTTGCGTATGAGGAAAACGAAAGTTTCCAATGCTTGTAGACTTGTCATGTTACTTCACACGTCATTCGATTTTGGAATCTTATTCAAGAATATCAGGGTGGACAAATCAGCAGCTCGGGCCATTAGGACAAGCAGATATCATATTACAATTATCATAGGCTGCTCATACACTCCCAGCAATACAGCAGAATCCTGTTCCATTTCTACATTAATTTTAACTTTAAGAACAATATCCCCTGTTTGGTCACCTGCCAATTCTCACCCTCCAGCCTGCTGTATTATATCATACGACAGCTACCAACTGGGGAAAGATGAAAGCTAACACATGCTTCCTCCGAGACACATGAACCACATGGCAGCATAACACACTTGGAGGAAAGCGGTATCCCCACCCCTCCAAATACATGAAATGACAGACACCCACAATTGTCTAGTATCATTGTGATTGACAGTGGAGTGAGAGTACGCCATCCCTCCCACCCAGAAAACACAATTTTGCTCCCTTGGCTCACAGCCACAGATGACTGTGGCATTGTCAGTGTTTGAAGCAGCCTATCTATCTAGTGCTAGTGCTCTTACAAAAAAGGTGCAGCCGTTTAAGTGTAAGAACACTAGTACTAGATAGATAGCTATTTATCTTCCTACAACTTTCTGTTTCTTTCTCTCGTTTCTGATCAGCTGGCAGAAACTTGTTGAACTCCACTGGCACCTCAGTGCTTGGATTTCAGTCTGTATCACTTGTAAGTCACTTTAAATAAAAGCATTTGGCCCAGAAATGAACATGATGCAATGTAAATTTGCTAAGTTATATAAATATGCATGACTGTCATATGAAATGTACAGTACAAAGCGCTAAAGGACATCTGTACTGCATGTGTGAATTTAGTGGGTGGTTATTTTGGTTGTGAATCTCGTTTGTTTATGAGTGTTTATGTAAAGCTCACCAGGAGGCATCCACTGGTTTGCAGAAGCCTTTTCTTTTGTGTTGGCCTGTTCCCACTCAAGGTCGTCATCTCGTCCCTGGCTGTAGCCGCACGCCCCAAACGGCTTCTCGAAGCTGCACTCGCCTGCGACAAAAGAGAAGGGGAATTAATATCGCTGTAACGTTTTCCATTAACTCATCCTGCAAATAAATGAACATATAAAGTATGTTCTCTCCCCCTATTTTTTGCCTCCTCCTCCCCCTCCTCCTCTGCCTCCTCCTCCTCCTCCTCTTCTTCTTTCCTGCCTCTAATACTGGTGTTCATAATGCAATCTGCCAAACAATGAGAGCTGCTTTAAGTGAGATGGAGAGAGGGATGGGTGCGCCAGGCGCACAGTAACATATATTATCATCATTAGGCGCGCGGCAGGCCAATTCCACAATGACAGAAATGAAGTGTCCAAACTCCATCATCGTTAAGCGGCGTGCTCCTGTCGCGCCATAGGGCATAAATTTGATTCATTTTCCCGCTGGTATGAGACCAAACTTCCCTCGCCGATCATCTCACGTTTAGCTCTCATCTATCCTAATCCTTCCCGCGGGACGCACATGTGCATTCACAGATGCAGCCGGTTGATGAAGATGTGACCACACACATGCGGTGAAGTGTGAGTATTCTGAGTTATAGTGCCATTATTTTAATGACACCTCAGAAAAGAAAGACATCAAAAAAGAAAAGTGGAAACTAATTAATTTTTCGCTAGTCGAAAGCCACACTCTGCATCGTCACAGACACCCGTCTAGCATTAAAATCTGTTCAAATCTACCAAACCGAAGGAAGAGGCTTTTAGTGCCAAGATTAAAGGGGTGGTTATTATTATTTAGCACTTTTGCTTCGGTTCAGGCTGATACTGATTACTCACGTAACCACACATATCAAAATGTGCTCAATGACTGATTTTTTCCCCATCAAATTAACACATACCCGTCTGGTTTTTCCGTCTATCTTTTCCTTTTGTACTGTATCATCAGAATGAAGGATATCACTTTTCCAGTGGCAAGTGAAGAAACATAAGAAAAAGACCTATACGCTTACAAAATTCACATTCACAAAGATCATGTTTGACAAAGTATTGCATCATTAGCCATTTTAAATATCAACCAGCTTCACATCCTACACGATGAAAAAAAAAATGACATGTTCCTAACTGCAAATATATTGCAAATATAAGATTACTAACCCTTAGTTCTAGGCATTTTATTCATTTCAAACTAGAAGTAGTCTTGCTCTGTTGGCAGATTCCTTTAATTTCATTGAGATGCTTAGCACACTATATTTGTTTTTTCTTCTCCCAACAAAGCCTTGTCTACATAAAAGGACAAATACGGGGTAGTTTGGTTTGAAGGTGTGTTGCTAAACTATTGTAATGAGCCATTACAGGAGAGCATGTTAAACTGTAGAGCCGGTTTAAGTGAGCAGTTGAGCAGGAAAGAGCAGGTGCACATGATTATTGCTATTTTAACCACGTCACTTAGAAATCCAGAGAAAGGCTTTTCCGTCTCACATCTACACACTAAGTGCATTCTGAACAGCCTTAAAAGAGGCCTGAAACATTACGCGCTCTCCACAGAAAATGGAAAACAAAGGTGCAACGCATCAATATTTTAAGAGGCCACACACAAGGCTATAATAAATCTGTGCAGGAACTGGAACATGATTGCGTACACCTCTTACTCTTAGCCTCACTCATGCACGGAAGCAGACATACACACCATCTGTCATATGCATACAGTCACACTAGCACTCGGGCACTTTCCCCAGTAACACTTCAATGCATGCATCATCTCAGAAAGTCCGAACCGTTGAGCTTTTACCCTCTCAGGGCTTGATGGTAGCGGTGTATCGGCACGCCTGGACCAATTTGTCATAACCTATCATTTTCGCTGGAGTGTGTGCACATGTTTTTTGTTTTGCTGCCTTCGTCTAAGAGATGACATTTAAAGCAAATGGCCAAATGAGCCTGCAAATGAGCCCCAGCCTGCTCTCTCACTCTCATCATCATCGACACCCGGCCTGTCTAATGGTGTACTTCGGCTTTTGTGTAAGCTCATGCACGCATGCGTTCAATAGGCAAAACAAATTCTTGCGTTAAGATTTGTGTATGTGTGTGCGTCTTTGTGTCCGTCTTTGTTACTTGGAAATAATTAGGACTTTGTGTTTGGGGCTTGGATTTATGGTATGGCTGGGTTTGTTAGCTGATTGCTCATGTCTCTGTTGTCTGCAACCGAATTCATGCCCTGACTGATCTCTGCTGATGGATTCAGGCTTCTTGTCTGCCTTGGATATGGTGAGAGCATTAAGGAGGAATCAGTGAAAAGAGAGTGATAAGACAAGAGAATGGCCTCATCATCATTTTCTCACAGTGCTGTCAGGAGACTCTGGAAATAGGGAGAACCTCTTCTCTCTGGAAGACGGAAGTAGATAAAGCCTTCCTGTTTTTAGTGCCACCAGATTTAATAGGCTTTCAGTAATGTATATTAGGGTAGGCGAAAGATAAGGAATGAAACATGACTGTGGCATGCTGTTAAAGGAAAATAATCAATGACAGATTAATGTGTCACAGCCTGACACAATGCAAAGCTACTGGGACCACCTTAAGTTGATTGTTTTCCAATAAGAGCAACACTGTTTTACTCCTCTTATACCACAGCGATGTGCAGGCTAATACAATTGTTTCTAAAGAATGACACATTGTACATTTAAC
This sequence comes from Scorpiodoras heckelii, assembly GCA_028566435.1. Lineage (NCBI taxonomy): Eukaryota > Metazoa > Chordata > Actinopteri > Siluriformes > Doradidae > Scorpiodoras > Scorpiodoras heckelii. The sequence goes on along the minus strand of JAOVVH010000029.1, from coordinate 5,742,390 downwards.
ATTTAATGATGTGGAAACATCTATGAAACAAGTTAGATCACTTACACTATAACAGCTACAAACATTCATTCCTTCATTCATTCCTTCAACAGCCTCCCTTTTTTCACAGCTTTTAATGTTACCAGGAACTCCCAACCTCAAACATCTTCTGTCCTGAAGACATGGCGGAAAACATACTGACTGTTACAAAGCACTGACTGGAGACTCCTTCCATAAATGTTACATAAACACCACCGTAGAGACAGATCAGAATCGAGAATACAACAGTACCATGGTGTAACCTGAATTAATGCCTCTGTTTTGAGATAATGTGTGTCTGTACAGTGGGTGTCAGATAACTGTCACGTTCTGGCCTGTTTTTCACCTTTCTAATGTCTCTCTTAATGTTTCTCGCAATATTAGAACACGTATCTCATTATCATTGGAAATGTCTTTACAGAGGAGAATCTTCACAGGTCATTAAAATGCCTAAAATCTTTCAACCCACGGACAATTCTGATAGTTCACTATCATCTGGAGATCGCGAGTTCGAATGCAGATGATGCCATAGCTGCCCATGGCCAGGAGATCAGAGAGCAAAACTGGCCGTGCTTTCAGGGCGGGAGGGGTGGCATACGTTCTCTCCCATGTCAGTCAGAGTGACACTTGCCAATCACGGCCATCTGTGAGTTCATGCATACAGAAGGTGGGTAGGAGCGCTTTTCTCTGAGTGTGTTACACTGCTCCCTGACGTTGCACGAGCAGCTTGAAAAGATGTACTGCTTGGTATCTTGTCTCCGAAGAAGCACACGGTGGCCCTCGCTCTCCCTGATTGGTAGCTGCCTAGTGATATGGGAGATTTGGTGGGAATTGGACATTATCAAATTAGAGGTGAAATTCGGGGAGAAAATCAGGGCTACAAAAATATATATCTGTGCTGAAGATAGCTGATATAGAGTACACCTGAATTTATATTAATAAGACCTAAAAACCAGCTTCGGTGTTACTTACGGTGTACTTTAAATGCTGCTGCTGGTATCACTCTTTCTCTAATTAACAGAGCCGGTCAGCAGAGTGCCAACAGATCCCTCTCTGTCTCCTAATGAGGACCCTGAGTGTGTTCACCGGGTCACTGGGCTGGTTATGTGGCCCCAGCTGTGCAGCCAGATGCTCAAACGACTTGACAAGGGAGAGCCGAACCAAGCTCGCAAAACACGGTGCCAATTGTGCCAATTAGCTCAGCCCAACTAAGATTGCCCATACCACAATCAGACAACCATTCAAAATCATCTACACCTGGCTTTTCACTTATTATGTGGGACGTTGCATTAACGCGGCATTCCAAACAATCTGCAGTTGAACCCGAGGCAACACTCGATAGCCCTGCCGTCCTTTAGGCTTTTCCTTAACAGCTTCCCAAGAGAGGGATAAATGCGACTTGTGTCAGTCTTTCTGCGAGATAAACCTTGTTTAGCGTGCTGCATTTTCCCACTGAATGATGTAGCTCTGGAAAAGCGAGAGCAGGTTAGCATGCTGTTTAATATGCAGTGTCATACATCAAAAAAGACAAATGCGGAGAGAACGAGGGCACTGGCAGCCTCCGACATGGCAGCTCCGCGCAGAAGAGCTATGGCTGTCATTGAAAGCTCTCCGCTGAATACTTCACATGCCGCTAATCTTTTATATATTTTCAAAGGCCGTTTCTACCCTATGTGAGGTGTTCGGAGCAGCATGAAGCCCTCAGCATGTGTGTATGTGTGTGTGAATCTGTGTGAGGCCCGCAGCATGTGTTGGCAAACACTGACTTAATGTCAGCCCATTGATCATCCGTGTATGCATTCAACAAATGTATGTTTGCTCCCATGTGCATAAATCTTTGATTCTGCGATGTAGAGTCATGGGGTCTCAATTTGCTTCTATCAAAGCATGTGATCAGTCATTACGCTCCAAAATTTCAACATCCCGCCTAGCACACATACACACACACACTTCAGAAAGAAGGTGCGTTGTGCTTAAGTACTCAGTGTGAGTGTGTCAGTGATATCTTTTGATTCGTGCAGTCAAGCCATTACTTTAAAAACTGAATATTGAACTCAGAAGGACGCCAAGTCATTGCAGATAAAATTAAATCGAATAAGACGAACGAAACTAAGACTGAATTAAGTATTGGCATTTCAGCTGCTCACGAAACAGGTGTTTGTTTATTCCGTGTTGTTTTTTCTTCACTCTTTTATTGCCTAAAGCAGTTATTGATTGATTGATTGATTGTGCCCCATCCAAAGACCCTGAAAAGGTCCTTGGGGCTAATTTATTCACTCTCCCTGCCCCGATACAATCATTTCACAGTATATGTTGAATCGTGTCTTTGCACACGTGTCTCAAACATGACCTCCAAACATGGACCCAAGCATGGCCGGATCATTCTGTTTTCCTTGAAATGAAAAGTGTGTGTGTTATTTCACAACTTATTATCGGAGAGTCAAAAAAAATCCTACAAATCATAACAAAAAGGGACGGGAAGAACCGCGCATTCAGATGAATCTCCCTACTCTCCTTTTCTGTCCGCTAGCCTTTGGCTGTCCCTGAACGCATCTTGTTCCATTAAAATCCATCAGAAATTATAACAGTACTTGACAAGTGTGTGACAAAACTGAAATATGTGCCCTTGGTGAAACTGTTTGTTAAAGATTTCTTGACAGTCAACTAAATAGCACAGCATATTAGAGATGCAATTGAATATGAACGCATTATGCAAAATAAACACATTGTGTTTTACATGGATACAAATATAGGGGCGGCACGGTGGTGTAGTGGTTAGCACTGTCGCCTCCCAGCAAGACGATCCGGGTTCGATTCCCGGTCCGGGCCGTTCTGTGTGGAGTTTGCATGTTCTCCCCGTGCTTGTGTG
>JAOVVH010000029.1:5638092-5649685 GCA_028566435.1 Scorpiodoras heckelii | reverse complement strand
TGGTCCAATTTAGCCATGAAACCTCCCACACTAAAATGACAGGTGTTTCAGTTTCATTGTCTAACCCCTGTATATTCAAATGATGTTCTGTAGGAATAAGGAAAAAGTAAGGAAGGTAAGACTGTCAATGTTTGAGAGTGCAGTAAAGAAGAAAGTTCCACCGGTTTATCTTCACTACTTTATTCTTCTATCTTTAACCCACCCTCCTGGTTTTCATAGGCAGTGTGGAATTTCACCTGAACTAAAAATACAAGATTTCGCTATAACATACTAAACAAAATCATAGTGTTAGGATTAGTCATGGGATTTCTTGTAGACTGGTGCACAAAGATATTCTACCTCTCCTGTTCAAACCACAGGAACTACTTCCTTAGACTAGCTGACGAGAATTAAAATGAAAACAAATTATTTATTATTACCAGCATCAGAAACTCTAACTTAAGTTTAAAACTAAATAACAGAGACAATTTCAGCTCCAAAAACCTACACAGACAAGCAAACAGACAAAGAATCGTGAATGTATGTAATCAATGTAATCATGTAATCATGAATGCATCTTGCCTGGACATTTTTCATGGAAATCACATCTTCTGGCACTGATTCATGATGGAACACTAAATGTCTGTATGTATCGCACAGAATTAACACTGAAGTTCAAGGTCGGGCAAAAAACACACTCTTAAAATGTTTGAAGGATATGAATGACAATTCATAGCAGTGGAGCAGTGAGCAGTTTCGCTTCAATTTATATGTTGAGCGATTAAGTAAGAAACACCTTGCTCTAACTATAAGCACTTTTATGATGCAAGTTTTATGAACTTGTATCCGTTTTTGAAAATCACTTTTCATTAGTTGCAAAATGCCCAGGGAAGAAGTTTGTGTGCTGTAGAGTAGCTACATATTAGCTACAAGTGACTGAAATAGAATAAAAAGCATTCAACAGTTTCATCAGTATATTTGAATGATATTCTGTAAGACCTTACCTTCAGTGTTTGAGAGTGCAGTCAAGGAGAAACCTTCTGAGCTTTGACTCTGTACAAATTCTGGGTTCCACTGGTTCATCATCAATGCTTTATATAAATCTTGTGCGCAAGCCCCACCCGCCTAGTTTTGACAGGTGCTATGGACTTTCATCTATGAATGATTTAGAAAATACGGGATTTCACAATAATGTACTCAATGAATCATAGTGTACGAGTATTTCCCAGCTGGGCATCATAACTGGGAACAATTAAACTTTAATGCTTTTAGTGTGTGTTTTACCTGCCAGTGAAGTTCAGTACAGATGGTTGTTTGAGTGAAGCTTGACAAGTTTCAGTCTGATCCATTTAATGCAGAGTGACATAATCAGGCTAAGAGAAGTTTCTACTCTTCCTGCTTGATGTATATTTTCATTATTTTCTATTCATCCTCTTGTCTGTGTTTTGGATTGTCATCTCTTTTTGGCATCCCTCAGGCCACCGATGACAGTCAGAGTGGAATCTGTTCTGAGACTGATCTGTCTCAGAATAACGTGGCAATGTTAGACAGAAAAACTGCATCCAGGAAACAGTTCTACACATGTCACATCTATAATATTAAAGTAATGATAGTGAAAATAGATAAAGGGAATGTACTGTGGTAAATGAAGGATTTACCAGTAATGAGGACAAACTGTGTTTTTCTGTTTTCCATCCTGGAACATGATTTGTAATACTGCCATTCATTGTGAAAGGTTTGTCATATCAAGTTCTTTGTACATTTTGTCCTCCTAAAGTCAGCCCCACCCACCACCAAAAAAAAAAAAAATACTGTTCAGATTGGACCTTTCTTAAAAGGTAACTTGGACTATGGACTTTCACCTATGAATGAACTAGAAAATACAGGATTTCACAATAATGTAGGAAACAAATCATAGTGTTACGATGAGTCATATGATTTGCAGTCTGGTGCACACAGATATTCTACCTCTTACAAACCACAAGAATCACTACCCCCTGTATAAATATACAGAATAGCTCACTACACTAATAATGAAAACAAATGATACGGTATTACCAGCATCAGAAACGATCATAGCATATCTGATTTAGCCAACATAATGCTTAAAACTAAACAACAAATGCAACAACAATTTCAGCCCCATAAACCTACAAGGATAAGCACAAAAGACACAGAACTCTAGCTGTCACAAGAACATGTGCTACTTTCCCTAATATTTTAAAATAGCTTTACCGAAAAAAAAAAAAATACATTGTAGGCGTTGTACAATCACATTGTAAAGAATATTTTGCCAGTTTTACTTTTGGGTTTTTGTTTTTTTTTCACACCAGTTAATTACAATCTACAGTGGTCATGTGCTTAAGCTAATTAATTGGAGAGGAAATGTGTATCATGGCAGAAGTGTCAGGATTTATATATAGGGTGCAGTGTTTTCTTCAATGAAGCAAAAGATTGTATCTCCTAAATTTCTGGCCAGAAAGCGCCCATGGTATGTGATTGTTTATTATTTATTTTACTTTTGTATAATCTATTTATTCTTCCACAAGCGAATGTAAATACAAGTTGCAAGAGGGCATTGCTGTTAGTTTTATAAGGTAGACTAAATGGCTAAATAAACTCTCATGCACCCTAAACGGATTTACTAAGAAATGATAAGTTAACAGAGACTCATTTTGCACTGATAATTTGATAATCTAAAAAAATGTAATATTTATTTTATTTGTTTTTCCATGGTTGAAAAGAAGACAATAAATACTTGTGGAATATCAGTCAGAGAGTGTTTTTTCTGTGCCAGATGAAAGTCTTTGGCAGCACTTAAAGTATAAATGTGGCCATTCATGGGAGTTAGCAATGAGATTTTGGAAGCAGGAGTAGCAGATCTAGCTTGTACTGCAAACTGGGCGAACACCCATAAACCACCCCCAAGCCTCAGCCCAGCTCTGGTGGGTGCGAGATGTTCCAGCTGTAGAGAAAAGTTAGAGGGGTCTGGCCAGACAACGAGGTGGTATCCATGTCTGGGGACCTGGAGCAGGGGTAAAGGAAGATAAGGTGGCATGGGAGAGCAAGAGAGAGAGTGAGAGAAAGAGATCAGGGTCGGGAATTGTCGCCGGGAAATTCTCTGTCAACTGTCCACATCACGGTCCTCCATCATCAGCCACTGTCAAGAGGAGTCTTGGAGCTGCATAAGCAGTGGCAACTGCTGGATGGCGACCTAGGCGTACCCCAATAGCAAGGGGAGGAGTCGCGGTGCCCATTACTCTTCCTGCCCAGCCCATGCATCTGCTGCCTGCTTGTTTGACGAGCTCTATGTAGGACTCCGGCTTATCCACGGAGGTCATCGTAATGAACATTGGGGGATGCAGCTGGGGAGGTGGTAGCTCACAGCAACTGGTGGAGCTGGTTGTCAGCTTGCTCTGGTGCAATCGGGACAACACTGCCCCTGGTCATCGCACAGGCCAAGCATTGCTTGGTGCTGCACCTGGTGAAGGGTGGAGAGGGATCGGATGAGCACAGTGAGCTGGGAGGGTTACATGGTGGCAGGTTGAATCTTGAAGAGGAATCAAAATTGAATAGAAGATACTGGCATAATAATCACTTTGCCTTTTATGCTTCGGTTTAATGAGCACTAGCGTTAAGTCATATCTTGCACAGCACACTTTGTCTTTCATTGGCATTCATTCCTTCTAGTCTTTGCATGTGTTTCGCCATGAGTTCATAGTCCATGTTTAGGTGTCTATGTTTATGTTGTCTGTAGTGCTTTGTTAATAATAATAAATTTAATTCGCACTTGCATCCACATTCACCTCTCATACATGACATTCCATAGGCCTGATGAGTGCATTCTTGAGTAAGGTTTCTAGCGTAATAATACTACAACCTTTAAGCTGGGTGAAAATCCTGCTAGAACTTCATGACATGCCACTAGGAGGCATCGTCAGACCAAATGTCTGCAGGACACAACAGGAGTTCAGGAGTTTAATAACAAACCACTATAATGATTGATCGTATTTTTATAAGGGGGCTCTAAAGCTAACTCTCAAACTATTTTAAAACTCTCACTGTCAAATATAAGCATATATAGCCAAATATGCCTAGACAGGTAGAGGAAATATTTTCGCAGGCTAATACCTTAAATCACATAGAGAGGAAAAAAAAGTGCATAACTGATTCATACATGGGACGGATTAAAAATGCATCCTGCAGCCTGAAATAGGAAAGACAACAAACTACAGTTTTACAGCACTGATAAAGTCAGACCAAACTTGCCCGTGAAATCTGGCCTTTGAGGCCGTACTAGCTCTCTCTGCATGAATGTTAACATGAATACCATCTTACTAGGATTTCTAAAACTGCTTATCATGTGATAAACAATAACAAAATGTTAACCCTAGATGACACTGAGAAACTAGTGAATGTCTTCATTATTTTGGCCTATTCTTAGTCTTTTCATTTGAAGTAACAGAGAATTAATAGTAACAGAGGACTAATAGGAATAGTACTAGTAGTATGAGGAGGAGGAGGAATGTGATGATCTGTATTATTAAGAGTATTAGTAGGAGCAGTGGTAAAAGTAGTGTACAGCAAATAATCTGATGAATCCAGATTCAATTCAAACAAATACTGAGCATCATAACTGGGAACAATTAAACTCTGGTAATGCTTTTAGTGTGCGTTTGAGTGGTTGTTTGAGTGAAGCATGACAAGTTTCAGTCTGATCCATTTAATGCAGAGTGACAAAATTTGGTTGAGAGAAGTTTCTACTCTGCCTGCTTGATGTATATTTTCATTATTTTCTATTCATCCTCCTGTCTGTGTTTTGGATTGTCATCTCCTCTGAGCATCCCTCAGGCCACCGATGACAGTCAGAGTGGAATGAAACCACTGATCTGTCTCAGAATAAAGTGACAATGTTAGACAGAAAAACTGCATCCAGAAAACAGTTCTACACATGTCACAGCTATAATATTAATGTGAAGCTGAAAATAGATAAGGAGAATGTACTGTGGTAAACGGAGGATTTAACAGTAATAAAAGGACGAGCTGTGTTTTGTCTGTAGTTTAAGTCCATCCTGGATTGTTTAACCATTTTCGAAATAAAATTAAAGATGCAGGTTTAGAGTTATGCACCTTTGAAATACCTCTGAAAAAAACATGATTTTAAATATAATGTAATGCAATATAATTCATCTTGCTAGTTTTGTCATATCAAGATCTGCCGTCCTAAAGTTAGCTCCATCCATTGACAAAAAAAAAACCTGTTCAGATTTGACCTTTCTTAAAAGGTAACTCACAAGGAATAGTTTTTACAAAGACGGTGAAATCAGTTGGAAGAAAGGGGAAGACTTGTCTATGGTTACATTGCAACTGCAGTTTAAGCTGGTCCTTGAAAATGACAACCAAGGCCCCTGTCCACATTCCCTCAACGTTTCCCTTTAGAGAATACCAAGCCCTTATGAATCATATGCTTTGCATAAACTCTACAATGCCATGGGATTAAAATGTAAACTTTAATATGGATTATTCTTAGTTTGACTAACCAAAGATTATAAAATCTGATCAGTTCCTAGTAAGCTTACTTCCTAATAACAAATGGTTAGCCAATAAGAAACAATGGTTTGTGTGTAAGGCTTCATCTTGGTAGAACTGTGCAGTAGCTGTATTGAGTTGCTGATGGGAAACACACACACACACACACATACACACACACATACACACACACTCACAAATTCTGGATCATACCCACAGCATGCCCATACTTCGTCTTTATGTGAAGTGAACACCGAATACTGTCTGGATATTCTCAGCTGGGTTACATCTCTGGCATTTCTTTCTCTTAGCCGTGGCCCCGTGTCCCTTTTCGGCCCTTTTTTTCCGTACAGTTATGTTTACACAGAGAACAGATGAACTTTCTCTCAAAGGAGCTGGCAGAGCAGCAGCAGTTCTACAGGACTCTTCAGCCACTTTTCCAACGGATACGTGCTTAAAGGCAACCTGAACTCACAAAGAATTTTATCAATTAGGGATTATGCAGTTTTGCCATGTATCAGTATTCACCCCTCCTTGAACATTTCCACATTTTGTAGCATCTGGACCTGAAATTGGGATTATATGTCATGAATATGCACACAGCAAAGCAATGTAGGTGGGCGGCGCGATGTAGTTTTCCGAATAAAAAATTAAAGTTGTGATTGAGTTGTGAAAGTTTGTGATTGCCCGGCGCGGAATGATTACGTTATCAAGACAAGACGTTCTGTTCTGTTGGTTTGATACACATTGGCAGGACACGTTAGCTTACTTCTTACCGAGCTCTGTCCTTCAACTCTGGATCATCCTATGCTTTCTGATCCTATCATATTCCTCTTTCTTCAATCATACCTCTTCTTTCAACCAATCATATTGGATAAGGTATTTTATATTCTCTGTCTGTAGTCAAAATAAATGAGAGCGATGATACATCCACCTAGTGTGTGTCGTTGTTCTCGGGGCCTCTATACCAGGACTTCATTCGATTCGTTAAAATGCCAATGCGAGAGCGAACCCAGGGTAATCAGAGCAATCAGATAATAATTTACCCTTACAATATGTATTGACCCCTAACTATAAAATAAAGAAGTGTCCCCATTCATACATATTGCATTTCTAATCCTGCAGCCTCATCATAAAAGACAAATTTGTTTGAGAATATTTGCATGTGTTTCATCCTAGCCATCCAGGATAAGAGAACCAGAATATTGTTTCTAGAACAAATAAGAAAAGCGTTTTTGTGTTTAATGGTAGGTGCAGGTATTTTGGGCCATTGGTTTTATGGCTTTGGAGCCTATGTATAATATCCGACTGTTCTTCTTTCACCACTGCACTATAAAAGTAGTAAAGAAGCTTGAAATAATCTACAGGAATTAACATTTTCATTAATGAGAGATGAGAAATTTGTTTTATTTGAGAAATAGTTTTTCCTCAGTCCTCAACGTCCTCAAAATCCCGAATGTGCACTGTTGAAAATCTGCATGTGAGAGACAGCATGAATGCACCCTGGACTAACTCCTCATAACAGTCAATTTGATTTTCAAAGACTGCAATGATGGCTTGGCCTCGGCTTGCTATGCCTGCATCAGTCCTCTTTGCATACGATCGGCTTGTTGCCATGGCAGCGGCGGGGAATCAGAGCAAGAGAAATGGTGGCAAACCCTACCAAAGAGGAACGGGATTGCACGTCTGCACCTGTTACCATGGCGAGGAAGTAGCAGGGGGAGGTGATGTAGATGTAACGGGTGGAGGATCTAATTGTGCATCGCTTCATTTGTGGTTTGTTTTCCACACAGGAGTTTCCCGCACTGTTGTTACACTTATACACATCAGTAGGAAAATGTCCAGTCTCTGTGAATTCATGATGATACAGGAAATGAGAGAAGGCTAGGCATCATGATGAGGTGACACATTTGAGAGCAGTTCATGTTAAGGACATTGAGCTTGTATACATTATCTATACTGTATGAAACAGTACAGTGACAGTGTTTTTTGGCCTTGCTGTCTTCCAATGCACGTTGCACAATTATCATTGAATGCAGCGCATCCTTGAGTGACTGTATACAATTTGACAAGTTGGCGTACAAACAAAGGCCATGCAATTCCTGTGGGAAAAAGACATTTATCACAATAGAGGAACCTGCTTTTTCTCTTTATGGTAAATGTTGCATATCGTACAGGAGTTTGTTGTATATTGTGTCGGGTTGCGATGCTGTGATGAAGCTGAATAAATCTCCGCTTTGACACGCCTTATATATCAATTAACAATTTTATTTAGCAGGCAGTGTCACGAGCAATGAACTCGGAGAAGCTCCTGGTCAGATGTTGGTCGCTTCTAAAAAGACCTACAAAAGCCCTCGTATTTATAGCTTACAGAAAGGCATATGGTTCTCATTAGCTTGCTCGCATGAGATGAGAAACAAAGATGTCATCGTAAGCGGCAACATATAGATGTCATTAGCACATACATAGATTAGATTATCACTACGTGGCCTGGCCGAAGCCCCCACTCATTTCCTAGACCCATTTCCTTTTTGGATGGAACAACAAAAACATCTGACCATGGATCACAAAGATAATACACATCTGACCATGAAACACTACATAGAAAATAAAGACTACATATAAAATAAAAGAAAATAAAATAATGACTATAGACTATATGTATAAACTACAAGTATTAACCCCTAACTCTGCTATTATTAATTATTTTCAAAGTACCAGAAAAACTGGTATACCAGTTAATACTTGGTAGGTCCCCCACAGGATCTGGGAGGGAATGTTGCACAGTCCTCACACTGATGTTTGTTGAGACCCCAGCCTTGAATTCTGATGTTACTTGAGGCAGTTTTGCACACCTATCACATGAAATGATTCTTGCCATCGTAAGTTCGAGGTGTTTCCGCAATTCTTGTAGTCATGGTACACCCTTGAAATGCTCATACATGAAAATCTGAACTTTGCTTCTACCGCCAAAATGCTATGACCCACCTCACAAGCTAACTATTTAACTATTAAACCTCATTGAAAATCAATCAAATCAAAATCATGATAAATTGCCATTCTCACGGCTGAAACAGCCTAGAAGCTTCCATAGATGTCTATCGCTTTATATAGGCCTGGCAGATGCAACCACTGATGTCCATAGGTGGCATTGCTATGTGTTTTGCATAGGATCCAGTACCAGTTTTTTCTGTACTTCAATGTAGTAACTCCACTAAAATGAATAAAACGTCTGTAGTGGATAAAAAGAGTGGATAATCTATGTTTGAATCCACTGCTGGGTCGTGTGAGTTTAACAGGTTAATTGTAATTGTTGTCAGGTTAGCACTTTCTATAACTCCTTTAAAGAATTGTTAGCTTATCGGTTACAGAACTAAGTAGTTGTCTGAAGTGGTTTACATTGTTTGACAGCACTGCTAGCTAATCAGGCAACTAACATGTCAGGTGGACAAGCTAACATTGGCTACATTTGCTACTGATACTACTTAGCTAAGTTTTCAATTACTAGTTCGATATTATCTGTTAAGGTTTTGAATGCCACATGCAATTGTTCCTGTCTCGATCATTGAAAACTACTAGTGAAGTAAATTAGTGAATCAAATGAAAGTATCACACAGAAAATAAGAAAAAAGCTCTGTCTACGAACACCTTTAGAGACATCAACTTTTATTATCTGCACAAAACCACTATCACCATGGGATGCAAGATAATTCTGCTATAAGCAAGAAATAAAATATATATGATGTGACATTGTTATAGGAAATTATATACATAGCGTACACTTAAAGAATGAATACACAGTGTGTCTTCTGTGAAGTCATTTCAACACAGTTCAGCAAGAACAAAACAGCCGGCAGAATTGAGTTCGTCCTCAAATGAGCTAAGGTTAATTTGTTTAGTACGAGTCGAGTTGATAAGGCAAATGGGTTTGGGAGCATGCTGGCCCGGTTCATTCGGAGACACTGATTAACAAATTTGCATGTGAATAGTTTAATCATTTTTGAGGGCAATTCAGATGTGACCTGTCCAAAGAGCGATGAGGCCAATAATGAAGGCTATAGCTGAATTGAAATGTCACTGTTTGCAGAAGAGATATGTTTAAAAACTGATTGACAGAGCAAATACATTAACAAAACATCTCCATAAACATTAAAACGTTAACCTCTTAATCACCCAGGACCTGTCAGACATTTCAAACATACATTTCTCTTTCTTGTAACAATGTACTTACTGAATAATGTGATGGAAGAGGCATAACTGAATAATAGATTTTAGGGGTGAAAATATAAAAAGTCTGAGACCCCATTAAAAATCTGGCATGTTTTATTAAAAATTGGACATGAATAGAATGTTTGAAATATTTAAAACAAAGTAAGTTATGGTAAGTTAAAATATTAAAAATTATGCATCATTTCCAGGTCCCGATTTAAATGTAAGTAAATGTGTGATTTCAAGCATGTTAACTGCTTTGTACAAAAGGTCAGACTTTCCTCATGCTTGTCATCCTCTACTGATGCTTGCAATCAGATGGCATTCTTATGGAGTTGATCTAAAATGGATCATCAAGCTTTAAACATGCATGTGGAGTCCATGCCAGCTCCAGTATACACTGCCACTAAAGCAAAAAAAAGGGGATGTACCAAATACTAAAAGCTCATGTAAATATTTCAAAGATTCTATTTCTCACATAAGTTGTTGTCAATAATATAATTTGTAATGAAAATTCATTCATTCATTCATTCATTCATTCTCTTAACCGCTTATTCCTGTCCCCAGGGTCACGGGAGAGCCAGTGCCTAGCCGGCGGCATGGGCCGCAAAGCAGGATCAGCCCTAGACAAGGCGCCAATCCATCATAGGACACACACAAGGCACACACACACACTAGGGGCACTTTAGAGACACCAATTAACCTAATATGCCTGTCTTTGGACTGTGGGAGGAAACCGGAGTACCCGGAGTAAACCCACATGGACACGGGGGGACATGCAGACGCCACACAGAGAGGACCCAGACCACTGCACCCGGGGATTGAACCCGGGACCTTCTTGCCGTGAGGCGACAGCGCTACCCACTGAGCCACCGTAATGAACGCCCCTTGTAATGAAAATTGTGTATTAAATTAAATAAATATAATGTAATCATGCAAAGAAGCATAATGCAAAGAAGCATTTTTCACTAGTGCTCTTAGACTTTTGGACCCAACTGTGTGTATATCTATTAGGAAATTAATTTTGATGTTCTGTAGCTATTCTACTTGAATTTTCCACTCAAAACAATCATAATGAAAGTAAAGCACATGCGATAGGGCCGCTGGTATAAATGGCCTAGTAAAGCAAATCCCTCCCTCTCGTTTAAGATAAAAAATACATTTTTAACATTACAATCATCTTAGTTGCTGTTAGCAAATGACTAAATGTGAGTTATTTTTTACTGAATAGTTATACCAGGTCTGTCTGGAAAGTAATGGAAAGAAATTTAATTTATTCATTGAAAAATGTACAGTTCAATATTATCATATTATCATAACACCTATGCCATTGTTGTTGGTAGCAGTGCTTGAAATCATCATCTGTGAGGGTGTTCAGAGATTTGTTATAGTGACGAGGCACTTCAGCAGGGTTTCACAAACACAAATGTTTTGGCACTGTGAAGGCTAGAATGAAACTGAAACGGGTCCTACTGTTTATCTGAGATCCCCCTCTAATTGACCTTTATCCACCATTCCCATGCGTAAGCCCTATGGAGCGCAGGGATTTCGTTCTCATTACTTTCCGGACAGACCTTGTATACTAATACGATGCACCAATCAGCCATAACATTAACACCTCCTGCCTAGTATTGTTTAGGTCCAATGTGCATGGGAAAAACAGCTCTGATTCATGGACTCCACACGACCTCTGAAGGGGTGCTGTGGTATCTGACACCACAATGTTAACAGCAGATTCTTTAAATCCTTTCGGTTGTGAGGTTGGGCCTCTATGGCTCTATGCTCAAACGGATTGAGATCTTGAACACTTTATCTTTTTCCACAAACCATTCCTGAGCAATTTTTGCAGTGTGGCAGGGGGGATGAAGAGGTGTAC
>JAOVVH010000029.1:5609177-5622196 GCA_028566435.1 Scorpiodoras heckelii | reverse complement strand
GAGAGAGAGAGAGAGAGAGAGAGAGAGATTGGGACTGCATTTGTCTTTTGTTTAGTTTTTTTGTTGTGTGTATGTGCCATGAACATGGTCCATTACTGGTTTAACTGTTTCTAATGATTAAGCTTAAGCATTATAATATACATAATACAAAATTATGAGTCTTCCGTATCTAATGCTCCATTGAGAAGAACTTGGAAGTTGCATACACTTCAAAATGAATATCCAAACATTACAGAACGGCAGCATAATTATACCCTATGTTTTAAGCTCTGTTAATGTGTATGTTTCACCTTAATGGCAGCCAGTCATGCAGAGCCCATAAATCTTCCTGTGTGTGTAACACATCAGCACCATGGACAGAGCAGCAGTTTTTACAGTTTATAATGATTTAATACTTCTAATTGGATCGTTTTAATTACCTTTTGTCTAAAAGTACAAGAATACTGAGATGTTTTTCTCCAAACATTAACCGTTTTTTTATATTTAGAAAGTGAATAGCAATATTTTATGCCTGTGGGGAAAGGCATGACCCCTTGTCTTTGATCACAGAATGTTAAACATGATATCAAAACACAGAATTTGGCTCATAAGTTAATGACCAGCTTCCGTAAGTGGCTGAAATTAAAATCACTATGTGTTTCTAACTGCTTGACTACATGGTTGTGCACAAGTCACACATTCAAGCAAGAGTATGATGTGGTGCCAGATGTCATAAATAAGAATTGATTTTGTGTAACCAATAATTAATTAACAGGACTGTTGGATTCTCAAATCTGATTGGTCAGTAGGTGTTGATTGATTTTCTGTAACAGCAGCGCTGACAATAGTTCTGGTTGTCATTCAAATCACAGGTTTATATCAGTGTCCTTTTTTCAATAGTAATGATTAATTCACAAGGACTTGTACGTCGTATGATCCATATAGTCTAAACAAAAACATTGTTCTTAACAAATTAAAACTATTAATCATTGATATGATGACGTTTATTAGATGTTTAGATGTTTAGTAAACATTTATGGAAGTAGTCTCCAGTGTTGTGTTACAGTCAATAAGTTTTCCACCACAGAAAAGACTTCAGAACGGAGGCTTTTGCAATTTCTAGTTTCTCATGAAACATACCAAACATACCAGCATTTTACATCTTATAAACTTTAAGAGAGAGAAAATAGAGAGACTGCTGATAGAGTGACTGTTTATAGCTGCTATAATCTAAATGATAAGAGATCTAAGAAGATCTTGTCTTACAGATGTTCCATAACATTAAGTGTAACTATAAATCATTAAAAACTATGATGTGTCTTCTATTAAGAAAATTTCACTTAAATTGTTAGCAATAAAACCCTTCCAGATGCGCTATTATAGGAAAATAATCAACTTTAGTGTGTTTTATTCATAACATTTTGAGGCCTTTGATCAGTTCATCAAAAACCCCAATCTAAGTGAGGGTTATATCTGGCAGCTACAGATGAAGTGCAGAAAATAATGCAACTCTTAAGAGCATGGTGCTTTGTATCTCTGTAGAAATATCCTCAGTAATGCATCTGTATGGAGCATGGGAGTATGCCTGTCTGTTTTGTTCTTTGATGTTTGTGCTTTCACATACATTAGGTCCAAGGAGAGGCTTGTCCTTTTCCAGAGAGGCTGCTCTTCTGCTCTTCACACATGGAGGTGATATTATGTTCTGACAAAACATCATGCTGCAATGCAGCTAACTTATAACATGAGGACTGACACTTAACTGACCCTTTGAAGGAGGCATATGGAGTTTTTAGGGTGTGAGTGTGGGAGTATGTATGCGTGTATGGTTTGCATTGTTCTTTCAGCTCTGCTCAGTTAAAAAAGAAGGATAGAGAGAGAGAGTTTTTTTTTTATTATATCAGCAGCATTATGCGAACACACACAGAACTGCCTATAGTTCCGTTTACCTGCATGCACATCGATTGATGCCAACCTACACAGTCTATATTAAACCTTAAACCCTGCTATATTCCAGCAGAGAAGCATGCAGATCAATCAAGTCCTATGCAGCGATAATCTTGTAAATGAACTTGTTCGGAACAAGGATATTAAAATTAGCTTTCAGTTAATAGTTTGATTTGAAATACATGGGAAAAAAGATTGCATGGATTACAATATGTGTAATGCAATGCCACACTGTATGTATAGTGTCCCAAATATCTAAGTATCTAAATATCTATTTTAAGTTGAAATGAAAATCAGAAGCATCAGAAGCTGTGAATTATCTCTCTGACAGCTACATCACCTGCAGTCATAATTAATCTCAACTGCATGTAGTTGGGACTGGTTTCTTTTTTTTTTTTAATCCCACAGGCACGGTTAATATTCTTGTTTCTACATGCCTGCATTATTTTCCTTCAAATTTACTTGGCTCTTTTCCCCAATTATAAACAAACCCTGACCAGGCAGTAACTAAAGATGAATGAATGAATGTGTAAAATGTGTCATGCAGTGCTACACATTCATAGTCTTTCTTTGTCCTATAAGCTTCATATATGTTTACTCATTCAGTCCCACAAGAAAGTAAAAAGCTCCCATGACTATTTTCATCCAGGATCATCGAGGATCTTGGTCTCGGTTCCAAGATGTCCGGCGAACCTTTCTGGTATGAATAGTGCATAGTTCTGTTTATATCTGTATGTGTAGATTATCAGCTATATAATGTATTCATATCCGTAATGAATACAGTTAGAGTCTAATACAGTACTCAGCTGTACTCAGTTCATCATTGTAGCTTTATGACCTTTAAGAATGTCATATTATAGGCAAAGGCATCATTAAGGAGGGAGAGCTTCAAACATCTACTGAGAAAAAAAAAACCTTGGATAGCAAATGGTATACCTTTACACTATCATGCAGTCCTATGTGTTGCTATATACTACAATATAGATGGCTGTTACAAATACGACTAAGCTGTTGTGCCTTTCTGCATTGAGATGCATTGAAAAGAATTTCACTGAAGGTCCCTGACCCTTGGGCTTCTTATGGAACTCCAGCAGGGTCCAGGACATTCAAGCTCACATTCCCGACAGCCTGTCATTCTAAAACCTTGGCATTTCCAAAAATCTGTGTGCCACGGCAGACATTTATGAGATGAATTATTCATAAATTCACCCTAAGCCACACATAATTATGAATGATTAAGCAAATGGATCACCTACTGGCAAAGTCAGGGATGAATTGTGTATTATTCAGTGCAATTAAGCCATGACTTCTTCTCAAAGCAGCTGGTTTATGTGATGAGGCAGTTTAGGGGGTTGTCATATGTGAGGCACTAGCGGTTATGAAACACAAAGTGCATATGTTAGAAATTATCTGGAGACATTTCGTAGTATTCCATGGGTTCAAGCTAAACTGTTGCTTATCTGATTTTGATGTTTCCAGATTTGAAAAATCCCAGGAGATCAGTAGTTTCTGAAATACTCAAACCAGCCCATCTCATATCAACAACTATGCTACGATTAAAGTCAAAGAGATCAGACTTTTGTCCCATTCTGATGTTTGATGTGAACATTAACTGAAGCTCTTGAAATGTATCTGCATGATTTTTTTGCATTGCACTGCTGCCACATGGTTGGCTGATTAGATAACTGCGTGATTGAGCAGATGAACAGGTGTTCGTAATAAAGTGGACTCTTAGTGTATATCAATCATGTAATGTAAATTTACATTTCAGCTGTAATAACCAGACATGATTCTGAATCTAGAAATGGGTGACAAATTAAAAGAAAAAACAATGTAAAGCATCATAATAAGATGTTGGACTACCTTCACAACATTTTCAGTGTGCCTCACTATAGATTCCACAGGTTTGTCCACTGTACTGTAAGGATGAACACAGTTCTAACATGTTGCTCCAAATTATCCCAGAGATGATCCATTGGGTTGAGCTTTAGTGACCGTGATGGCATCATGTATAATGAGCTATTATGCCATTATGCCCTGTGGATGGGGCAGGGCAATCATGGGTGAGACCACGACTATCAAGAGAGAAATGTTTCATCATAGGATAAAGGTCAGTCAGAAGGACTTTGTATCGATTTGCAGTGACCCATCTGTCTAAGGGGACTGGGAAAAAATATCAGCAAAATGCCTTTCACATCATAACAGAGCCGTTCCTTTTTCCCTTTAAGTTGTCACTTGTCTGTGTGAACGTTAATAGGAGTGTAAAAAGTTCAGTCCTCAAAGGATCTGGCAAAAACACAAGGAGATTTTTTTTTAAAGTCCAGTTAGCTATAAACATAATACACAATTATGAATATGGCAGACATCTTGTTCATTTCCATATACGCTGAAGTACCAGAAAATCTGGTAATCCAAACAGTTAATACTTGGCAGGTCCCTCACGGGATCTTGGAGGGAACATTGTACAGTCCTCACGCTGATGTTTGTTGAGGCCCCAGCACTGAATTACGATGTTACTTGATCCACGCCTATCGCATGAAACGATTCTTGCCAGCCGACTCTGGTCACGTTCACCCAGAGTCTTTTTACGGCCACACTACTGTCGTAAGTTTGAGGTTTTGCCAGAATTCTTGTAGTCACGGTACACCCTTGAAATACTCATACATGAAAATCCAAACTTTACTTTGACCTCTGAAATGTTATGACCCACCTCATGAGCTCCAACTATTAAACCGCATTAAAAATGGCAAAATCATGATACCTTGCCATTCTCATGGCGGAAACAGCTCTAGAAGCTTCCATAGATGCCTATAGCTTTATACACACAGTGGAGGATGCAACCAATATATATGACATATGTAGGTGGTGTTTCTATATATTTTGTTATTCAGTTTTTCTGGTACTGCAGTGTATATTTGCGTCTTTGCTCTCTGATCTGCCAACAAATCGTATTGCAAAGCTGATAAATGAGTATCAGAAGTGTTGTGCAGGTACTTATGTTTAGTGGGCAGGTCAAAATGGAGGACCGAGTTTCTCTGGGCATCATTCACATGATACTAAACCACAGACAGGAACTTGGTGTGCATTTCTTTAATAATTCAGCTTAACCTTTATTGAGGGAAACAAGGCTATTGTAGTGAAGCATGTCTTCATGTGCTCTGTTTGGTTATGATGTTAATATACCTGTTGTCAAATTATCAGCCAGTAAGCCACTGATGTGAAACATATCTACATTTTCATGTCTCCTGCAGGATGACTGACGGATCCACTGTCTAGCAGTCACAATGATAGCAACAGGCGGGCTCCTGAGGATCTCCCGGCGGCAGGATTCGCTGCGTACCAAGAACCGAGCGGAGAACAAGCGAAGAAGGAAAGCCCGGAAAAAGATGAAGAACAATGTGGTGGTGGTGAAGGGCAAGCTGAAGCTGTTCTCTGCGTCTGGCCTGGTTGCAGCACTCGGAGTGCTTGTCTTAATGGTGGGAATATCGATGGCGGTCCTGGGATACTGGCCCAAAGAGACCTCGGCTTACGCAAAAGTCTTCCCAAGAGAGAAGCAGCAAATGAAACAAGTGACTGGTTCCAAAAAAAGCATTCAGCCGGCATCGAACTTCACGGGCAATACCAAGCTCTGGATGAAACTGCCCTGGAATAGTAGTGATGGAATAAATAATGCCACCAAGCCCAACTTCCGGCCTGTTGGATTTTTTGAAGGCCTGTTCTCCACTTATCTGTACTCTGACAACCTCAAAGTGTTTGGACCACTGGTCATGGGTATTGGTATCTTCCTTTTTATTTGCGCCAATGCCGTGCTCCACGAAAACCGTGACAAGAAGACCAAAATCATTGACCTGAGGGACATTTACTCTACAGTTATAGACATGCACAGCTTGCGCTCCAAAGGCCATGCCCCTCTTAATGGCCTGTTAGGCTGCACGCAGTCCAAAGAAGGAGATGTTACATCCGCCACATATAAGACAGCCATGCCTTCACGAGGCTCATGGCCTTCTACTGTCTCATGTAAAGAGAAGGATTACAGGCGACCGTCATTCGCCAGAAAGTTTAGCTGGTCTAGAGAAAGACAGTCACTTACTGAGACAATCTACACCATTTACAGAGACCAGAACAGGCTTAAAGAGCCAACACCTGCTCCCAAGGAGTGGGAGACACATTCTATAGTCACCTCATCAGTTAATGCTTTCACGCTACCTGTAATTAAACTCAACAACCATGAAATGAAGGCAAGAGAAGAGCGGGAGGAAGAGCGTGCTAAACCATGCACTCAGACGGAGAAACTGCATGAAGAGTGCCAGGCCTCTGGATGCTCCGAAGAACTGCTCAGCACTGCCATACAAACCAAAGCTGAGGTATTGAGGGCAGGTTTGTCGGTATCTCGGGATTCCAAGCTCTCAGGTGATGTTTCCAGTGTATGCCAGCAACAGCTGCAGCTGCCCAGTTCTGGGTTTAGGAACCTGGGCTCCCACCTGTCCCTGAATGCCCTTTCTGACCTGGGCACAGGACGGCATGAAGAAAGGTCACGCAGATTCAGCTGCCCGAGGCTGGACCGCTTGGGCAGTAAGGGCTATATAAAACTGGCAGCACTAGGAGGAGACTCATTTGAAGCCCCAGATGGGGCACCAGAAACAGGTGTGGAGGGACCAGAGCAGACAGGAATGCAGAGTCATGTTATGAATGCACATATATTCCCTAATAACTCCCTCACACAGCTGCATACAGAGCCTGCAATGTCGAACTCTCATACAAGCGATGTAGATGTGGACCCAAAGGCAAATCTCAACCAGGGAGAGCAAGTCTGAGCAAGTCTGATGTAGTCATTAACTGCTTGGGGTTCTTCTTTGGACAATTTACTTCAGTTTGTAGCATAACCAAGATAAGATTTTGTGCTGAAAACAACACATAAAATACATATAAGTATTTAATAAAAAGACTGGAGGTACAATCCAGCTTTTGAGGAGACCATCACTCACTTTTGTTCAGTATTTAGATGATACGTCCAAGAGTAGAAACAAGTTGTTCTTGTGCCTTCCACTGATCTGTTAGGCTTATATGCTGTTCTTGTCCTGCACTGTGCCACCTGTTGAGTAACTTTACTTGTAATAATTATCGAACAGTTGTGTTATTGATGTGTTTCCTCCAGATTCACCACACAAAAATTTGCCACACAAATGACTCTTTCAGTTAAAAATCAAAAAAATATTTTCAGTTGTCAGTCAGTCATTCATTCATTCATTTATTCATTTATTCATTATCTTCCGCTTTATCCCGCTAGTCGGGGTCACGGGGGGGCAGGAGCCAATCCCAGCGTCATCGGGCGAAGGCGGGGTACACCATGGACAGATCGCCAGTCCATCGCATGGCCCAGTTGTCAGTCAAAGCTTCTGTATTTGTAAAAGGATCACCGATGCTTTGCGTATACATGAACAGAATATAATTATGCAACCTCATGAACTTTGTTTCATTGTACCTGGATATTGTTGTGCAATCATACAGCAATAACTACTAGAGATGAATTCTCAGGTTTGACGGCTGGCTGGAAAATGATGAAGGCCATAAATGAAATGTTGTTTTTCCTATAGACTATTTTGTGGTTGAATGTATGTCCAGTTATTGCACAATTGTTACTGTCAAGCGTTAGTAGATGAAATAAAACCATACATATGAAAATTGCTGATTTTTCTTTCTTCAGTTAAAACGTGCTTCCTTGTGAAGTGAGAATATTTTGGTTTATAGTGACATCTGCTGGTGAAGAATGGTGGTGAGATTTATTTATTTATTTATTTTTTTTTTTTTGGACAACATTTCTGGATTAATTGTAGAAACCTAGATTTTATTCCATGATTAGTTCTGATAAGTTTTATCATCTTCATTTATCTTTTTTGTCTATACTAGAAGATCAAGTACAAGCACGTACAAGAATGAAATGAATAATAAAGTTACTGTTAATGTTGAAATAATGTTTTAGCCTCTTTTATACTTTCACTTTTATTTCAGAGGGGATTTTAGGAGACTTCATCATTATTTCCCACTACATCTATTTACTCTAATGGCATTCCTGAGATTTTTCGGTACTTTCTCTGGCTGATGTGTTGTTTTCAATAATGTATAATTGATCATTTATAATATAATTCTGTATACGCTGTCGGTGTCAGGAAACGTTTTTAAATGTCCGATTTTGCTTTTCTGACTTGGATTAAAAAAAGTTTGAATAATTTCAGAAACATGTTGCAACGTTGCCATTAACGTTTAGTGACCTTTAATCGGGCTTACCGAATGTCCCAGTGGGCGGGGTTTATTCTGATCTACTCTGACATACAGCTTTCCCAGCGAATAGCACAGAAGGGGCGTGGCTTAGTGATCTCAGGAAGCCTCCCTCAGCAGATCCGAGTGGATCAAAGCGGATTCCCCGCAGGTGAGCGTTTAACTTTTTTGCGGCTTTTGAGTCGAAAGTGCGCCCTGCCGGAAGTGCCAGCTTTAGCTCCTGTTCGTCGTCGCTGGTAATGTGAGTGGGATCTCTAAATGCTTTAAACTTGCGGAAGTCAGCCAGGTTGTGTATTGTTTTTGTTTGTAACTTTATTTTAACGCGCAAAGTTTGTAACTTTTTTCTTAGACAAAAAAAAAAAAGGATCTTCTGGGTGCTCACACACTTACAGCGGATATTATAAGACTGATTCGATTATTCGGTTATATAAGATGACAATACTGCAGGAATGTTTGTTAGTTTTAATATCGTTTGCAGAAAAGAAATAAGGATCAAACTATATTTCAACTTTTTTTGTGTGTATACCTATAGAGTGTTTATGAGTTCATATACAGTATATGCAGAGCAGATGTGGGGCAGATGTGGGGGTTTAAAGTAAAGTCAAGTCAAGTCTAAATCTTTTGCTGTCTCTCTTTGTATGTACTGACTTTGTTGTATCCTTGTCCTGCCTTTCCCAATCCACTGGGAATAAACTGGCGTGGTGTGGACCTGGTCATCTGTTCTGGTAAGTCCACTTTTCCAAGAGACATCAATTGTAGATCTTTGTTTTGTGGAAACAGACCGTCTTTGTCATAATACTTATTATGGAACAGGAAAACCCCTAGGCATCTCATCATGTTTACTTTGAAAACTTGGAGGTGGTGTCCATCCAGCATGCATGGCTCTGTGCTCTGTGTGTGTGTGTGTGTGTGTGTGCTTCATTATTAGTTGAGTTTTTGAGGTCAGGTGATCACCGGCTGATGTGTCAGAAGTGCTGGCAGTAGTCTGGAAAAAGGAAATGATCCTTCTTTGTTTCTGGCTTTCACTTCCTGTCTGAGGTTGACTGCTGAATAAGCCTACTATCTTCACTCACACGCTAACCTTTCAAAAAATAAGATCAGTAGAAATGCCTCACTACAGGAGCCCTTAGGAAAAGGCTTGGGAGAATGTTTCGCTTCTTCACGCTTGTATTAATGTTATAAAGACTCCAATGGACGCCTGTGTCATCTTGTTTGAGGAGCCATCTGATCTGCCTGCCTGAATGCGCGGATTATCTTTTACGTATCACGCTATTCAGCGCGCCTGTTATTGTAATTGTGGACAAAATATTCTCATTTATCACACATTTCCTTAATGTTTTGCCCAAATGACCTTGCTGTGTTGCTTAATGTAGCAAAAAGGTGCCTGTATAGCTCTGTATATTTTTACATTTTATATGCATTAACGTTCAAATGAAATGTGAAAAAAAAAGTGACATTTCAAGTAGTTTTTCCAACAGTATGATGGTATAGTATACTCCATCTATAATAATATTAAAAATAATAAGATGCACTCTTAATACAAACACCTCTACAGCTGCACATTTATGCAGGTATCTAATCAACCAATCATGTGGCAGCAGCACAGTGCATAAATTCGTGCAGATGCAGGTCAAGAGCTTCAGTTAATGTTCACATCAAACACAAAGTGTGATCTCCGTGACTAACCGTGGTGTGGTTGTTGGTGCCAGATGGGCTGGATTGAGTATCTCCAAAACTGCAGATCATCTGGGATTTTCACACAAAAGAGTCTGTAGAGTTTACCCGGAAGGTATGAAAAACAAAATTCATGTATGATGAGCTACAACAGCTGAAGACCATACCAGGTTCCACTCCTGTCAGCCAAGAACAGGAATCTGAGGCATTATGAAGATCATAGGCACAGACTCACTGAAACTTGATGTTTGAAGACTGGAAAAAGACAAAGTGATTTCCGACTGTCCAGTTTGGTGAGCCTGTGCCCATGATGTTCTTGGGTGACAGGAATGAAACCCAGTGAGGTCTTCAGTGTGTCCACCTCAAGATTTGATGTTTTGTGCATGCTGAGAGGGTTTTGTGTAAAGAGTGATTATGAGTTATTAAATGTTGGTGCAGTGGTAGCTCAGTGGTTAAGACATGGGACTACAGATCAGAAGGTCATATGTTCAAATCCCAGCACCACCAAGCTGCCACCGTTGAGCCCCTGAGCAAGGCCCTTAAACCATCAACTGCTCAGTTGTATAAATGAGATAAATGTAAGTCACTCTGGATAAGGGTGTTTGATAAATGCCGTAAATGGAAATGTAAATTATATCCTTCCTGGCAGCTCAAACCAACCTGGCAATCATCAGCGTGTTTCCCACAGAACTGTCACTTGTGTCTCTGTTTGTCATACCATTCTGTTCCAACTTTAAAGACGGTTGTGTGTGAAAATATTAGGACATCAGCAGTTTCTGAAATGCTCAAATGACCAATCATGCCACATTCAAAGTCAGAGAGATCATATTTTTCCCATTCTGGTGTTTGATGTAAACATTAACTGAAGCTCTTGACCTCTATTTGCTTGATTTTATGCATTGTGCTGATGCCACTTGATTGGCTGATTGGGTAACAGCATAAATGAGCAAGTGGACAGTGAGTGTATTATATAACTCTGAAGATATTTTGAATGTCTGAGGCTGGGTAGATGTATAATAATGTTAGATTTGTCTGTAAATGTACTAGATGTAAGAACTGAACCATTAGAAACTGAATACATTTCTATAAGCTCTTCTGCATAATTGTGTATAATTGTATGACCTCTTATGAAGATCATATGCTAAGTATGAAACAATTGCACACAAAAGTCTTCCTTTAAAAGGAACAATGACTGACTATGACTATGGAAGATGTAAGATAATAAGTGCATCCTCTAGATTACTGTGTGGATGAAAGGTCACAGGAATGATGCATCAGTGCATTTCATGCTTGATTATCAGGCCTCCAAATGATAAGATGTTGCTCAAAGGTTGAAGGTAGTCCATAGTCCGTATTCGTCTTTATTCTTGTTCTCTGGTTCTTAAGATGATACAGAGGTCGTGCAGTGCAGGAAAACCCTGTTCCGTCTGTTCGTTCCTGAGCTGTACCTAGTTTCACCATACTGTAGACCTATAGACTTTGGTTTGGTCTTGTTGCTCAGTCTGCAATTTTGACTTCCTCATGAAAGCAAATTGGGAGGAGGGGGACATATGGACGGTGTGTGTGTCAGCAAAACCACAGGCCCAGTAGTGATAAAGAAGCTCTGATTGATCCATCTGACATTCATGGATGAGCTGTACTCAGTGGCTTGATGCTGCTTTTGCCCATAAATACACATGACAGTCTGGAGACAGATAGCACCTTATCATTGGGTATTAATAGCAGAGAGGTGTCTTGAAAAGTCTTCTTAGTGGGCGTGTGATAGTGGGGTTTTTTTTTTTCCCGCACCAAAAAGGCATTGCAGTCTTGGCAGGAATAATTGTTTTTTCACATTGGAATCTACAGTGCCATGAAAATATTTTTTCTATTTTTGCTAATTTATCATGCAAATCATTTTAAATTAAGAAGAATATACTTATATACATATGCAAAATACACAGCAATGCCACCTATGTACATCATTGTTTGCATCCGCCAGTGTGTATATAAAGCGATAGACGTCTATGGAAGCTTCTAGAGCTGTTTCCGCCTTGAGAATGGCAAGTTATCACCAGTTTGCGATTTTCAATGAGGTTTAATAGTTGGAGCTTGTGAGATGGGTCATAGCATTTCGGAGGTAGAATTATAGTTTGTATTTTCACGTACAAGCATTTCAAGGGTGAACCGTGACTACAAGAATTCTGGCAAAACCTCAAACTTACGACAGCACTGTGGCTGTAAAAGACTCTGGGTGAACGTGACCAGCGCCGGCTGGCAAGAATCTTTTCGCACGATAGGCGTGCAACACTGCCTCAAGTAACATCAGAATTCAATGCCGGGGCCTCATCAAACATCAGCGTGAGGACTGGGCAACGTTCCCTCCAAGATCCCGTCGGGGACCGCCCAAGTATTAAATGCTATACCAGTTTTTCTGGTAATTCAGTGTTCAGTTTGAAGTGCGAAACATTTCAATTTGACAAATTAGCAAAAAAAAAAGAAGAAGAAGACTGTTAAGGGGCAAATACTTTTTTACGGTACTGTATGTTCATTGGCGGTTGTCCGGCTGTTGATTATTGATGACACATAGATAAGGCACGATAAAGATTTATGCAACATTCTTGGAATTTCTTATCTTCTGCTTTAGGAAATTATCTCTGGCACTGACCAGGCATTGTAAAGCTTTAGCACTGGTTCAAGGAAGCAGGAATTTATTGACTTTTGTTGCCTGTCACTACCAGCCTCATCATTCTTACTAACATGCTTTAATCAAGAATAAAATAGCAGTTATCAAGGCCATTACAGGAAATAAAACCTCAGATATCGGCTATACTCAAGCACACATTATTAATTTGTTTAATATGGACTGGAAATGTATCAGTTAGTGCTGTATCTGTGTACTGTACTGATAAGCTGTCATGTCATATCTGATTTCTGGAAGTGCACTGATTGTCAAATACAGTAGAATTTCAATCTTTTATTCATAACCCTATCAGCATGGTATTTCATTCAGGCCTTTAAAACTTATTAACCTTATAATAATGATTCTAATGTGCATTATAGGATTGTACATGTACATTGTACATTGAACATGTGAATATACAGGGGTTAGACAATGAAACTGAAACACCTGGTTTTAGACCACAATAATTTATTAGTATGGTGTAGGG